>JANAVB010021998.1:6336562-6789062 GCA_029216955.1 Iris pallida
CCGTCAGATTGTCGCGGATATCCGTCGGATGATCCGAACTATTGCTCCAGACTTGCTGTTTGCAGTCGGATGATCTGCCGGATTATACCAAAAATCCGACGAATTTTCTGTCCTCTATAAAATCAAATTTTCAAAGCTTTCATAGTGCACCAAAAAAAGTGAAAAGATATAGACTAGAAAATGTGCACTATTAAAGAGGTAAAATCAACATACAAGATAAGGCACAAAAATATGTGATCCTTAAAAGAACTTTCATAAATAGTCATGAACAAGACACTAATAAAAGATTTCTCTCAACATCCCAACTTAAAGGTATAAAATAAATACATATAAAAATTAGGAATCACATAGTTAAAACTATATATATATATAAGTAGGCATACATGAGAAGATTCAACAATCAAGAGAAAAATATGTATCCATAAAGTCAACCAAAAAGCTAAAAAGACATCATTAAAGAAAGCTTTAAGGAAGAAGCTTATTGATTCAAAAAGAGATACACAAATTTGATCAAAAGAATCAATAGCTAGAGTATGAGTTAAGCACAAGTTTAAAAGTAACAAGTATGAATAAATACTCTTCAAGTTAATATAAAACTTTAGCTTAACTCATATGCCTACATAAAGGTATTTATACAAAAATAGATATCAATATAAAGATACATGAACTATATGTAGATGGAAATTTAATATATATAGTCATGTATCCTTAATGAATAAAAAAAATATTACAAATTCAAAAACATGTATAAATAAACTTCATTAGGCAAAGACATAATTGATTCTCAGAAGATAATCAAGATAAAGTATGAGAATCAATAATAATATATTATGTAAGCACAAGGTTAAAATGGAAGTATAAGTGTATACTTGTCAAGTGATAAAAGCTTGTGCTAAACATATATATTCACAAATACCGATTTAAAGCAAATATTACAAATTAATGAGAAATCGGTAAAAAGTAACTATCCTCAAAAACTTTAGAGACGGAGAGTTAAAATCATTTTAACTCAAATCAAAATCAAGCTCCTATGGACTAGAGTGATATGCATGCTTCATAATATAGAGATTAAGAATAACAAGCGTGCATAAATCAAATGTGTCACACTTAATAGAAAATGAGTGATAAACTACATAGTGTGAACTAATCATTTAAGCCGAGTAACTAGTCATGCTAGATAAAAAAAATTAATAAGAAAACTAAGCATGCTAGTATTGTATCTCACATTGATTTATATAGAAGGCAACTGAAGGATATCAATGTGAGCTAGTAGCAAGACATCAAGAGAAACATGCTAGATTCTACAAATATAAACAATTTAAAGAGAAACGATTAGCATGTTACCAAGTGGCTCTAGTGGCCATGCTTGTGTTGGTGCAATTGCTTGGAAGATGACCTTTAATCTTTGTAACCACCAATACGCTCCTCGGTGCTATGTCCCGATATAAGAAGCTCTACCTACAATTTTAGGCGAAGACTTTGGTATCCAAATAAACTTTGATCCACATTTGTTAGCTTTAGGGACCCATATATTATTTACTCTAGCATTGGTACAAAAATTCCTATGAATAGGACAAGTTAAATTCATGTATCCAATGCGAGAGCAATAGAAGCACCTCATACTAGTGTGTGCACATGTATCGGAATGAGCATGATTATGAACATGTGACATACTAGATTGATGAATATATTTAGAGTGAGCATGCATAATTTGGTCTTAAGAATATCATGTTCTAATATCAAATCATCATGCATACAAGTAAGAGAATCAAATTTAACATTTAAAGCATTATTCTCTTTTTCAAATAAAACAATTCTAGAAATAAATCATCATTTTGTTTCCTTTAAAGAGTCAATAGAAGAATCATGCAAATGATTTAGCTCATGAGTTTGCCTCTTGAGATCTTCTATTGATGAGGAAAGTGATTTGATTTTCAAATTAAAGTCTCATTCAAACTCTTTAAAGAAACACAAGATGAGTTTTGAGAATCAAGTCTAGATAATAAAACATTGTTTTCATTTCTCAAAAACTCATTTGCTTCTTCTAAATGAACAACCTTTTCGAAAAGTTCTTCATTTGTAGAAAAGGTTATCAAGAATCTCTAAGGATTGTTTAGCCATGGCTTTCCACTTAGAGTATTTCTTGCATTTAGAAGAAACATGATTGTCCATGCTACCAGAAGTAAAACCCTCTTTATCGGAGGAGGAGTAGGAGGAATACGATGCCATAGAAAAATTAACAAGGATCTACTCTAAGGATGTTATGCCTAACAATAGAGTCGTTGCTCTGATACCAATTATAGAAATCCTAGAGGGGGTGAATAGGGTCAAGCTAGCTAATCAAGCACTTAGCACAAGCTAATGGGTAATTTAAAAATAAGTACAAGAGAAGAAGCAATAACAATATCGACACACTATATCCTGGTATCCTCCCAAGAGGCACTCCAGTCCCGGAACTCTCTCCGGCTTTAATCCACTATTTGAGTAAATAGTTACACACGAGTTTGGATCCGAAAACTCGCCAACTTCTTACACGAGAGCTTTAATCCGAAGGCCTCTCCGACTTCAACCGAGAGTTTAGATACGAAGACTCTCCAATTTCAACCGAGAGTTTAGATACGAAGACTCTCCAACTTCAACCTTTACAATAGGTTTTGATCTCCTTACAATAGGATGAAGATCTTACTTTTCAACTCAATAACTCTAACATATTTGTGGATGACAAATAAAAGCTTTGTAGAGTTGTGTGTGGATAAGCTGGTTTAGGAATTTTTAGGCTCAAAGTATCAACCTTGAATGAAGGGGTTCAAGACTATTTAAACCAAAGCAAAAAAAAAGTGTAATATAAACTTTCACAGGCTGACGGATCATCCGCCGGATTTCTGCAAAATCTGCCAGATCATCCGTCTGTATAGTCCAACGGCTATAAATAGAGCCGTTGGGATCAATCATTCGTAAAATCCGTCTGTTGGAATGCAAACGGTCATATGGCGGAAAATCCGCCGAAATTCCGTGGTTTTTCGCCGGATAATTCGAAAACTCACAGAAGGTATTCTGTGAGGCCATTCGGATCTTCCGTCGGATTTTCGCGGAGATCCACCAGATTATCCGACAGGATTTCGAAGATTGTCCTGGGTTATTTTCTACCCTAGCTATCAATTTTACATATTTTCTTGTGTTACAATGATTTCTAAGACTCATTACAGACTACAAATAAACTGTAGTAGGAGCAGGCTTCTGCAGAGTCTTGAAATGATGATGGCTTGGCTTCTTTCTTTGATAGATGTTGGCTTTTTCCCTTGGCGGCAGCTGTCCAAAGATATCCAGTTTGTAAAAACTGAATACCTTTTGGGGGCTTCGCCCCCGAACCTCCGACGAGGGGCACTGCCCCCTCGACCCCCGTCCGCTAACCGGGCAGTGGAACCCCCGAGTGCGTGGCTCCGGAGATGTCGTCGGGTGGTTCAGAAAAATTTTGTGGGATCCGTCATCTTTGGCCCACCATGATTTCTTCATTGCATATGTCCACATTGATCTTTCTTATTGCTTTTCTGCATGTACATGTTAGAAGAACAAAGCAATATACATAGTAGCAAGTTTAAGGCATATTAGGATAATACTTACAATAGTGATAGCATAAGTATTAGTGATACCATAATGAAAACTAGTATCACTAATATGTAAAAAATAGGCACATATCACCACATATATAAATAGAAGTAAAAATGCTATAGTGATGATATGAAGATTAGTGATAATAAAATGCTAAACTTAACAGATTAACCATATTCAAAAATGATACAATCATTGGGCCAACAATAATCATTTGAGAAATCTATATTAACTAATTAACTTACTTCGTAGGCCCGTCCATCCAAATCTTCATACACGTCTCACCCGGGGGAGCGCATAGAGGGTCGCTCTCACCTCCTGCCTGGACAGGATCAGTCTGATCACCGTCCTCCATATGCTCGGCGTTGGCTCCCTCTATGGAGCCGTCGGCAGGAGGAATCTGGATGCGAGATCAGAAATGCTGGATGCAGGATCAGGAATGCTGGATGCGGGATCAGAACGCTGGACGACGAGGGAGGAGTCGCCAACCTGCTGGAACTGCCCTGTCCCGTAATGGACCGGGAACAGAACGATACAATGGCGTACTCGGAGATGAGAATGAGGGTACAGAATCTCCATTCCCAGCCCGAGGCTGACGGGACTGCCTAATATAAAATCCTCCGCGTCGTCCAGATGGTCTAGTCATACCTGATAATAACATATGACAATAAAAAAAAAATACATATTTATATGATAGACATCACAGATTTTTAAAAATATCATAGTCACAGATAAAAGTGTCACTAAAGAGTCACAGATTTATATGATAAAAGTGTCACTAAAGTGTCAAATATGATATAACAAACGTACAGATTTAATCCTCTTCTGAAAATTCATCTAGTTCGTTTAGCTCATCTTCTTCTCTTCTTCTTCTTCTTCTTCTTCTTCTTCTTCTTCTTTCTTCTTCTTCTTCTTTTCTTCTTCTTCTTCTTCTTCCTCCTCCTCTACATCTTCACTTTCATCTACATCTTCCTCTTCAGATAATTCTACTTCTTCTACACAATTAGATGTGTAATGAGGAACTTCCGTCGTGTCCACTTCTATAATATTGTTATAAGAGGTAGTTCATCCTCTTGATAAGCTATATCGTCAACCTCAAAGGTATTTCTAGCTTTGGTCTTGCATACTGCCCACCAGTTCGACCTTGTTGTTCCCCGTTTAGGATAACTTGTGAAGTACACGAGATGAGCCTGACTTAATAGGACAAATGGTTCATAGGCTTGATATCGACGCTGATAGTTTATATCAATAAGACCGTGCTTGTCTACTTTCCAACCTTGACCTTCAATCGGATCGAACCAATCACACCTGAATAACACAATCTTAGCAGGCTCTATTCCATAACTATATGTCAGCTCCACGATCTCCCGTAGCACGCCATAGAAATCGTTGTCCGCACCAACATCTTTGTAGTTCGAAGATCTGATACACAAATAGATGTTTTTGGTGGAGTCGAGATCCACAAAGTTGTCTCTGATCGGGCAAGTTGTTGACTTGAACCTAAACTCATTAACACAGTAGCTTGGTCATATTTTTGCAGCATAAATTGGTCCCTTGGCTAGCGTTCTAATAGACTCATTCTCAAGTCTTGCGTATGGACAATCGACCTAAATACCACGAAAAAAGAAATTAAGCTCATTCTCAATCAAGTGCATATACAGAAAGGTAATTACAGAGTTCTCAAGTCTTACATATGCACTCAACCATGATGGAAAATAATGTCTTATTTCTTGTTCTAGTTTTTCTTCTGTTATGTGTGGCCTACCTGACCTCACATCATAAATATGCTAAAAACATCGTTCAATTAATGTAATAGTATAATAAACAACACTATTAAAATAATATAGACGTATTAATTACTTACCCCTCCAGTTTCTCTATTTCCTCCTCGTCGCAGTTGAGTAATATATACACCTGAGCAGCCCTTAGCTCATCATCGTTTAGATATCTCTTCTTTATTTTACCCTGGCTTTCCTAGAGCATTGAATACCTTCAGTATTGTATCATTACTTTCATGATCTCCGTCGTCGTTTCTGGAAGCTCTCGTTCTATTAGTTGCAATATGAGGCTTGAAATACATCGAACAAAAGTTTGTAATCTCCTCGAGAATATAGGCTTCACAAATAGAACCCTCGACCCGTGTCTTATTTTTACCTTTCTTTTTAGGTGATTCAAATATCGCTCGAACGGGTACATCCATCGATATCCGACGGGTCCACCAACACGTGCCTCATATGATAGATGAATCGACAAATGCTCCATAGAGTCGAAGAATCCAGGAGGAAACACCCTCTCTAGCTTGCACAATATTACCGCAATGTCCTTCTTTTTTTTTCTAGACGATCAACGAGCAATTTCTTAGAAAAAAGATCCCTGAAGAATATGCTAAGCTCCGTCAATGGATCCCAAACTGCCTGCGGTAAGAATTTCCGTAATGCAATCAGAATTAACCTCTCCATGAATACGTGACAGTCGTGGCTCTTCATACCCGTCAATTTGTTTTCCTTCGGATCGACACATCTTCTCAGATTTGACACATATTCGTCTGGAAATTTTAGGCCCTGGATCCACCGACAAAGTCTCACTTTATCCTCCTTGTCCAGCGAAAAAATTGACTTCGGCAGGAACTGTTTTCCATTATGCTCTATCAAATGCAACGCAGGGCGTTTGCATATTTCTTCTAAGTCCAACCGGGCCTTGGGATTGTCTTTCGTTTTTCCCTTTACATCCATCACAGTATTATTATGTTATCAAACACATTCTTCCCAATATGCATGACATCAAGATTATGTCTGATCAGATTGGTACTCCAGTATGGCAGATCCCAGAATACTCCTCTTTGTCCAGTTATGATCTCTATCAAATCCATCGCACTTGTACCCAGTTGTAGGATCTTCGATAGCACTTGTAAAATCTCTAACCTTCTCCCATATAGTGGCTCCGCACCACCTTGGCGGTGGATCACCCTTCTCCACAACGCCGGCACGGAATGCATTCATGTTCCTTCTGAACGGATGATCTTTTGGCAGAAATTGTCGATGACAATCAAAGAAGCACGGTTTTCCTTCGTGTTTCAAACGGAAAGCCTTACTACGGTCTATGTAACGGACATAAGAGACGGCCATGAGTGCTCCATCCAGATAACATTTCATAGACCGAAAAGTCGTTGATGGTCCACATAAGGGTTGCCTTCATCTGAAAATTTTACTTCCTGGAAACATCGTACGAGTTAGCGCCTACTTTCCATAACAGATTCAACTCATCTATCAAAGGCTGTAAGTATCATCAATGTTCCTCTTGGGATTATTCGGACCAGAAATTATAACGGTTAGAAACATGTACTGAGTCTTCATGCACATCCAAGACGGTAGGTTATACGGAGTGACAATCACAGGCCAGCACGAATACTGGGATCCCGAAAGACCAAAATGAGTAAAATCGTCAGAAGATAGCCCCAACCTGACATTACGCGGATCTGAAGCAAAATCAGGATACACTCGATCAAAGTGCTTCCACGCTTCTCCATCGGATGGGTGATCCAATACTCCTTCAATCTGTTCTCGCATGTGCCAACTCATATTTTCGTCCGTCTCTTTCACCATAAATATCTTTGCAACCGCGGTGTTAAAGGCAAGTAGTGCATTGAATCGGTCATTCTTCTTGTACCGGTAGACCTTCCTGTACTAGTTGTCTTGTAGCGATCAGCACCACAAAATCTGTACACATCTGCGTCCTTGTCGTCTTTGTAGTACAGCATGCACCCATTGCGACAAGAATCAATTTTTTTCGTATCCCATCCAGAGAGATCTCACCATCCTCTTAGACCGGTAGAAGTCTTTAGGCAACTTAGCACCCTCAGGCAATATTTCTATAAGCAACTCCATAAGACGGTTGTAGCAATCTTGCGACATGTTAAAATCGGACTTGATGCTCAACAATCTTGTAACCACCTCCAACGGTGAATGATCCTCACAACCAGGATATAATGGAGTCCTTGCATTCTCCAGTAACTCCATGAACTGTGCAGCATCGGCGTTCGGTGCCTCCTCAGGTGCATCATGATCGTCCGGATCGAAACTAGGCCCCGCCGCGTCAAAAATCATGTTCACCAATCCATCGTCGTAAGCAACGTTGTTATGGACATCCACATAAGACTCATACTCCGATGCTAAAGACATAAGTTCTCCGTGCGCGCTCCACTGATAGTAATTCGGCGTGAAACCCTTCGAGTATAAATGATACGCGACTTCCACTTCTGGATGATATTTTAAGTTGCGACATCTCCACACGGACACTTAATTTTGGTACCGTCCATGTACTGAGGGAACGCCTTGGCAAACTGTAGGAACTGCTGTACACCCTCTATGAATTCATCTCGCACACCGCACATGTCATCAGGATGACGGTTGTACATCCACGAACGATTCCGTAAGTAGTAATTCATATCCACATCCAATTGAGGATAATTCTGTAAGATAGATACATGCACATTGCAGTCAATGAATGAATGTTAAGACAGTTTAGATATGGGTGCGCAACATAAACTGTTCTTTCATTCCACATATTACAAACAAAGAATTTGAAGGAAGAAACAAAACAACTGTGTTGGGACTAAAACAACTGTCTTGTGTCAAAGTGTCGTATCCGATAGACCGATACTAATCCGATACGGTCGATACTAATCCGATACCGATTTTGATACTCATCCCAACTGTCCAATATCGACCCTTTGGGTCTACAAGAGTTACTTCACCCAGTTTGTCAAGAAAGGTAAAACTTTTTAAATTATCCAATATCGACCCTTTGGCCTGTGCTTGAGCAGTATCCTAACTCAAACTATCTATCCTAACTAATAAATTAATATCCTACTTTAACATCTACTAACTCTTATTCCTTCTAACATAAACTAATATCCTAATCTAAACTAACCATTTAACTGAAACTAATATCTAAACAATGCTAATCATGAACTAACATCCTAACCTGGAAGTCCACACTGCTCAAGCACAGGCCAAAGGCCAAGTTATAAGGCAAAATACAAGCAACTGCCTGTAGCTATAAGGCAAAACCAAATTGACAGTATATATACCGTCAATATTTAAAAATTTTACTTGTCTTGACAAAATGAGTGAAGTAACTCTTATAGACCGAAAGGATACTCTATACACCTATGTAATACAATATACCAATCATACCTACACTTCTAGGATACTCTATACACTGTAGTAATGAATTGCCCTTACTAATGATGCTCTTAGGTAACATATTTAACAGATGAGATTTTCATGTTGCACTTACGCATTTGTAGCTATAAACTGCTTGAGCAACAACATATAGGTATGGGAATCGGTATCGGACTATTCTTATGAGTATTGGTATCGACGATATCAGTAGTAGACTTACTAGCTAGGGTTTTGGTCAAACTCTAGTCCACAAGTTCAATTAGCCTATTGGGTTCATTTCTAGGTAATCCTATAGACATATCAGGGTATAGGCTAAGGTACACTAGGTCAAGCACATATGTATACCATATATATACAATAACATATATATATACATATATCCTCTCATAAAAATACATATATCCGCTCAAAAAAAATACATATATATATATATATATATATATATATATATATATATATATATATATATATATATATATATATATATATATCCTCTCAAATCCAAATATAGCAAGCCCCTATATATCATAACCTTACCCCACATGAATCTCATGCATATATAATCTCAGCTATATATCACTACTCTACGTATATGAACTAAATATACCAAGCCAACACATTTCTATTTCACATACATATATCTCAGGAAACTGAGTATACAACCAACAACTTCTAAACATTCAATTTAACTCAAACCCCCAACTCAACTCACAGTCAACAAACTAAACCCAACCTTGTATCTCAGAAATTCCAAACTCAATCTTAGGAAAACCTGAGATTGCATTTCAACTGCCAAACCCCACAACCTAAATAAACCCAAAACATGTCAAGAGGGGTCGTATATGTTTGTGTGCATACAAATGTGTCCAAGGGTCGTATCAGTGTCCAAACAACTGCACAGACAGTGGGGTCGTGTCAGTGTCCAAACAACTGCACAGACAGTAGGTGTGTGCGGGGAGGAGGAGGAGGAGGAGGAGGGAGAGGAGTTAATTAGGTTAGGGTTTACCTGAGCTCGAGGAGGAGGAGCTCGACGGGGAGGGGGGTAGGAGTCGCCGGAGGGGGAGGGAGTCGCCGGGGGGGAGGGAGTCGCCGGGGGGGGGGGAAGGGAAGCTCGAGTAAAAATTAGAATTTTCGAGTGAGGGGAAAAAAATGAAACGCTGTGCCCTAAGTAAAAATGTTAGCGACGTCAAGAGAGGCCGTCGCTAACCGTCGCAAAATTTTAATAGATGGTGACATATTTTAATAATATGTCGCTGAACGTCGCTATTCAGCGACGTAATTTAACTCCTGTCGCTGAACGTCGCAAGTCAGCGACGTTTTACGATGTTTATATAAAGGAGTCGCTATATTCCATAGTTAGTGACGGCATTTTATGTCGTCGCTAAATTACGTCGCTAATAGATCATATTTTAGTAGTGGTCGAATTTGTCTAGATGCGTTGATCTCAATGAACGCAAGCTAACGGGAATGAAGAGTCATGACTGCCACGTGTTTATGGAAAGATTACTGTCCATTGCTTTGAAAGAGTTGTTGTCTTCTGCTGTATGGGTTCCGTTGGCCAAACTATCTATATTCTTTAGGGATATTTGTTCAACTAAGTTGACTGTGCAACACATGGTTGAACTTAAGGAGAAGATTATCTTAACAATTTGTAAGTTGGAGAAAATATTTTCTCCTGGCTTCTTCGACAGCATGGAGCATCTACCGATTCATCTAGCATACGAAGTCCGTGTCGTGCATCTGTTCATTATCGATGGATGTACCCATTTGAAAGGTACATAAAAATTGATATAATTTAAGTTGAATTTCAGTGGATTTTAAAATTCATTCTTAATTCTCAAGATAATTTGTCTCTCTAGATACCTACACCATCTAAAGAAGAAAGTTGGCAACAAGGCTCATATAGAGGCTTCGATATACGAAGCATATCTTATCGAAGAGGTGTCAAACTTCTGCTCCATTTATTTTGATACTCATGGTCGTGGTCGTAGTGGTGCTGGTGCTCGTGGTCGCATTCAATCTTCCCGGGATGTGACCCCATCCAGCGAGCCCGACCCAGAGAGTACCCCGGGCACAGACGCATCCCGTCGTCGATCGACAACTTCATCGAGGCATGAGTCTGTATCTGCTAGCGGATCTATTCCACTATCGGACCCACCAGCGGATCCACCAATGGATCCCCCAGTTACTGCACAGTGGGCCCCGGAGTACCCCTATACTCGATTCCATCCGGTTACTGGGGAGTACATGCGCGGACCCGCGGATCCTCCGACGGCACCAGAGAGGCCGAGAGGCGAGTTTCGACGAGAGCTATGGCCCGCGGGGACCTCGTAAGTAAATTTAAGATAATTTATTAAATTTCTTTCATTTATTCAAGTTAATAATCCAGTCGTTTCTTCTTTGTAGGTTTTTTTTCGTTTAATGTTGTCAGGGCTCTTGGAGAAATTATCATGACTAACTTCCATGGTCCCTACCTTAACTTTTCGTTGGTGCCCCCAAACTTGAAGTACGTCTGGCTCGACGAGTTGAGGGTATATATCTATATATTCCGGTTAATTATTAGTTACTCTTTAATCAACTATTTTTTAAATTACGTGATAATTGAATTTATATGTTAGACGACGTACTGGTGGTCCCCCCATCGCGAGGACGCGATTCGTAGGACCTACAGAAGCGCTGCCTCGAAGAAGATACGAAATATGATTCATGACCTAAAAATGGGGCAGACAAGGCCGAATTGGATCCATCATGACTATTATGAGGACCTCTTAGATATGATGAATACTCCTGCGTACAAGGAGAAATCGGAGAAGGCGAAGGCGAACCGACGGGCCACGGGGCTTCATACGGGGGGATCAAGGCCCCACGCAGCGACGCTTGCAGATCTGGTGAGATACCATAAATTCATTTCACTATCGAATTAGGTATTATTAATATACGGAGTTAATTAAGTTCTACAGAAATTTTGTATGCAGACCCAACGGGCGGTGAAGGAGGAAGGGCGCCAGAATCGGTCCCCATGCACGACGTGTTCCAGCATATGCACAAGAGACGAAAGGACGGGAGCTTCGTCGACGAGAGGGCCAAGGAGACTGATGTAAGTACTTATGTTTATGAGATTTACGTTAGAATTAAAAGTATTCGGACTATAACTTATGTAAACTTAGGATTCACACTTAACTTAGTGAAACATAGGATTTAGATTACAACTTAGATAAATCTTATAATATAAACACATTCATTTGATAGGCTGCGTAAAGTGAGGCCCTTAGTCGGGCTCAGTTAACTGACACCGAGGATATCGGTAAAATGACGCCCGCCCGACGCCCTCTTCTTTGGCCGCTCGTAATGACTTGTTCGTAGATACCGTCGACGGCTTTAAGAAAGGCACCTGTACGGAGTCGGCTCCCTAGGGCCGTTGCACATGGCGACTTAGAGATTTCTACCGACACCGCCTCCTCCCGCGGCCCCGGCAGACGATGATGTTAGGTCGCAGCTTACGCAGCTGTACGAGGCGGTATCATCCTTGCGGGAGCAAATTGCCATGTACTTTTTGCTTTCGTCTGCTGCTGCCGGTCCGTCTGCTTCTGGTGTCGGTCCATCTTCTACTGGTGTCGGCCCGTCAATTGCTGCTTCCCGGTCCTTCTTCCGTCGGTCATCTTTCTTTCAACCCTGCTGCCCCTCTGGTACCGCCTACGACTGTAACGGCAATCCTTGATCTCATGTTGCCAGAGAAGCTACACGGACTTCCGAGCAGTGTCTTCGAAGGCTTGTCGCCGTACCTAGTGGAGCAGTATTTTCGTCGGGCGCAGGAGGGATTACCACCACCGGACAATCGAACTCCTCCTCCTCCTTGAAGTATTGTAATTAAAAAAATTTAGAATATTTGTGGGAATTTTAGAATATTTGTGAGAATTTCGGATTATAACGACGGATATTAGTTTATGATTTCAGGATAATTGGTGTCTATTATATCTTGGTTTGGTTTGGTCTATGTGATTCTTGGATAATTGGTGTGCATTAAATTCGTTTGTGCATATTTGGTTTATGTGATTCTTGGATAATTGGTGTGCATTATATATTTGGTCTATGTGATTGTTGGATAATTTGTGTGCACTATATATTGGTTTGGTTTATGCATATTTTTGTGAACAGGGAAAGCGCTGCAATTTTTTTTTCAAAAAAATCTCAGTTAGCGACGGACAAGTGACCGGTTAGCGACAAAAATTTCCAGTTTCTGACTACTTTTCGACGGAATATCCGTCGCTAACTGGAGATTTGAAACTGTTTCCAGTTAGCGACGGGTGGTTAACGACCAGCCGACGACATATCTTGCATGGCGACGAACTGCCGACGGAATATCCGTCGGCAAGGTTCTGGTGGTATATAGCTGTACAGAATGTTAGCGACGGATATTCCGTCAGAAATCCGTCGTCATGGTCGACGGATTCACGTCGGAACATCCGTCGCCAAGTTTCTGGAAATACTTTGTTCGACGGAATAGCGACGGAACATCCGTCGCCAATGTTCTGGAAATGCATGACATTTCCAGAACAATGGCGACGGATTATCCGCCACTAATCAGTCGCTATGTCGACGGAGGAGCGACGGAGTCGCGACGACATATCCGTCGGCAGGGTTCTGGAAATGTCAAGCATTTCCAGAACATGGTCGACGGATAATCCGTTAGGATTCCGTCGCTAATCCGTCCTTTGTTAGCGACGGCTATCGACGGCATAGCGACGGAATGATACCCTCTGATACACGGTTACGACGGTTTGCCGACGGACTATCCGTCGCTAGCGTCTACACAGTTAAGTATTTAATACTTGAAATAGACGAAAGACCGTCGGAAAGTCGTCGCTAATGCATCGTGTTGTGACGACGAAAATTCGTCGCTGTGCCGTCGCTTTTCGACTACTTAGCGACGGATCTTTATTAGCGATGAGCTGATTGCCGACAGATTATTTTGACCAAGATCCGTCAGTGATCGGTCGCTAATACGGATTGCCGACGGATGGGCGACGGATCCGGCCGTCGCTAAATCGACGTATTTTGGTAGTGAATGAAGACGACTATAGAAACTCAAATAAGGACTCAAAATAACATCTTGCAGTATGTATGTGACATGTGAATTTCACTAACATTGAAAGTGTGCTTATTTTTCTCTTTAGTTCATCGAAAAAATTAAGTGATGGGATACATATAATCCAACGGTTTTTCATGGCAGAGTTTTAAAATTTAAGAACTCATGAGTTCCTATAGGATTTTTGGTTCTTGGAATGCATGTTCCTTTTCTTGTGCACGAACAGGACCGGCCCACGGGATCGGATTGTCCTATCTAGAGCTAGTTTTGGTTGCCTCTTTTGTCTTATTGGGGCCGATCCTGGAGGGTTACCCGTGACTCAGACCTCTTGTAGGGTCATGCTGAGCCTGGGGGTTGCCCAAGCAGAGGAGGTTGCCCAAGTTCGAAGTCTACTGTATAGTTCTAGTTCAATATGGATTCTGAGTTTTATTGTACTAGTACATTTATGCCCATGCTTTGATCCTAATAGCCTCATTCATTCCTTGTGTACAAGCTTTTGCTAATGATAACTGGTTATATTCTGTTGCACATCCTATATTATCTTGTTCACACCAGGTTTGCCCAAACGAATGTGAAAGCCGGCTTTCAACCAGTGTCGTTCAAATTGGTCATATTGAAATATATATTTGGATTATTGTGATTCACAAGCCGATATAATTCTTTTATTTATTTTCTAAAATCCATTAAAAATCAGTTTAAAGTTACTGCTGAGTTTCAAAAACATGTGCTTTATTACTTTCTCTTGTCCTTGCTCACACTGGGACTTGCCAACTAGAGTTTTGTAAGTTAAGGTGTCCAATGGACCGGGTAGTCGCTGAAATCTGGGCTGTCCCGATCGAGGCCGAATCAAAATTCGGATCCTACTCGACCCGAGTCGGAAGCGGGTCGGATTGGATTTTTCCTTCACCAAACTCGGTACTTCTTTGTGAAGCTCGACCTAGTCCCACTATAAGGTCGGGTCGGGTCGGGTCGGGTCGGATTTACCCTCAGAAATTTGGTAGCCCGACCTGCTGAAAGGAACGTTAGAGGATTGGTCCAGGCCTGGTCCCTCAATAGTCGAACACCCAGTCATTTCGGGAGGGACAGTTCATTTTATCTATTACCATCACAAATTTAAATTTTATTTTTTTATACTCTCTTTATTCATTTCACCTCTAAGTTCTAGTTATACTATTCACTACTTAGTCTTAAAATATCATAGATAACGAACAATAGCCACCGCAAGGTCCGTAATTTTAACCGACACAATCACAAGACGTACAAGACCAAGAAGAAGAAGAAGAAGGTTTTCGTCATGTTCCAATCTGACAAATATTTGTCAATACTTTACTGGGGAGGTACTTGGTGCCATATTGGCTTCTCCTTCTCCTAATTAAAGTATTTGATAGAATGATCTTTGTTGTTGTTGTTGTTCCCCGGGTATGCAAGCTGAATGATCCGAGTAGTCTGAATATGTCTCAGTTTTTCTCTCTGCGCTCTGAACATTTCATAAAATGATGCTTACTTAAATAGGAAGCTCTTTTTTAATTTACACTCTGTTTACTCTATAAAAAAAAAATTCAAAGAAATAGGAAAAAAAATATATGGTAATTTGTCTTTAATAGCTTGCAAGTAGCATAATTACACAGAATTCACAATTCATTTCTTCATGCACAAGGGATAACCACACAAAAATGCATACATCCTATAAAAATGTCATAAAACCCAATAGAAACACATTAGAAGCAAGCCAAACTGTACATGCTCTTCATCATGTTGTGGTAAATAGATTTCAAAAAAGAAAAAGGAAAATATATAATAAGGAACTCTTTTGTAATATACAAAAGTAGTCTTCATATCCCAAAGTAAACCTCTTTTAAGTACGAACTACCTCCATTTCATTGGGATGATCAAGAAAGATAGGATTTACAGCTGCAACCGCTACAACCGCAGCCCACAAACGTCGGGCCATGGCGCTTCCGATACCTCCGGGAAGCTCGATCCTCACCGGCACCCTGGGAGAACACGACCATCGATACGATCGAGAGCCATACGACGATCACGAAGAACATCACATCGCCAACGCCGTGAGCTTCGGAAAACATTAATATTGACATCCTTTCTTCGCATGTACTAATATTAGTTATGTGACTGCCTAAAAGAGCATTCGTTATAAATAGGCTTTTGTGTTGTGTATCTTCTTGTTCGCTAGACAATGCTGACTTTCGGACTCCACCACTCTTATGATATTTGACCTTTTTGTTTTCATATGTATCACTTTGTAATCATACTTTATGCTGGTTTTTCCATAGGTCTCGTTTGGTTTGTGGAATGAAAGATAAAGGAAATCAATTCCTTTGGTACTTTCTTTTCTTTGGAAAATTATTTCATTGATTTTTATTTCTGATGTTTGGAAATATTAAAGAATTTGAAAAAAAAAAAGTAAATACTTCAATGTGATAAAGTGATTCTTTGCGGGAATGGATGAAATTACTTTCCTTTCTAATTTTTTTTATTGGAAATCATTTTTATGTTCCAATTCGATGATTTCGCGAACCAAACGAGGACATAAGGTTAATTAGTTGTTAATTACGAAGTGCATGGAAAGTTGAGAACTGGTTAACGTATTGATTTTGATACTTTAATAACTCTCTACGTTTTGTTAGATCTAGATTCGATTCTTTCGGACGTGTTTTTTGGAGAAATTATAGGTTCGACTGAATTATATATTCTTTTCAAGGTCATTGTCAAACTTGCTTAGCTACAATTTCTGATAGGAACTTGTTGGTAGGTTGTCTCTGGCCTCCTTTAGTGCTTCCATTTTTAGTTGCGAGGGATGTAACCTATACGCAGTTAGAAGAAAAGGACAAAACTGTAAATATTCTAAGTTCTAACATTTCTTGAAGATGTAGCAGCTGTACCACCTAATTTTTTGTATTTATCAGTTTACCATCGGAAAAATTTACTCAGAGTTTGTCCAATTCTTTTAATACCAATATTATGGACTGAGTCCAAAAAAAAATATATGATGTTATCTTTAGAATTGTCAAAAAAATTTGATAGTACTCGACGACGACGAGGACACCCTCCCCTGACCTCGACGAACGATGACGACGACAAAAAATGATGACAATGTCTCCTCCCTCCCCTCTCCGGACCTCGACGACGACGAGGACATCCTTCCCCGACCTCGACGAATGATGATGACGACGATGACGACGAAGGATGACAACGTCTCCTCCCTCCTCTCCCCGGACCTCGACGACGACGAGGACATCCTCCTCGGACCTCGACGACAATGGCAACAAACTATGAAAACGTCTTCTCCTTGTGGATCTTGAGACAACTCTAGAGATGGGATGAATAGAGTGCATCAAAAATTATCCTTTATTAAAAATATAAATGCACAGTACCAGCTAAATAATTCAATAAATACAACTATGGAAATTGAAGGTATAGAGTTCATAGAGCAAATGCAAACACCGAAATTTTTATACCGGTATCCCTCGTGGAGGACTAGTCCCAGTTCCGAGAACTCATGTTCGGAGTTGAATTCACTATTCATGAAACACAAGTTTTGATCTGAAGGTCTGCAACTTCTTACCGACACCTCGTGCTTTGATTCAAAGGGCATGACAACTTTAACTACCACAAAGTTTTGATACGAAGAGTTTGCTGACTTCAAAAAACAAGTGTAAAGACCAGCATTTAAAAATTCAAGCTTTACAACTCAACATACTTCTAAATGAGATTGCAACTTTGACACACTATAAGGCTGGGAGTTGGTTTCTTGGTGTTGGAAAGGTTAATAGCTCATAAATATATAAGAAGATTGAATGTGAATGAGTGATTTGAAATGGTAAAAACCTATGGCTATTTATAAGGTTTTTGGAGACCGAATTCGGGCAGTGTTCGGTCCCCAAACGTTCATAAATTTGAACGTTAGAACCTTGTCTTCAAGAAGAGGAGGCTGACTAGGAAATTAGGTTTTATCCTGACCGAGTTTGGTCACCCTATTTCCAGCAAGTTTCTGGTTTTGGTTCATGCTGATTTGAGTGAACTTGGATTAGTTAAGCTTCCTAGTGCCAATTGCGAACCCGATGTACATCTAATCCTATAAACAAAGATAAAATACAAAATAAAACATAAAACATAAGGACACGAGCAGACTGCAGACTTCTTGAATAGTGACTTTTTCTGCTGACGGCAATCGTCCAAAGATAAAAAGATCTGAAAATCTGAATACCTTTCGGGGGCGCTGCCCCCTCGACCCTTGTCCGCTGACCAGACAGAGAAACCCCCGAGTGTGAGGTCCCGGAGATGTCGTTGGGTGGTTCACAAAAATATTCTGGTTTAATGCTGTCTTTGGCCCGTTATGAATTTTTCGTTGTATATGTCCAAGTTTGATCTTTCTTACTGCTTGTCTGCAAATACATTTTAGACGAACAAAGCAGTATAATACATTTAATGAACATTTAGGACAATGGTAAGTTTAAGTATCAAATTATGGTGATTGTATGAATACTAGTAATATCATTATATTAAACTTAATTGATTAGCCATATTCAAAAATATGATACAATCATTGGGTTAACACTCTCTTCCCTTCCCGGACCTCGACGACAACGACGAACGATGGTTTCAGCGTTGACAACGCGGAGAGGGAATGCAGACTCGAGGTCCGGTGAAGGAAGGGAGGAGACGTTTTCGCAGATGACGGGGATGGCGGTGCTGACTACAGAGGGGAGGACGTCGAGGATGAGGGCGACAACGACGGCACCATCGGGGTCACAGGTGATGGAGGATTCGGAGGTGGACAGTCCATAGCAATTTTTTGGATGTCCTGAATAAAACTTGTTTCAAATTGGACTAGTACCAAAACTTGAAATATCCTGAATAATTTATGTAGTGTCTTTAGTTATAACGTAAATTCAGTAAAAGCCAAGCAATGTTCGACGTATCCCCGGGGTTGATGTGCATATATTTATATTAGGGACAAACATATGTTCTCGGATGATGCCAACTGGCCTGTTATATTAAGTTTGTATTCATCAACATTGATGATAGCGACTTAAAATTAATTTGGATGATGCTCATTTGTGTTTCTTTTAGATTAATATTCGTTTGTGTAATTATAAATGACTAGTTGTTTTATAAATGTAAGACAGTAAGACAGCAACATAACAGATGGGGATAAGCAGCACCGACAAAAAATACTCCACTTTTTTTAGCCTCAAGAAAACAAAAATTGTTAAAGCTTGTCATTACATCAAAACCGTAGAGTTGTAATCAAAGAAATCAGGTATATCCTATTAATTAAAGTCATCTTCACCGTACACCAATTAGGATCATTTTATATTATTTGTTGTGTAACTAGATATTCCAATTTGGATGGACTGAATTGGGCTAAATGTAGCATGACTCGCACGAATATATATATATATATATATATATATATATAGAGGGCTGCAAACGAGTCAGGCCGAGCTAAGCTTTTGTAAGCTTGAGTTTGGCTTGACTAGAATTAATCGAGCGAGCTTGATAATTTTTTTTATTTTAGAGCTTGAGCTTGGCTCGAGCTTGTTTATATTAAGCTTGAGCCTGGCTTGGTTTGAGCTCGAGCTTGGCTTGATAAGCAAGCTTGATTCAAGCTTGGTAAAAAAAGCTCGATAAACTCAAAATCAAGCTCCTTAAACTTGATTTCAAGCTTGTTCAACTTTATTTCAAGCTCATTAAGCTTGATCTCAAGCTTAATCTCAAGCTTGATGAGCTCGATTTCAAGCTACTTAAGCTTGAATTCAAGTACCTGTAATATTAATAATTTATTTATAAAAATTTAATTAAAAAAGTTCCTTAATATCAATTATTAAGGACATGTAAATATATAATGCATATAACCATATTATTATACAAACATACATAAAATTATAGTTCAACAAACAAACGAGCTCCTAAACGAGTCAGCTCGCAAGCTCATAAACGAGCCAGCTTGCGAGCTCAAACAAGTCGAGTACTTCTAAGCTTGAACTTGACTCGATTATTAAACGAGCTCGAAAATGAAGCTTGAGCTCAGCTTGTTTAAAGGAACCGACCTCAAACGAGCTTTTATTGAGCCGAGCTTCGAGCAGCTCGCGAACGGCTTGGCTCATTTGCAGCGCTATATATATATATATATATATATAAAATTCCGGGTACCTCCTATGTTGGTACGCCCTTACTTTCACACACATGTGGGTTGAAGGTTAGTTTGGATAAAGAGAGTAACTCATTTGGTGGTCAAATCCAGCAAATTTGAAAATCATGTTAAACTTGGCCTTTGCACAACCCATTTTTGTTAGAGAGGATCTTAAAAGTATGATCATTTTTCAATACCCAAAATAATTTTTTTTTCAAATTGTTAGGGGACAGTAACGTCCCGATACAGGACTGTCAGAATTATTGCAGTCCTAACAATCAGAATTCTGACAGTCCTAAGACAAATAATTCTTTGTATTAGGACTGGCAGGATTCTACTACAGGATTCCGACAATGATTGTCATTATTTTAACAGTCTTAACTAGTGTTAGGATTGTTAGAATCATGACAGTTCTGTGTCTTTTCCAACGGAACTGTGTCGAAATTGGAAGTTCGAAATTCTAAAACTGGGTTCAAAACCTTGACAAAATACGCATTGACGAATCATTAACCTAAAATATACTAAATAATGTTTAACATACATAAAACAAAACATAGTTACTAAGATTAGACTTAGATTGTGGGAAGGAGCCTTGTATGTAACATTTCCAAATAGGATTGAATGAAGAAGATGAAGTGGGGGAGAAAAGAGTTGAAAAATAAAGAGAGGATAGGACCAAAAAAAGAAAGATGGAGTAAGTGTGTTGCAACCGCCCCCCCCCCCCCCCCCCCCCCCCCCCCAAAAAAAAAAGCCGATGACATAGTTTAAACTTTAAACTGGTATAAAATTCAGGTCTAAACTCTAATTAGCCCAAATCTTTTGGCTGTGTACGTACCAAAATTCTAAAGTTACAGTGATACATTCACTACTATTATTAATATAGCTTATTGCTTTGGCCGTTCAGCTTTAAACTTCTTTTCTATATTCCTGTATACTTATATTAGACTGTGCTGTCAGTCTTTCAAATTAAGGAGAGGTTGTTGTAACATGGAAATTTTTTCTTTCAGCTAACCCATCATCATCATGATTTCAAAGCCGCACCGCCCTTATCTAACTCATTAATTTTGCCGGCTTCTTTTGATTGACAAAGCTAGCTTAATGCCGGAAAAGTACGGAAAATTAGGAATCTCATATATACGTAATGGACTTATGGACTTTTCTCCATATAAAAGAAATTTTTTTGGCAGTTTGTACACCTGAAGACCATAGATGAGCTCAGGGTTGACCCCTCTCTCTCTCTCTCTCTCTCTCTCTATATATATATATATATATATATATATATATATATATATATATATATATGTTTTTTTTAGGGGCACCACCACTTCTATTAGGGGACAGCCCTTACTTAGGGGCAGCCCAAAAAGTGAAGATTTTACTAGGGGGCAGCCCACATTTTGCTAGGGGGCAGCCCAACCCCCCAAACTCTCATTTCCTCCCCAAACCCCAATTTTCCCTCTCTCTCCTCCAAAAGAAAAAAAAAAGAAGAGCTCTCTCTCCCTCTCCCAAAACCATAGTCTCTTCTCCTCCACCACTCTAATCCTAATTCCTCCACCAAATTTCTTTCAAGAACACTCCTACATTCGACGAGATGACACGCAAGTCGAAGAAATCGAATTCTAGGTACGTTCTTTCCTAATTTCTTCTATGATTTTCTACATTCTATTCGAAACCCTAGAATAGTTTTAATTGTCTAAAAACTTTTGATAATTTAGGTTTAGAATATCTTTAGGGTTTATTAATGGCATTTTCGAACACGACAAACCCACAATTTTTCTTCAAATCCTAACCCTAGGAAACGACAAACTAGCGAGTCGTTTGTCTGTTGGCCCTGAGTACAGTAGGACTGCCAAGAATGTGGCAGTCCACATGTAAACAAGGACTGCCAGAGTCCTGGCAGTCCTCTTTCAATAGAGGACTGCCAGGACTGTAGCAGTCCTTGTTTGCAATTGGACTGCCACATGCCTGGCAGTCCTACTGTACTCAGTTTTGGTTGTGGTCTGGGGGTGGGGGATAGGGGGTAACAGTTCTATTTTAGTTTGCATTATTTATTAACTGTACGGTCGCACAATCCATTGTTCTATAGGGGTAACAGTCCTCCGGACGCACCAAAAAGAATACGTCCCACCGCGTCAAAGCGGAAGGAACTCGCGGAACGTCCTCTTGAGCGTCCGATTACAATTTTTGAACCGGTGCGCCAAGCTCGGTCTGGGACACGGAGACCGCCACCGGGACCAGAAGCTCGGTCGAAGCAACGAGCTCGTACTCCTTCTCCTTCTTCCAGTGATGACGACGACGTGCCAATTAGCCAACTCCTACCACCACGTCAAGGTGGTTCTGCTCCATCTGAGGAGGGCGGTCCTTCTGAGCCGCATGTCCGTTCTTTATTTCATGGCATGATCACATGCTATGATATCAAGGAGCCGTACATGCCTGATCGTGTACTTCGGCAGTTTGGCTTCGTGCAAAGTGTGCCGAAGCGCACACTACAGATGTTGGAACCTCCCGCGGGACCCAACCATTGAACTACAAACTGGCATATTTTGACTGGGTGACCGACTTCTACTCCGAGTGGCAAAGGCAATTGCTTTGGGTGTCGAACATGTTGTTGTATACTTGCGTTGAAATACTTGTGTTGGTGAATTTATGTTGTTGGATACTTGTGTTAAAATACTTGTGTTGGATACTTGTGTTGAAATACTTATGTTGAAATACTTGTGTTGGTGAAATAACTGTGATGAATTTATGTGTGAATGAAATGTTCACAGAACATTTCATCTAGGACTGCCACACCCAGGGCAGTCCTTCACATGTGTTGGACTGCCCTGGGTGTGGCAGTCCTAGATGAATTTTTCTGTGATGAATTTATGTGTGAATGAAATGTTCACAGAACATTTCATCTAGGACTGCCACACCCAGGGCAGTCCAACACATGTGAAGGACTGCCCTGGGTGTGGCAGTCCTAGATGAAATATTCTGTGATAAATTTATGTGTGAATGAAATGTTCACAGAATATTTCATCTAGGACTGCCACACCCAGGGCAGTCCTTCATATGTGTTGGACTGCCCTGGGTGTGGCAGTACTAAATAAAAAGTGCTAAAACGGAGGTCCAAACATCATTTTTTTGCGATTTTAAAATTTTGGAAGGCCGTCTAACGGAGAAACGGCTACTTTCAGACTCCTCGAAGATACGCTCATTTTGGGACAAACCGGGCCTCGTTTCGACCTCCCAGTCAAAAGTTACGGCCCTTCAAAGTTTCAACTGACCATAAAATACAGCAGAATGGTCATTCTCCGTGTTAGAACACGAAAAATGTTAATTTCGTATGAGGGTGGCCATTCTTCGTGTTAGTAAAACGGAGAATGTCATTCTCTGTCTTATTTACACGGAGAATAGTCATTCTCTGTGTTAGTAACACGGAGAATGGCATTCTCCTTCTTAATTTACGCGGAGAATGGCCATTCTCCGTGCTAAATTACACGGAGAATGGTCATTCTCCGTCTTAATTTACACGGAGAATGGTCATTCTCCGTGTAATTTAGCACGGAGAATGGTCATTACAGTGTTAAAACGCAGGAGAATGGCCATTCTCCGTATTAGAAACACGGAGAATGCCATTCTCCGTGTTAAATAAAACGGAGAATGCCATTCTCCGTGTTAAATAAAATGGAGAATGGCCATTCTTCGTGTAATTTAGCACGGAGAATGGCCATTCTCCGTGTAATTTAGCACGGAGAATGGTCATTCCAGTGTTAAAACGCAGGAGAATGGTCATTCCAGTGTTAAAACGCAGGAGAATGGTCATTCTCCGTGTTAGAAACACGGAGAATGTCATTCTCCGTGTTAAATAAAACGGAGAATCGTATTCTCCGTGTTAAATAAAACGGAGAATGGAATTCTCCGTCTTAATTAAAACGGAGAATGATATTCTCCGTGTTAATTTACACGGAGAATGGTTATTCCCAGTGTTAAAACGTATGACCATTCTCCGTGTAATTTAGTACAGAGAATGGCATTCTCCGTTTCTAAATTACACGGAGAACGGCCATTCTCCGTGCTAAATAACACGGAGAATGACATTCTCTGTGTTAAATGACACGGAGAATGGTCATTCAAATGTTAAAACACAGGAGAATGGCCATTCTCCGTGTTAGAAACACGGAGAATGCCATTCAACACGGAGAATCACATCTCCTTGTTAAAAATACAGGAGAATGACTATTCTTCGTGTGATATCGACGGAGAACAGTTGACAGAAACCTAATTTTTTATTTTTTTGTTTTGTGGAAAGAAATTTGACATGAATAAAGATTCAAGAGTTTTAGTTAGGACTGCCACAACCCAGGCAGTCCTAATTCAGTGTAGGACTGCCATGGATGTGGCAGTCCTGATACTGATACTCTGTGACAGAGCTTCTCAAACTGAAATACTGTGACAGTGAACACATATAACATAGGTACACTCATATAACACAGATAACACACAGATAAGCACATATAACACAGGTAGGCACATATAGTACACAGGTAGGCACATATAACACAGGTAGACACATATAACACAGGTAGGCACAGGTAAACACATACAACTCAAAATTTACTCCATATGTATTACTGGACTTCATATTTCACTGTATACAAAAGTGGTACTCCATATACAAAATGTCAAACTGTAAATATATATATACTTAGTCGATTTCGACGTCGTAGTGGTCATCCATATACAAAATGTCAAACTGTATACAAAAGTGGTCCTTCTTCTTTGTTTCTAATTTGGATCGTGAATGGACAAACACATTTCCTCGTTCCAGCTTTCTTTCTTGGAACTTTATTTTCGATCACTGTGTCTTTCTTGTGCGATCTGAACACACCACCTCTTTCACAGCCAACCATCACACTGTGTCGTCCCGGGCGATTTCGGCACGATCTGGATATCACTAAAACTAAGTTGTTTTCCCATCCAACTTCTCGACACCATTGTACCGCATCGTCACTTGATTGAAACGAAAGATCGGTCCAAAATAAATGCCCTACATTGATTGCAATTGGAGCATGTACCGCAACATCGGAAGATCGCAACTCCTATAATAGAAGTTAAAAGTCAAAACTAAACAACTACATAAAGCCAAAATGTAAGTCCTACACTGAAGTCAAAACTAAACAACTCCTACAATGGAAATTAAAAAGGACTGCCCCATATGTGGCAGTCCATCACATATACAGGACTGCCATAGATGTGGCAGTCCTACACTGAAGTAGGACTGCCACATCCCTGGCAGTCCAAATCCATGAGAGGGGCTGCCAGAGAAGTGGCAGTCCTTTGTGTCAAAGTCCAATTTTTCATCCGAAATAAATTTAAAGTGTAGTTACCACGAGGCCTTCCGATGCATCAAAGTGTTCTTCGGACGTTGTGGGACGAGAGTATCCAGCATTTGATGGTCCGGGTTGTTCCATTTTCTATTTCTTTCTACATTAAACACAAAATTCAACTTTTATACGTAAAATTTAGGTTAAAACATTACACAAAAATAAATTCGACGACTTACAAATAAATGGGAGAAGTGATTGACACTATTACTAGATATTTCACCAAAAATCTTTAACAAATTTAGGTGGGGGGACAATTTCACCTAGGTTAGGTTAATTCTAGGTTTCTATGAGGAGGAGAAAAAAAGAGTGGAGGAAGAGAAGTAATAGAGGAAGAAAGAGAGAAAAAATAAAATAAGTTGGCTTTTATAGTGAATTATGGGCTGCCCCCTAGTAACAAAAACCTATGGCAAACTTGTAATTTTTTCAAAAAAATTTGGGCTGCCCCCTAGTAGAAGTGGTGGTGCCCCTAAAAAAAACATATATAAATATATATATATATATATATATATATATATATATATATATATATATATATATATATATATAAGTCCTCAAGTTCTGTTAAAGTTGAACATCGAGTTTGACTGGATTTTCTCCCTGGTAGCATAAAGGGATGAGAGTTCGGGACATATAAGTCGCAGTTCGGATATTCGAATTTACATTGAACTATAAACTATTTGAGGCTTCGCCCAACTATTTTGGTTAAGTCCTTGGACATAGATGGTTCTCCTTGGCTTGGCGGAGCAATTGGCATTCACTAAATTTTAGAGAGAGCATTATACTTTAAATAAATTGCATAAAAGGAACAAAGATTGGAGAAATTGCAGAAAGAGCATCGTTGCGCCGAAAAGTAGGGCGTGGAATTTTCACGCCCTACTCTTGGGCGTAGAAATGGAAGGTTATGTTGTTTATGGTTAATGGTTAATTGTAAACAATGGTTAATTGTTTGAATGGTTAATTGTTTGATTGGGTGGCTGTGGATAATTGTTTGTTTGAAAAACTTGGCTCCAACGGCTACATGGCTTGCTTACTTTACTATGGCTTGCTTTTACCAACGGCTACATGGATTTTATGGCTACATGGCTTTTACAACGGCACTACGGTTGGTTTTTACAACGGCTACTATAACTTTTACAACGGCTATTTTACAACGGCTACATGTATATTGTCTATATATATAAATCATCTTATTGAAAATTTTTACATTCAATTCATCTCCTCACTTCTCAAGTTACCTCTCAGAGATAAAATTTCTTCTCCTCTGCAGTGAAGATTTGAAGAAGAATCATCTCCAAATCACCACCTGGTGTCAAGAAGAATCCCAAGAAAGAAGTTGCAACATTCAACGACTATTTTTAATTTTGTTTCATGGATCAATTATTAACATTGATCTGCTACTATGGAGGTACACTTAGTGGACTATCTTATGAAGGAGGTACAACTAATCTAATTTCTACCTATCCTAATATCTCCTTAGAAAATATACGTAATATTATCGTGGAACGTTTTTCTATTACATATGATTTCGTAATAAGATATTTTTTTACCGATACATTTTTAGTAATAGATAGTGAAGAAGCATGGAACTTTGTTATTCAGGATAATATAGGTGCATCTTGTATAAATATTTATATTAATCAAGCATTAACAAATCTTTCTTCTACTAGTCAACCTGTTTATAACAGCCAAAATTATCATGTTGGTCCTAGCACTTCAAACCAAGTAAATTTAGTTGAAGAGAACGTTGATGACGTTGATAGTGACGACTTAGTCGAAGATTTAGACTATTATTTAGACAATGATGATGATAATTTAGATGGTAGCACCCCTGAGTTATTTGTTGGAAAAGAATTTCCTTCATCTTATGCATTTCGAAATTTTATTAGTGATATAGCAATTCTTCATAATTTTAGTTGTAGAACTAAACATAACAATTCTCAAAGAATTGTATACATTTATGACTCTCCAGATTGCAGTTGGAGAGTGTATGCTAAAGCAATTGGTAACGGTACAATATTTGAGATTCGTACATTTGAATCTCGACATTCGTGTACCGGTGTGTTACCAAGAGGACATCATCGATATACTAGTGCTGCATGGATTTGTGAAAAAATAAAGGGTAAAATTAGAGATAACCACTCCTATAGTGCATCTCATATTGTAAAAGATATACTTAGAGATTATCGAGTACACATTACGTATTCTAAAGCTTGGAGAGCCAAAGAACTTGCATTATCTGAAATCAACGGTAGTTATATTGATGCATATGACAGTCTTGAAAGATATTGCTTGACAATTGTGGAAACAAATCCTGGTAGCAAATATTTTTTAAAGACCGTAGGAAATAATGTCTTTCAAAGAATATATATTTGTTTTAAGGCATGTATAGATAATTTTTTAAGTGGTTGTTTACCTATAATTAGTATTGATGCAACATTTTTGACATCAAGATATCAAGGTAATTTATTTGTGGTCTGTGCACATGATCCTAACTACCAGTTATATCCTATTGCATATTGTATTGCTGAAAATGAGAACACCGAATCATGGACATGGTTTTTAAATAATTTGAAGATTTCTTTTGAAAATTTCTTTGACAGGTGGGATAGTATTTCATTCATATCAGATAAGCAAAAAGGATTAATTCGTGCAATGCGTGATACTTTTCCTACCTCTCCACATTTTTTTTGTATTCAGCATTTTAAACAAAATATGAAAAGTCAATGCAGTAGTAAACCTAAATATCTAGAATGGTTGGATAAACTTGCTCGTTCTTACGATATTGTGGATGCAACAGAATGGTTTGAAAGAATCAAGTCCGCGGATGTTCGTATTTTTAATTGGATAGTTGGTACCAATGATGAAAATCGTAATTTCTCATATTGGATAACAGCTTATGCACCCTGTTCTAGACTCGATATCAACACATCCAATATTGCAGAATATTTTAATAATTGGATTAAGAACTTGCGTGATAAACCAATAACAATATTGTTTGACGGTATTAGAGCGAAGATCATAACAATTCATGAAAAGCATCGACAAAATGCTGAAAATATGGACAACAACTTCTGTCCAAGGATGCTTAAGACTATGGCTCGCCTAAAAAGAGAGAAACATCATTTTCAAATGTTGCGTATTGAAGGTTATTTATTTGAAATATTTGATCACGAAACAAGTAGATGTTATGTGGTACAGTTAGAAAATAGAACATGTACATGTTTTCGTTGGCAACACACTTTTTTTACTATGTGTACATGCTTATTTTGCCTGCGAATCTACTAACTTACAGATTGAAAGTTATTATCCTGCTCAATTTTCTGTTGAAACACTTAAAAGTGTTTATGCGTCTTGTATGGAACCAATTCCATCTCCATACACTCCTCAAGGTGAACTGGTAAGAGGTGAAATTGGAGTACCTAAATTTGGATGAAGAGCTGGCAGACCTAAAAAGAATCGTTTTATGACAAAGGAGTTGCCGACAAGAGATCTACATTGCAGCAATTGTAACAGACTTGGACACAACAGGAGAAATTGCACAAGACAACCGACACAGTAAATGTGTGAATTTTTTTAAATGTTTTGTAATCTTGTATGTTTTAATATTTCTTAAATGTTATGTAATCTTGTTATTGTCATTTTTTAAAATGTTTTGTGATCTTGTAATTCGAAAATTTAGAAAGAGATTTGTAAATGATAAAGTCATAAATAAAATTTATACATACTTGCACAAGACAACATGGCTTTTAATCATTCACCTCTATTCATTCTATCATAATGCCTACGGGGAACTGGCCTAAGACCTAATCGCATTCTTCGAGCTGCCGTTTCTTCTATAGTATATGTGCATACTAGCTCGTGTCACGACCCGCACCCTAGAGTAAGGGCACGAGACGTGGGTACGTCCAGCCTACGCCGCAGTGTCGGCGGTAGAACGCTGTCCTAGGTCACAACATCTAATAAATAAGGGTAATATACAGTTATACTCCCCGAATGGGGGTGACATAACACAATATAAATCAACCACATCTAGGATAGAACAGGAATGAGATAGAAAGATAAAGATAGATAACAACCAGGAATGTAACATCACCGAGATACAAATCCAGAATTCTAAGTGACTAAAATAAATATATCTCAGAATATCTCAAGTCTAATACAGTAATCCCAAAATAGTAAGACAATCCTAAACTAATGGAAGTAACATCAACTGCCAGCAGGTCCAAGTCACTAGTGATGTCTAATGCTGCACCAAGAGGGATAGACACCAGAGCCTCATCATTCACTGTAAAATTTTCAACAGGTCCAGTCAGGACGGGAACGAACACATATCTCTCAAAACAGTTCATAGCAGGTTAGGAGTATAAATCATGCAATAGAGTAAAATACAGGAAGTGCTGAAAAGGAAGTACGAGTAAACAGGAGATATTTTGTAACTGAAAGTAAATACATGATAGTATAGACTGTAAGTGACTACGTGATTTAGAGCATAATGGTTATGTAAACGGTTTGGGGGCACATGAATACAAATAAGGAGGCACATTTATACAGCTACTGGGGATAGTGTTCACATAACCAATTCTACTCACCCCGCCCCAATCAATACACAAGGATCCGTTCAAGTTATGTCATAAGCACATGAATACAGCTAAGATACGTGAACTCATGTAATGAGTAGTACATGAGGCACGTGAAAGCACATGAGAACATGTAAAAATATGAACTAGTACGAGTACAAGGAGTACCTGATGCACATGATAAAGTACATGAACATGAAATACCCGATGCACCCGTAAAGGGATAACATCTCAGGAAGGGATCCATATAGTACTAATCCGTGAAGATACGTGTCAGCATCATGTAGAGTAATCTAGAGCAAGAATATAATCCAGGTAAGTATGAAAAGATCAGAGAATGTACTCGCCTGCTAACTGAAAGTCCGAGATAAAAATACTGTCCGAGGAGTGGTGTCTGGCTCCTATTAGAACAGCACAAGTCACAACGAGTCCAGAATGGTAAATAATATGCACTACAATGCGTTCTACATGAATCTAGGTCAATCTAGGCCAAAGTCAACTCTGGTCAACCCTAGAAGTCAAACTAGGTCAACCAAGTCAAACCTAAGTCAAACTAGTCTAATCTAGGTCTAGCAAGTTATTCTAAGTCCTAACAAGGCTAAACAGTCTATTCTAGACTCCACACTGACATACCATGCCATAGGCTAGAAGACTAGGCCATGGGCCAATAGGCTAAGCCAAGTCTAAGCAACCATATCCATATCTAACCCATAAACATATAATATATATACTATACACTATATCATGGTACCACATACACTATATATATATCTAATATATATACACATTCATATATAGGAATCCTATATATATAACAAACTCAAAATCTAAATACATATACATATGAAATGAGAGGAAACAACATACTAGTGCATGTGTGTGTGTGTATTAGAGTGTTAGGCTTGTGTGCAAAACAGTGAGCATGAAGTGATGTGAGTGTAGGGGACATGTGTGTATGCTAGGTAGAGGGTTTGTGATAGGATACATGCCATAACAGTTAAAAACAGTGAGCAATAGTGACATGAGGGTGTATGTGTTTACTACATATAGGGTGTGGGTGTGTGTGTCAAAGGGTTAGAAAATAGTGAGGGAAAAGACAGGTAAACAGTGATCATAAATCAAACTCAGTAAAATAGAAGAACATAAAGGAACTCAGTTTCAATACTCCCAGGTTTTACATAGCAGTGAAACTCAGGTTATATACTGTCAGTTTTCAGGTTTGACTAACCCCAACAGTCTAAAGTAAAATGCATTCACAGGATTTGAATCCCAGGTTTTAAAAACTGGGAACACCAAAATCCTTCCCAAGTTTTGAGACCAAAACTCAGGTTTCTAGAGACATATACAAGTTCACAATCAAGAGTTAGATTGACTTCATTCTCAAATCAGTGAACTAAAATCAGATTAAACTCAGATTTAAAAAGGAAGAAGAATTCAGGTTTTCTAAAAGTTAATCTCAGTCCTCATAACAGTTAAAAGGAAGAACATTTAAACTTATAATGTGACTACAGTCCACAATGCTCAGGTTAATTGGAAACTGGAAACAATCTCAGTTTCCTCAAAACAGGAAACAAATTAAGCCTAATACTCTCAGGTTAAACATGGATGTAAGGACATCAAATTCCAGGTTATAAAACAAAATCTCAGTTCAATGATACATTCACAGGTTTGATCAGTTAACATAAGAGAATGGAAATCAACCCAATATCAGTTATTAAGAAGTAACATTGAAATCAATATAATGTAACTCATGCTCTTGTCAATAAAAGGAAGGAATTCAATGTTCAGTCAAATGGAAGGACAATGTATTGTGCAAAAAGGATGTGTATATAGGAGACAGTAGGGAAGGAAAAGAAATCAGTTTACTAACCAACCAATGCCCCTTAAACTCAGTTTTACAGTGCATTGAGGGTTAAACTCAGGTTTTGTAAATGCCATTCACAGGTTTGAAAATGAGTCTCAACGCATGGATAAATCCCAGGTTACACACAAAACCCAAATCAGTTATTAAGGAAGACAACATGATATCAATATAAGGAAAACCCAGGAACAGAAATTTATCTCAGATTATACATTGATCTAACAGTTCAAACACTCATGAATTCTCAGTTTAATACTCAAATTGAATCCCCACAAAAGCCAATCAGTAAACAGTTCATACAACTTTCAGTTTAAAGAGAAGGAATACTATTAGCTAACATGTTATTTCCAACAACCAATCCACTTGCCCAAATCCTAATTGACATATTCAAAACCCAAATATGAATGTAAAACTGTGTTATTATAACTAGAAATCATGTAGGACTAATTAGACAGTGAAGAAACACAAGGACCTAGGATTTAACAGTTAACAATGTAACAGTTCATCCAACTTGGATACTAAATTCCATTCCACACACCCCAAGCCTAATTTGCATGCCAATTACCTAGTTAATATGATATGTGACATGTGGGAATCAAAAATAAATTGGGAAACACAACACAAAATGGAAATAAATGGTTTTGAACCCTGGAATCCCACTGTATCAGTGAGTATCAGAATTAACCCCCCTCCAAACACATGTTCGAATCAAAAAAACAACATTAAACCTAAAACTAATATGTAACAAATGTAACAGGGGTTTAAACATCACATTTAGGATCTAATTAAACATTAAAACATAATTTAAAACATTTAAAATCGATTAAACATAAGAAAGCAAATCACAGAACACACACGCACACAGTACACGCACTGTGCACACGAAGATACGTGTCCGACACGACACGAGAGGGGCTTAAACTCGACACACATGATGACAGATGTTGCCCCTCACTGTGTGTCGAATCCCACGCGTCGACGTGTCGTGTCCGCGTCGCAATAGCACCCGTGCAGCAGGGCATGAACAGTGCCCGCGCACGCGCGCGCGCGATAGTTTGTTCGCGTGTCCGTGGGGACTCGACACGACACTAAGATGACACAAAAACTACAGAAATGCATAAGCGACACATAGATCTAATTTTTTATTCAAATACAATTCCAAAATCACACAAAATGCCCATTGGGGCATTTCAACAAACACGTGCCAAGTGACACTGATACGTGTCCAGAATGGACACGAAACGACACGAAAATTTGGGATTCCTATTCCTATAGTTAGGCTAGGTATAGGGCTTCTAAATGATGCAAAAATAACAGGATTAAATGGTGGGGAAAAGGATTTACCTAAGAATATCACAAGTTTCACAAAGCTTCACAAAGAGGGGCTCCTCTTGATGGTCAAACACCTCAAAAGCTTTCCAAATTGTTCCCTTCCTGTCAAAACTTATTACCAACAGCAAGAATACAGGATTTAGGTCCTATTGCAATTTATTTGAAGGAATTTGGAGAAGAAATGGATTTTCTAAGGATTTACAAAGTTGGGGACTCACCTCTTCCAAATAGCAAGTTTCCTAAAGAGGCAACCCTAGTTTTAAGAGCATATAAATAGGGGAGGGGTTGACCATAGAGGCTATTCAGAATTTCTAGGATTAGGGCTTGGTTCAATGGGTGTGGGCTATGGGCCATTAAGCCCATTAGTCATAAAATGACTTGTGACTTCACAAGCCATTTCCATATCAAACTAACTCCTAATTTCACCAAATTAAACCCAATGAGTTCATCCTCATGAACTTAAGTCAACCTAGGTTCTCAAATCCTAATCTCTTAGTCAAGACCTAGGTTAGCCACTAGGTTAGTCTACAAGGTCAACTTAAGTCAAAGTCTCTAAAACACCAAAACAATTATTCTAAAAATCACTCAAAAATCACATTAATTATAAATAATAATAATAATTCAAATTAAATTCTAAAATTTTGAAAATGACCAAAATACCCTCATTTGGAAAACTGGGTGTTACAATCCTACCCACCTTAGAAAAAATTTTGACCTCGAAATTAAGATGATCGTACCCCTTCTAGGTCAAACCCCCACAATCAAAATCTCAGAACCTATTTAAATCATTCAGTTGGAAAATATAACCTATGGGGTCATGGCATGTAGTATCAGTCTGGGGTCTCATCTAGTTACACCAACATACTACAGTACTAGGCAATCACAAGGTATCAAAACATACAACAATATGGTAGGGTGCATAAATTTTCAAAGACTGGCTAAGATATAGGTCAAGGACTCACCTCCAACTAGGTCTGGTGGCTGGAACTCCCTCCCGAAGGCGGAGTCCTGGCTGGAATAAGTGCAGCAGGACAGTCTCGCAGTATGTGTGCAGCTGACCCACACAACAGGCACACTCCTCTTCTCTTCCTACAGATGTCCCACACATGTCCAGGCTTCTTACAGAAGGCGCAGGTAGGCACTCTCTCAGCTGGCCTCTGCTGAACAGGAGTCTGGACTGGGTAGGCTGGTCTAGGCTGATAGTCTGGGTGCTCACGGGGCTCTGGGTATATACTGCTCCTCGGCCTCTTAGAACTAGGCTCTCCTCCTGAATGTACCAAATCCCACAGCAGTTGGATTCCACGGCCCTGCTCCTTCAGGATCTCAGCCTGAACTCTCTGTGTCTCCAACACATCCCGGAGAAGTCTGGATATCTGAGCTCCGTCAGGAAACAAACCTGCCGAGGGTATGGTATGGGGTACTGCTCCTGGAGGCAGAGGAGGAGATGGGGAAGAACTTTTGGTCTCAGATGAGACTGCCACTCTCTCCTGAGTAACAGGTGGTGGAGGGGATTTCTCTGGTGAGGATGCTAACACCTCCTCAATGGCGGGAGGTGCCACTACCTTTGGGTCAGCCTGAGGGGTCACTACCTCCTGAGCAATAGGAGGTGGAAGCACACTATCAGTAGCTGCAGCTGCTCTCAGGCGACAGGCTCGGGTCATGGGTGCCATACTGGAAGGATAAAACACATCAATCATTAAGGCTGTACAGCAGTCTACCATCCTATCTATAAAACTGGTATTTATCAAGAAAATAAAATAAGACAACTACCAATCATCTATAAAGGGTACTATTTAAGAAAAATCAAAACCAAAAGTTTAAGGAACGAAAGTCAATAGCATTGAATCCAATCACAACCTAATATATATAGAAGAGAGAGTGTTAGGGGGGAAAAAGCTATCATTATGTAATGGTGATATGGTTAGTATGAAATATACATGAAAGTGTATAGGAGGATTTGAGTCTCAACTGTAGCTATCAAGTTACACTATTCATGGCATATTGGTTAAGCAGTCTACAAGGTACAAGCTATTTACTCATAACATGCATGGCTAACCATATATATAAGTATATCTATATGGCTATATGAACATAACATAGAGATGAAGGGTTAGGTTTTCATGGCAGTTGTGAACATTAGTGTAGAGTGTTAAGTGTACATGGGTTAAAACTTGAAATAAAGGGGTTCAATCATTCAGTTTAGCTCATCATTACATATTAGATCTGAAATTAAACTACACATATTGACAGCAGTGTAAAAATGTTAACATGAATTCAGTTTTCAAAATTTTGGAGAATTCGAACATCAAAACCAACTCAAAGTTCACCACAACCACAACCTAACATGTAAGAGTATGAACCTAACATTATATACCTGCACACAACCATGTATACGGCTCAAAATATTACAATTTAAAACTGCAATTTGAACTAAACACTTAGAATCCAAGGTTAAGGGTTTACTATGTACACAGTCTCAGATTTGACAATTCAACACAAACTCCACCAAAATTTTTTTGAAATAAAGCCCTGTATATAACATACATGTGTAGTGATGTAAGCCAAACTAATAACATGAAATTTAAATTTAAATTACGAATTTAATATGGAGTAACAGAGAACTAGTCACTGATACTGCACTATGTTAGAATACTAGGATTTGAGAACTTAACATTAATCATATTAACATGCATTTAGATAGGTTGGTAACAAGTGTAGCATGCATACGTGTCAGGCAAGTATCTATGTCCACCATATATATATTAGGGCAATACAAGAATTAATGGCAAGAAGAAAATAATGATAAAATCTGTTCTGCCTATCTGTTTAAAAGAAGGAACCATTTTAAAACCAGAGCTACAACATCAATCTAAGTTAAGGTCTAGCAGAAACACCAATTCATTGTATTAGGAAGAATTTATTGCAAGAAGTTACACAAGGTTATAGTAACAGCTAGGCTTTTCCTACTCATACTAGTACTCCTAAGTTATTTGATGATGGGGCACAATTTATACAACAGAATGGTACAATAGAGATGATATGTTTAAAACCTTCTCAAGATACAATCTGATAATCATATGCGTCTGTCCAAAATCATATTACTCAGAGTCCTCGCCATGCCAGTAAGCAAGGCTGCGAATAACGATAGATTCCATAACTAGGGTATGCACCTCTACAATCATGTTGTCTGGAAATCTCGCTATGCTGACTAGTATAGCTGCGAGAAATTCCAAATCTCATAACCAAGATACGTACATCCGAAGCCAGGTTTCCATGTTTCCGCCACGCCAGCTAATATGGCTGCGATAAACTGCAGGTTCCATAATCATGTAGACGTTTATTATCCCCGTTATTCCGTCAACATATGTTATCAGAAGGTACCGTAACTCAGGCCATAAAATTCATCTCGATAGGAAAATCAAAATCAACAACGATTCATCAAAATCAAATTCAATAATCAAGGAGTGAGAGCGAACAAAACAAGGGGAAGGATTTCAAATTGAAGTTTAAATAAGATTCTCAAGGGTCATCCCAGGAATCTTTCAAGGAATCCTAACTTGTGATTGAGTACCCTCAAAAATAATATCTCCTAATCCTACTGCAGGCTGTAGTGATACTCTAGTTTGAATACCACTACATAAACTCGACCTGCATGGGCCACCACTAAAAATGTGTCACGACCCGCACCCTAGAGTAAGGGCACGAGACGTGGGTACGTCCAGCCTACGCCGCAGTGTCGGCGGTAGAACGCTGTCCTAGGTCACAACATCTAACAAATAAGGGTAATATACAGTTATACTCCCCGAATGGGGGTGACATAACACAATATAACTCAACCACATCTAGGATAGAACAGGAATGAGATATAAAGATAAAGATAGATAACAACCAGGAATGTAACATCACCGAGATACAAATCCAGAATTCTAAGTGACTAAAATAAATACATCTCAGAATATCTCAAGTCTAATACAGTAATCCCAAAATAGTAAGACAATCCTAAACTAATGGAAGTAACATCAACTGCCAGCAGGTCCAAGTCACTAGTGATGTCTAATGCTGCACCAAGAGGAATAGACACCAGAGCCTCATCATTCACTGTAAAATTTTCAACAGGTCCAGTCAGGACGGGAACGAGCACATATCTCTCAAAACAGTTCATAGCAGGTTAGGAGTATGAATCATGCAATAGAGTAAAATACAGGAAGTGCTGAAAAGGAAGTACGAGTAAACAGGAGATATTTTGTAACTGAAAGTAAATACATGATAGTAGAGACTGTAAGTGACTACGTGATTTAGAGCATAATGGTTATGTAAACGGCTTGGGGGCACATGAATACAAATAAGGAGGCACATTTATACAGTTACTGGGGATAGTGTTCATATAACCAATTCTACTCACCCCGCCCCAATCAATACACAAGGATCCGTTCAAGTTATGTCATAAGCACATGAATACAGCTAAGATACGTGAACTCATGTAATAAGTAGTACATGAGGCACGTGAAAGCACATGAGAACATGTAAAAACATGAACTAGTACGAGTACAAGGAGTACCTGATGCACATGATAAAGTACATGAACATGAAATACCCGATGCACCCGTAAAGGGATAACATCTCTGGAAGGGATCCATATAGTACTAATCCGTGAAGATACGTGTCAGCATCATGTAGAGTAATCTAGAGCAAGAATATAATCCAGGTAAGTATAAAAAGATCAGAGAATGTACTCGCCTGCTAACTGAAAGTCCGAGATGAAAATACTGTCCGAGGAGTGGTGTCTGGCTCCTATTAGAACAGCACAAGTCACAACGAGTCCAGAATGGTAAATAATATGCACTACAATGCGTTCTACATGAATCTAGGTCAATCTAGGTCAAAGTCAACTCTTGGTCAACTCTGGTCAACCCTAGAAGTCAAACTAGGTCAACCAAGTCAAACCTAAGTCAAACTAGTCTAATCTAGGTCTAGCAAGTTATTCTAAGTCCTAACAAGGCTAAACAGTCTATTCTAGACTCCACACTGACATACCATGCCATAGGCTAGAAGACTAGGCCATGGGCCAATAGGCTAAGCCAAGTCTAAGCAACCATATCCATATCTAACCCATAAACATATAATATATATACTATACACTATATCATGGTACCACATACACTATATATATATCTAATATATATACACATTCATATATAGGAATCCTATATATATAACAAACTCAAAATCTAAATACATATACATATGAAATGAGAGGAAACAATATACTAGTGCATGTGTGTGCGTATTAGAGTGTTAGGCTTGTGTGCAAAACAGTGAGCATGAAGTGATGTGAGTGTAGGGGATATGTGTGTATGCTAGGTAGAGGGTTTGTGATAGGATACATGCCATAACAGTTAAAAACAGTGAGCAATAGTGACATGAGGGTGTATGTGTTTACTACATATAGGGTGTGGGTGTGTGTGTCAAAGGGTTAGAAAACAGTGAGGGAAAAGACAGGTAAACAGTGATCATAAATCAAACTCAGTAAAATAGAAGAACAAAAAGGAACTCAGTTTCAATACTCCCAGGTTTTACATAGCAGTGAAACCCAGGTTATATACTGTCAGTTTTCAGGTTTGACTAACCCCAACAGTCCAAAGTAAAATGCATTCACAGGATTTGAATCCCAGGTTTTGAAAACTGGGAACACCAAAATCCTTCCCAAGTTTTGAGACCAAAACTCAGGTTTCTAGAGACATATACAAGTTCATAATCAAGAGTTAGATTGACTTCATTCTCAAATCAGTGAACTAAAATCAGATTAAACTCAGATTTAAAAAGGAAGAAGAATTCTGGTTTTCTAAAAGTTAATCTCAGTCCTCATAACAGTTAAAAGGAAGAACATTTAAACTTATAATGTGACTACAGTCCACAATGCTCAGGTTAATTGGAAACTGGGAACAATCTCAGTTTCCTCAAAACAGGAAACAAATTAAGCCTAATACTCTCAGGTTAAACATGGATGTAAGGACATCAAATTCCAGGTTATAAAACAAAATCTCAGTTCAATGATACATTCACAGGTTTGATCAGTTAACATAAGAGAAGGGAAATCAACCCAATATCAGTTATTAAGAAGTAACATTGAAATCAATATAATGTAACTCATGCTCTTGTCAATAAAAGGAAGGAATTCAATGTTCAGTCAAATGGAAGGACAATGTATTGTGCAAAAAGGATGTGTATATAGGAGACAGTAGGGAAGGAAAAGAAATCAGTTTGCTAACCAACCAATGCCCCTTAAACTCAGTTTTACAGTGCATTGAGGGTTAAACTCAGGTTTTGTAAATGTCATTCACAGGTTTGAAAATGAGTCTCAACTCATGGATAAATCCCAGGTTACACACAAAACCCAAATCAGTTATTAAGGAAGACAACATGATATCAATATAAGGAAAACCAAGGAACAGAAATTTATCTCAGATTGTACATTGATCTAACAGTTCAAACACTCATGAATTCTCAGTTTAATACTCAAATTGAATCCCCACAAAAGCCAATCAGTAAACAGTTCATACAACTTTCAGTTTAAAGAGAAGGAATACTATTAGCTAATATGTTATTTCCAACAACCAATCCACTTACCCAAATCCTAATTGACATATTCAAAACCCAAATATGAATGTAAAACTGTGTTATTATAACTAAAAATCATGTAGGACTAATTAGACAGTGAAGAAACACAAGGACCTAGGATTTAACAGTTAACAATGTGACAGTTCATCCAACTTGGATACTAAATTCCATTCCACACACCCCAAGCCTAATTTGCATGCCAATTACCTAGTTAATATGATATGTGACATGTGGGAATCAAAAATAAATTGGGAAACACAACACAAAATGGAAATAAATGGTTTTGAACCCTGGAATCCCACTGTATCAGTGAGTATCAGAATTAACCCCCCTCCAAACACATGTTCGAATCAAAAAAACAACATTAAACCTAAAACTAATATATAACAAATGTAATAGGGGTTTAAACATCACACTTAGGATCTAATTAAACATTAAAACATAATTTAAAACATTTAAAATCGATTAAACATAAGAAAGCAAATCACAGAACACACACGCACACAGTACACGTACTGTGCACACGAAGATACGTGTCCGACACGACACGAGAGGGGCTGAAACTCGACACACATGATGACAGATGTTGCCCCTCACTGTGTGTCGAATCCCACGCGTCGACGTGTCGTGTCCGCGTCGCAATAACACCCGTGCAGCTGGGCATGAACAGTGCCCGTGCACGCACGCGTGCGACAGTGTGTTCGCGTGTCCGTGGGGACTCGACACGACACTAAGATGACACGAAAACTACAGAAATGCATAAGCGACACATAGATCTAATTTCCTATTCAAATACAATTCCAAAATCACACGAAATGTCCATTGGGGCATTTCAACAAACACGTGCCAAGTGACACTGATACGTGTCCAGAATGGACACGAAACGACACAAAAATTTGGGGATTCCTATTCCTATAGTTAGGCTAGGTATAGGGCTTCTAAAAGATGTAAAAATAACAGGATTAAATGGTGGGGAAAAGGATTTACCTAAGAGTATCACAAGTTTCACAAAGCTTCACAAAGAGGGGCTCCTCTTGATGGTCAAACACCTCAAAAGCTTTCCAAATTGTTCCCTTCCTGTCAAAACTTATTACCAACAGCAAGAATATAGGATTTAGGTCCTATTGCAATTTATTTGAAGGAATTTGGAGAAGAAATGGATTTACAAAGTTGGGGACTCACCTCTTCCAAATGGCAAGTTTCCTAAAGAGGCAACCCTAGTTTTAAGAGCATATAAATAGGAGAGGGGCTGACCATAGAGGCTATTCAGAATTTCTAGGGTTAGGGCTTGGTTCAATGGGTGTGGACTATGGGCCATTAAGCCTATTAGTCATAAAATGACTTGTGACTTCACAAGCCATTTCTATATCAAACTAACTCCTAATTTCACCAAATTAAACCCAATGAGTTCATCCTCATGAACTTAAGTCAACCTAGGTTCTCAAATCCTAATCTCTTAGTCAAACCTAGGTTAGCCACTAGGTTAGTCTACAAGGTCAACTTAAGTCAAAGTCTCTAAAACACCAAAACAATTATTCTAAAAATCACTCAAAAATCACATTAATTATAAATAATAATAATAATTCAAATTAAATTCTAAAATTTAGAAAATGACCAAAATACCCTTATTTGGAAAACTGGGTGTTACAGCTCCAAGTGCACCATCAATCATATTTTGAGGTACACTAATATGGTGTCATTCGACCTATATGAAAGTAGTGTGAAACAAATTATTTAGATAAAGTGTGATAAAGATGTATAACTAATAGGTTCAACTGACCTCATTTGCAGAAATTGTGCCAAATAGATGACGATAAATTGAGACCACTTTAGTAAGTCCATGAGCTGTATCTACATCATCTGAATTCCATCTCACTCCTGTGGGCATGACCCGCTCATCTACACTGTATCGAGTAAGTGGCCTACCGATATAAAAATATTCGTATGACCATAGCTGTAGATTAATAGACAATAAAAACGATATCAATTTTCTAACTTATATAACCATTTATGAAGAATTTTTTCCTAATTATACCTGTATAAGTGTAATACATCCACATATATTGGTGTGTACAGCACCTTCCGATCCAATAGTAACAAAACTAGTCATCGAATGATAAATATAGGCTAACACTGCGGCACCCCATGCATACTTTGTAGGAGTTTGTAAGTCTTCAAAAAATGGGAGGAGGTTTGCAGTAACCTTATTTTCGGTCCCGTTGGGAAATAAAAATGCACCGCACAGACTTAGTAAATAAGCTCTAGTGCAACATACAAGCTGCAAATATAAACAAGTATTAAAACTATATTATATAGTACAATAATTATATAAAACTATATAACGTACCTGTTGCTCGTCTACAGGAACCGTTGTATTTTCAATCCGATGAACATACATAAAAGTTGTTCGAAGCCAAGTCATTTTGATACCGGAACTAGTACCTTGATCCGGTTCCGGCTCCACACCAAGATATGTTCTGATAAGATCTCCAACACTTCTCTTATCTTCAAAATATATAGGACTACCAGTAATCGGTAACCCCAAAATCATGGCCACGTCAGCCAGAGTGATCGACATTTCACTGAAGGAAAGCTGAAATGTGTTGCGTCCTGGCCACCACCACTCTATCAAACTCAACAATAGATCTCCATCGTGATGCCTTAGACGAATAGCGTCAACATAGGAAAAGCCAAAAGATGAAACAAGTACATTCTGACGAGTTGTATTCCATCCGTGGCGCCAGTCTCCATGCTCACGTAATTTTACCGTTGGATAATCATATAACTAAATAATGTCTGAAATTTTTTAGTGCCTATAATTATCAATTATAATAATGATAATTTACTTTAACTAAAATACCTTTCCGTCGAATACCATATCTGAAACATGACAGACTCGTTCCTGCATAATACCCTGTGTTGTAGGTCCACCTGGTATCCGACCGTCATTTTGAATATCTATCTATAAATTAATGACAAATATTATACATTAATTCGAGCAGAACTTGTACGGTTTAGTAAAATATACGCCCTTCTTTAAGGCGTATTTTTCTTCCCGGGTCTCTAAGACTACACTAACACACTGGCTATACAAAAAAATTTCACTAACCTTCTGGAAGTTCTCCTCCGACTGACTGTGTTACTCTCTTCCTCTTCCTTCTTCTCTATCTTCCTCTTCCTTCTTCTCTTCCTTCTTCCTTCTTCTTCTTCCCTTCTCTGCTTCTGCAAGTGTTTCACTACTTCACTGTCACCTTAAAGATAGCAATAGCACAACCATACAAAAGTGGTCGAATATTTTTGGTCAAAAGCTACTTAAAAGTAGCGGGAATCTCTGCCAAGTGCAGAGGACAATCAAATCCATGGCCACGCGGCACAAGCCGAGCGTGCACCGACGCTACGCGGCACAAGCCGAGCGCACAAGCTGAGCCACGCGGCAAGGGGAGCTGAATTTTTCATGCCCTAAAATTAGGCGTGGTTTTTTTCCCTACTTTTTGTAATTCGGCGCCCTTAAATGGGGCGCTCATTTTCTTTTTTATTTTTTTAATTCTTTTTAATTTTAGGTGGCGCTGACCTGTAACCTTAAATGGGGCGCTCATTTTCTTTTTCATTTTTTTAATTCTTTTTAATTCCAGGTGGCGCTGACCTATAATTATTTAAAATTCGGCGCCCTTAAATGGGGCGCTCATTTTTTTTCTTTTTTTTAATAAATTCGGCGCCCTTAAATGGGGTGCTCATTTTTTTTAAAATTTTTTTAATTCCAGGGGATTTTTTAATTCCAGGGGATTAAGAATGAGTGATGATTGGGATTAAGGAATGTTAATTTTTCACGACCTAAATTAGGGCGTGAAAAATTTTTACGCCCCATTTTTGGGCGCGACGGTGCTGTTCTTGCAATTTCTACGAACTTAATGTCTTTTACGCAATTTTTCTATACTTTTATGCTTCTCGTAAAATTTTCCGTTTTTCTTTCTACAAGTACAGACAGTTGTAAAGACAAGGACCCACATGACTTACGTGTTGTCTATATGAGGCATCCATGTGTCCTAGATGTCCATGTGTTGTGTTGGGGCTGCTATCTAGGGATGAAGTGCAAACATGGCTTCACCAATAACAATGTTCGTAGCTGTGCACCTGATCCCTTTTCAACCGTTAAATTGTTTAGGGATGTGTGTATGTATATATCCCTACGATATCCAACAATTGGCATAGAAAGAGTGCATTGCGTCCGGCACGTCAATAATTTCTCCATGGACTGAGACTCCGAAGAGGCGATAGACGACCATGAAGGAGGCACATCAAGGCGTGCTCCCACCAAAGAAGAACAAGAGCAAGAGTAGAGGCCTCAAGGAGACCACTGGTGGCATTATCACCTAAAATGTCCTAAACCTCTAAGGAAAAGATAACTTAGATAAGGACATGATTTAAACCTTCAATAGTAAGGGACACCATTCCCAATGTTCTTTGTGTCGCTAAACATATGCTTGATACTTCGAAGAGCTTATTATTGGAGTCCAGTCTGAATTTGATAACAACATATTTGTGGAATCCAAATATAATTAAATATTTGATTTGATTTGATTTGATGTCCATAATTGGTGTTGTGCTATTTTAGGTATAATAGGATTATTATTTTAGGAATTCCTGTTATCATCTAAAATAGGATGTTGATGGAATATTTTAGGCATAATAGGATTCCTATTATGTTCATATTTAGGAAATCCTATTATGACTAGAATATGATTTTTCATCATCCTATATATATGGGGTGAGGGTGGAGGCACAAAATGGAGATTCGGGGTGCTTGTCCACAAGAAAATCTAAGAAAAAGTTCATACTTTGCTCTTAGGACTTCGTCATCCAAGACAGAAGGAAGAAGAAAGTCTAATCGAGGAGTCGTCAACTTCGGTTAGAGAGATTTCTACTGGTTGGTGAGTGGTCGCAATTGTAATATTCTGTTTTTCTTCTTGAGAGTAGTGAAGGGGTTGAACCTATTAGGACAAAGGGTTCAACGTAAGTTTTGTCAACCTTGTAATTTCATCTGAGTTATTAAATGTTAGAATTTATCCAGGTGACGTACGTCACCGTCGTATACTTGTCTTTATCTTGTGCTTGGTGTTCGTTAGACGAGGGTTGGTTTTGATCTGGTGGGTTGGAAAATGCTTCTGCACACGTCCAACAATTGGTGTCAGAGCGAGGTTTGTTCTAGTCTGATACCCAACAATTGGTATCAGAGCTTTGGGGTTTCTGGAAACCATGTCTACGAAACAGATGAATACTCGTATGATCACCCTCAGAGGAAAAAACTAGGCAATTTTTGGAAGCCAAGGATGGAGGATCTACTCTGGTGCAAGGACTTGCATGGTCCGTTGGAGGGCGACAGCGCAAAGCCATCGGACAAAGCTGCTGAAGCCTGGAAATGACTGGATCGGAAGGCCGTTGGATTCATCCGCCAATGGCTGGACGACTCGGTGTTTCACCACGTGTTCATGGAGAGTTCGACAAAAACATTATGGAAGAAGCTACATTCACTGTACGAAAGAAAGACGGCTGGCAACAAGACATTTTTTTATTCGCAAACTCGTCAACTCGAAGTATACGGAGGGTGCCTCGGTGGTACAATATCTGAATGAGGTTCAGGATATCATCAATCAGCTGTCTGTGATCAAGATGGTGATTGATGATGAGCTTCGGGCCTTACCGCTTTTGAGTTCTCTATCGAAAAACTGGAAGACGTTGGTGGTGTCGGTGAGCAACTCCGCACCTGATGGAGTTGTTACAATGGAGGCAGTCAAAAGTAGCTTGTTGAATGACGAGGTCTGGCACAAGTAAGTTGAATCATTGCATGAGTTCACTCTGGTGGCTTCCTACAGGAAGGGAAGATCCAATTCACAGGCGAGGACAGGGCAGAGTTCTCAAAAACTTGCGATTGTGAACCGCAAGGAGGCTGCTATCACTATGGCAAAATGGGTCATATTAAGAGGAACTGCATGAAGCTCAAAGGTGAGAAGGCCAAAGGCAAGGACGATCAGGAAGATCTCACAGCGATGGAGATATCATCATCGCAGCGACCGACCCAGAGGAACCTTGTGGCATGTGTCATGACGAAAACTGGGTTATGGACACGGGAGCGTCATATCATGCCACTCCGCAGAGGAGAATCTTCACGTCATACCGTGACGACAAGTTTGGATGTGTGAAGATGGGCAACAAGGAGACTGATGCAGTGGTAGGCATTGGTGATGTGCACTTGACGACGGAGTTTGGTGAAAAGCTCATCCTCAAGGGTGTACGACATGTACCAAGTTTGTGTTATAACTTGGTTTCGGTAGGAAGGCTGGCAGATGATAGCTATCGCAGTCTGTTTGGGGACAAAGATTGGATACTTGCGAAGGGTTACCGACAGCTGGCTCGGGAAGATTTGTATTATGGCATGTATAGGCTCAAGCTGCTAAGATGTACAGACAGGCCATAGACACCGGATGGAGGCTCGAGGGGTGTTCGACAAGAGGTGGATCGTCAAAGACTTGCTAAGGAGGGTCTTCTCGATGCTTTGAGGTATAAGGAGGATTCGGTTCATCGAGACAAAGTGACGGATGGTGATGAGTCAAAGATTAAGAGTCAGTCTGTCGGTCCTATGACAACTGGTCGATCTTCAGGTGGGGATTACTCTACGGATCCAGTTTTGGTGACAGGTAGTTTGCCAAAGCTTCACGGAGCGACATCGATTTTAGCTGTTCGAAAAAAGGGAGTAGATCAAGGTTTGCAGCAAACTCAGTCTGAGGCGTGAGCGTCATCATTCACAGAGTTCAGGGGGAGCTGTGGGTCATCGACGGCAAGAACAATGCATGATATTCTGCTCAAGGACGCATGTGTATGGGGGAGCTTCAAGTTCGAACACGAAGGTGGATAGGTTCAGGAGTTCGAATCTCGGGAGAACCGTACCGTTCGCTTGGTTGGGCCAGCCAAGGGTAAAGAAGCTCGTCGGAAAGTTAACACTTTTCGGTGAAAGACGAAAGTCGAGGATAGGCGGCCGAGACTTACGATAAGGATGATCGTTATGACTTCGGTCTTGGTCGTATCATTGATACGACAGGATCCTAGTGGTACAGGAGGTGCTACGCATGACAGCTAGCGTCGAGTGACGGTCGGGGAGCTGGAGACAAAAGAAGATGCAAAGCAACTCGGAGGATCGGTGATCAGTGGCATGGGAGAGCAGGTATTCTGTCGTGGGACGACATGCCTGGATTCCAGTTGAGAATCCATGGGGTCAATACCCTCTCATCAGACTGGAGGAAGAGATTGTTGGAGTCCAGTCTGGATTTTAAACAACATATTTGTGGAATCCAAATCTAATTAAAAATTTGATTTGATTAGATTTGGATGTCCATAATTGATGTTGTGCTATTTTAGGTATAATAGGATTCTTATTTCAGGAAATCCTATTATGATCTAAAATAGGATGTTGATAGAATATTTTAGGCATAATAGGATTCATATTATGTTCATATTTAGTAAATCCTATTATGACTAGAATATAATTTTTTTCTCATCATATATATATATATATATATATATATATATATATATATATATATATATATGGGTGAGGGTGGAGGCACAAAGCAAAGCACAAAATAGAGATTCGGGGTACTCGTCCACAAGAAAATTTAAGAGAAAGTCTGTACTTTGCTCTTAGGTTTTTTCCATCTAAGATAGAAGGAAGAAGAAGATCTAATCGAGGAGTCGTCAACTTCGGTTAGGGAGATTTCTACGGGTTGGTGAGTGATCTCAATTATAATCTTCTGTTTTTCTTCTTGAGAGTGGTGAGGGGGTTGAACCTATTAGGATAAAGGGTTCAACGTGAGTTTTGTCAATCTTGTAATTTTATCTGAGTTATTAAAGCTTGGGATTTGTACAGATGACATACATCACCGCCATATACTTGTCTTCATCTTGTGCTTGGTGTCCGTTAGATGAGGATTGGTTTTGATCAAGTGGGTTGGCAAACGATTCTGCACGCACCCAAAAATTAGTATCAGAGCAAGGTTCGTTCTGGTCTAATACCCAACACTTACTAGAATGTCAGCGATAACGAACTTGAAAATAAAGTAGAATGTATAGCATCCTCAATTATATTACCATAATAATTATGTCATGTCCCTCTCCCGAAATATGGTAAGTCAAGTTCGTAACAAATATTTCAGGCTACATGACCTACAAATACACCAATACTTGCACTCGTGATTATCGCTTATAAAGTTTAGGGTAAGGATAAAGATAGGAAATTATATGCTAACATTAAGTCCATATCTGGAAAAAAAATTATATGCTTAAAAGTCTTATTAAAATCTAATTCGTCAACCCCCAAATAAATTTATATAGACATGTATAGGTTTTATTTATTACATAAAGTACACAAATACTGAAAAAAAAAAGTCTTCAACTCCGACTTTTATTTAGGTTTCTCATTCTTCTTTATGCTATAAGACTTGATAGCCTCCCTGAATTCACTTCCATATCTAGTGAACAAATACTACTTCGTCAAATGACATGCAACCCTCGAGTCAAAGAACCTACGGGAAAATAAAACGAAGATTTTAACCAATGAGGATAAAAATTACTATATGGTATATAAGTAAACCGTCATAAATATTAAGGTCAAATACAATTCCTAACACTCCAAGATACATTACAAAAGAAAGTTAAGCAACCAGGCTACCAAGGTCTACAAATCCTAATACCCCAAATTGTATAAATCAAAAATACATTTTAAAACACAAGACATAACAATAAGAAGATAATCTATTTCCATCAAACTCTCGGTACACCGCACACAACATTGTAAATGCAAACACATTAAATTCACAAATAATACTAACACTATAATATACATTACAAAGGAATTCATGTGAGACTCGTCTCACTGAATCTATATTATAGATACAAAGTTATGCATCGTATATTGTATTTTTTTTGTTCTCATGATTTCGGTATCTTCATCAAGGGTTATGGAATTTCTCAAGGCAAGTCCTTGATTACTGATATCGTGTCCTGATGGAATTTCTGGATTCAATGTATTATTTTTGGCTGGTATAAGAGATTTTCTGATTCTTGTGTATCGAGTATTGTGCGAGTAGTATCAGACAATACTTCTATTTTCGATAAAACTATTAATGAGTGACGCAACTTAATAATTTCCTATGTTGTGACAACCATATTGATCACCATACTACTAGAGACTTGCAGAGTACTTATTAGCAATGTCATAGACCCGTGTTAGGACGAGTGCGTAGAACAGATTTCTAAAAGTAAACTGAATTGGAGAATTTACAGTCAGACAGGTATACCGCTAGTATCTCGTCCGATCGACTGGAGATGACTCAGTTTTTGGCTATTGACCAGTCAATTCTTTTAACCAGTAGATTCTTGGTTTTGTTTTGAGGGCCATGATTATTTGGTGGAGGTCTTGGATCCATGACTTGGATGATCCAACGGCCATGTATATTCTCCCATCCTCCTTATAAACTTGTTTCTTTTCTCTTTATTCTCTTTATCTTCTTATACACACTTCTTGTTTGATCTTGGGCTTGGCTTGGAGCTTGTTCTTGAGACCTAAGAGTGTGATTTCTGAACCCCTCTTGGAGGTGGAGTGGAAGATAGGCTTGGATCTTGACCTCTTGTCATTGCTTGAACCAAAGGTTGATTTTCTTGTACTTGCATGTTTCTTAGATATTATAACATAAAATTGTTTCCTACATGTATATATCTAATTACTTCTTGGCTTTGTGATTTGACATGGGTTTTGGTCATGGTTATGGCATAATATTATTTCTAGAGCATACCGTGAGATATAGTATTTGTATCTTGGTATTGATGGTGATACCTATTTTTTATGGATCTTATTCTTACATGATATATGAGACTATTCTCTAGTAGTGTATTGAGTTAATTTTGAGTTTGGGAGAATTGGCACAAATTTTCGGCTTCGAAAACTCAATTTTTGCCCCTTTACTGTGCTGGTTCGGTACCTGAAGTATAGGTATAACACTCGGTACCGCTTTAGTGTGGTCCAAACTTATTGTGTTTTTTCGGTATACCGTTGCTATACCATTCTTGACCCTAGTTTTGTATTTTTCTGATTTCTCATTTTTGTTTCACTTCTTGCATGATTGCCTATTGTCCTAGCATAGTTACTTATGATTACTAATCGTATTATATTAACTGATTGTGGTGGTATCAATGCCCGGCACAAGGATATCCCTATTACACGATTACCTGCTTGTTATGTGCTGGAGCACCACGTCATGCTACTATATTGTCATGTATCATACTGTACTGCATTTCACTATCTTGCACCTGGTTGTACTGTCCCATCGATCCTGACATGCACTATATTGATTCTTGTATTGTCTTGTAGGGATTAATATACTATTTTTTGTTGTGTCTCGTCGTAATGCACTCCTGATTCATGTACTGATTTCCTGTTGTGGCTCGTAGTAGCACTCTCTTATTTTCTGATTGTAGCATGTAGTTGCTTTCCCGTATTGTATCCTGATTGTGTTTGTTTAAACTTGTCACATCTTGTATTTTCCTCAAGGGGGAACCTCATGTCTAGGATGGATCCCTTGATGACATGGTCAGGAATTTTTAAATGAACTGTTTAGGATAATGACTAGATTGATAACATAGATGCATTAGGAGGAGAGGTTTTCAGGTTGCATGCAGTCCTATTATCTCGACCCCTCATGTGGGTTTAGAGCTCTCCGACGTGAGGGGCACACTTCTAGCACACCATCAGGTATTACATTCCTATCCTGATTCCTAACTATTAATTTGCCTGGATAGCTTGGATAGACTATATCACATGTGACCGTGGGAACCTCAAATTACATGTGCTAGTAATCATGATTGTGATAATCTTAGTTAGTTAATAATATCAAGCTATAAGTCATGATTGGTCATAATTAATTGATTATTTACCGTCTAGTCTTCTTCTTATCCAGTTCCATTTATTTTCGTGCTCATGATTATTCATGTTTACTATCATAATTATGTACTACTAATTTATTTTTCATATTGCCTACCAGGTGTTTGCCATTAAAATTGTTTTGATTGAAATCTTAATACAAACAGAACAGTGATACAATATAGGACTTAGATGTAGTCCTAGGAGTACACTTTTGTTTAAGCTGGGTCCTTAGTGCCAATGGAGCGAGTGGTAATGCGTTGACTCCGTTGACCGGCTGACGGCGGTTATCGGTTCTCTGAAGGTGTTGATTGCTCTGGGTGCTGGAGCTTGCTGAGAGAAGGAAGACGTTGAGTGTCTAGGACTGCCTCTCTGGTGATTCTCTGTTGTGGATTCTTTTTGAGTCTTGTGTGTTCTGAGTCTCTGTGTGTGTGTGTGAAGGAGATGACCCTTCTATTTATAGTTTTGCAGGCTGGCTGCTCATGCGCGCATGCAGGATGCGCCGGTGTGGGGATGCCACGTGGAGGTTGCTGATGGAGGCGCACGGATGCTGCGCCCTGATCGAGGGGGAGAACTCTTCATACTGCTGTTGTGAGCCGGCACGTAGCAGAGAGAAGATCTTTCTGTTGCTGAAATCTTGGACGAGTTGAGTCAAAGGACACGTGTCATCGACTCATGGTTCGAAGATCTCAGATTCGGTGGAGAGGAGTGATCTGGTGGGCTGCGCCTTAGATTGGGCGCAGGAGGAGGCTGCGGCTCATAACCTTTAGGAGTTACAAACCATTTGGGGCGCATGGCTTTTGAGGCGCATGCAGGCGACTTTCCTTCTGTCTTTCGGGATCAGAGAACAGTCTTAGGCGCATGGCTTTTGAGGCGCATGCTGATTTGGACGCATGGCCGTAGAGGCGCATGCTGATTTGGACGCATGGCCGTAGAGGCGCATGCTGATGGTGGAGTGGCCACGTGGCAGTAGCCGTCGAAACAAAGTCATGATGATGCTGACGTTGCCGACGCTTCATTTTCTGAAAAGCTGTCAACTGTTCAGACTTTGGGAGGCGTGCTGCCAACTCTGTCAGTTCAGCATTTAATGTTGGTGACGTTCGATGGACAGCTGAGTGGGCGCGTCGGTTGGCGTTCCACTCGGTATGGAGATGTGTGGAGGCGCACCTCCTGTAATGCGCCGAGTATTATAAGGCGCGTCTGTGTGATGCGCCTGATACCGAAGGGCGCGTCCGTGTGATGCGCTGTCTGGCTGGCGCATCGGACATGTCTTTTAATGATGCGGCTGTCTCGCTCTTCGAGTGCCATAAATAGCCGTTTGGCTGAATTCAAGGCGTCCGGTTCATCTATTAAATGTAAATTTATTGCACGGAATTCGGAGGGCCATCCACTTGGCGCGTGGGTTTGATCTGCCCGGCCTATAAATAGTGGCATGGAGAGAAGATTTGCTTCTTATTCCCTCACGTACTTCCAACATGAACTTGAACATGCGGGTGCATTCTGTTGACGAAGTGCTCCCGAGGGTGAAGATGAGACGCTGTGTTGTCTTCGATGCACTTGAAGGTGACTGTTACATCCAAAAGACGGAGTCGAGGGCTTCCGAGGCAGGCGGAAGGTGCCTGTTGCATCCAAAGATAGGGATGCTCGGGCCTTGTCTCCGTTATTTCGGAAGAGCCGTAGATCGGAATGGCGGTGCTAGGCTTTAGCCGCGGTTTCGATCACGGTCTTCCTTCGGCTTTGGAGGCTCTTTCGAAGCCTCCCCTGGCCACAGCATTTGCGGTGCTCTTCTCTTCCTTGGTTCCAGCCAGAGGGTTAAATGCTTTGCTTGGCGAAGCACTTATCAGGTGAGCCTGGCTGGAAGAGCGGCACATAACTGGGCTCTGCTCGGCCAGGTGAGCCTGGCTGGAAGAATTTGGCTGAAGGGATGCACATAACTGAGCTGGATGCACATGACTGAGCTGCTGAAGATATGGTGGGATGCGCCTGGTTGGAGGCGCATGATGTCTGCTGTGCCTGATGACAGCGCATGGTGACTGGCAGCGCATGATGACTGCTGCGCCTAACTGGAGGCGCGTGGTGGCCGCTGGCTGTAGACTTAGGATCTTTCCTTTGTAGAAATTCTCCTTTGTACAACCTTTTCTAGACATGTAATAGACTTTTATATATAAATAAAAAGTCCTTCTTCAAATGTCTATACTTATTGACTTTGCTGTGAAGTTCTTCGTCTGAGTTCTGGCGCATGTAGTGTCTGGCGCATGGGCTTTCTGTTTGTGAAATTCTATGATTCTACAAGACCCCCTTCAAAGTTTTCAAAACTTTTGAATAAGTTTTGGAATACTTTGAATAAGAAGCATGGAGGTCAGGGCGCATGATTTCTGGGCGCATGCCTGTTCGGGCGCATGCTCTTCTCAGTTAATGATGATGGTGCCTCGGTAACCGAAAAGATTAATGATGATCTTTTGGTTTTATTTGCTGCTATCCTTGCACAGAACCCGAGGCGACGGCTGAGATCATACGTCATCTGTTCATGCGTACGACCAAGCCCTATAAATAGGTAAGAGTTGGAGAGAGAAAGGGTTCTTCTTCTCTGTGCCTCTGCTTCTTTAGAGTTTTTTCTTCAAAAACCCTAACTTCTCCTTCCTCGAGAGAATGGCTCCCAAGACTCCTCGTGGTGCTGCCGACAAGGGGAAGGAGAAAGCGAAGGAGTCCGCCGATGAGGATGTACCTATCACTCTTGCGCCTCTTGCCGACGTTCGTCCTGAGGTGACAGGTGGGTTTCGTCTCTGCTTTGGGCTCTGTGCCCTAACTGCCGACGCGTATAGACTTCGGTCTTTAATGATACGCCGAGGTTCTATCCTGCCGACGTGCATAGGTTTATACCTTTATCATGCACCGAGGTTTTAATGGCTGACGCGCATGGGTTTTATTCCCTGAAGATGCGCCGAAGCCTTTGCTGACGCGCATGGGCTCACGCTCTGATAATGCGCCGAAGCTCCAATGCCAACGCGCATGGGCTTACGCCCTGATGATGCGCCGAGACATGCTGACGCGCATGGGCCTATGCCCTGATGATGCGCCGAAGCAGATGCGCATGGGTTCATACCCTAGCAATGTGCCAGTCTGCTTGACATATTTTTGCCTGACTTCCACTTTTGTCGTGCCAGTGTCGATGACGATCCCTTTGTTGAATGAGGTCCTCCTGGACGCTTCTCTTTGTCAGATGGGAGTTGATTTTGATGAGGCGGTGATCATCCCTGCAAAGGATGCTATCCTTCAGGACCAACCTCGTGAGAGGATGCTACAAATCCAGGTCCAGTTGCCGCTTTTCCTCCAGAGTATGATGGAGAGCGGTAAACTGAAGTCTGCTGATTCCGAAGGTGTGACTTTCTTAAAGCCTGCCTTTCTGTTTGGCGACCGATTAGTCTCTTCCGAAGCGAAGATATTGAAGATCAGAGAAGACTGGTTCTTTGCTGCTAAGGGCATGATGTTATACATGCGGCAGGTTGACCGCCAGTTGCCACTGACAGCCTTTTATCGTCTAGCTTCGAAGAGAAGGATGGGTTGGGAACTTACTCCTTCTCAAGGAGGTGCCTTGGGGGGTTCCCTTTCGATTGACACCACCTCGAACCAGCGAGATACCTTGACCGCCTCACGAACCGGTTCTTCGTTCAGTTACCGAGCTTTGCGTCCCGGGAGCATCTATAGTGAAGTCCCAAATGACACGTTTCCCTTCAGTGCCCCGACTTTTGCAAATCGGATGCTGACATCGAAGGTCACGTATCCGACAGCTGGTTTTAGAGTCGAAGGTTGGTGTCACTACATCCCAAAGTGGGACGAGTTGACCTCCTGGGTGCTTTCCAGGTTCAAAGTTGAGCTTAAAGAGATAGGGCTGACTGCCGCCATTCGGGCCACGCAGGCAGGCGTGGACCTCAATAAGCCGATGTTCCTTGCGCTCTTGGAGCTTTTCAACGCCCAGACTGGCAGCTTCTTTACTCCAGTGGGGGAGTTGGCATTGGCCCTTCATGAGATGTACGAAGTGTCCAAGCTTCCTTGGGGCTCGGAACCGTACGAGGAATATTTTCCATCAAATGAAGAGATCCAGGTCTTGGAGGATAAGGACCCGGAGATGATGGCCGTTTTCAAGGAGGTGACGAGCCATCATTATCTGATGCACCGGAGGGACAAGGGTAAGTCCCAGCCTCACGTGACTGCTTGGAGGGACTATGTCTTCAGGCAGGATTTGGCGGATCCTTCGAGGATCCGGTTTGCGACTCCACAAGGCTTGAACCCCGCGGAAGTGAGTTCTGAAATAACCCGGCTGGACGAGAGGGCCCCACATTCCAATGAGGGCGGCAAGGATACGTACAGCTGTTTCTGGCACTACGCGCACCGGATGTCGTCTAAGGCAGTATTGACGGCCTACTTGATGATATGGCTCCGGGATTGCATATTTGCAGGGGGATCCGGTGCCGTTGAGAGGGTACATCGGAATCTCATTTTGCCTGCAGTGAAGTTGGCCTTTGGACGACCTTTAGCTCTCCTCCCCGCGATGGTGTGCAACCTGTTGCGCGGTTTGAGGTCTTTTGATGATGATGTGATCCACGAAAAAGGTAATAATGACAACTTTCCCCGGGCCGAGCTGTCTTTCCATTATCTTATGGGGTGGCTGATCTTACATCATCCGAATGTGATGAGTCCTGGCCCTGAGGAGGACCATGTTGAAGGAGATGCCTTCATTCGCCGCTTCTACAAGAGGAAGTGGTCTTACACTGGCGTCTCCGTTTGTAGGAGGGTTTTGTCCTTCCTTCAGGGGTGGGAAATCGTGAAGGTTGGCCCAATCTTCAAGAATTTCGAGGCCGACCAGGATTTGGTTGATTCTGGCGAGGATGCGGTTACTTTGCCGAAATGGAGTTTTCGTTGGTTGCAGAGTATCCGGCCTTCGCACCTGGTCTACCGTAATCAGAACAGATGTTATCTGGAACCGTACTTGCCAAGCCGATTTGCTCGTCAATTTGGCTACACTCAGCTAATGCTGCGGAATCCCAGTAGCAGTCTAGGCTTCATCGGGAGTTTACTGGATGGAGCCCGGGGCTGGAAGTATTATAACGCTGGATGCTCTAGCGTTAAGTTTACCACACCAGTTCGCAATCCTCGGCCGTCGATCTTATATCCGGCCGCCAAGCTGTATTGCACTATGAATACTATGTCTCCTGGTTATGACAGGGAGACTAGTTTCATCATTGGAACCCAGTTGGAGGCAACAACGAATATGTTGGTGGCAGCTCGGTCATATCGTCCACTAGAATTGGCGGGGTATCGGGCTGCTGCTGTGGCACCAGTGAGAGACTCGTCTGTCGGAAAAAGGCGTGCTGACCTAGAAGCTGGTTCTTCTGTACCGAAAAGGTCGAGAAGGACGTCGACCCCGAAGATTACGGAAGCGCCACTTATGACGCCAACGGGCTCAGCTCCCGCTGAGGTAAGGAGTGCTTCATAATTCCAGTTTTTTATGTCATTGTAGCGACTTATGTTCTTCTTCTTGTAGGGATTGAAGAAGAAGTCTCGTGCTTCGAATCCGGGCACCAGTAAGCCGAAGGAGGTGGCAGGCTCTTCTGAGGAGCGCATTCCACCAATGATGATGTCTCCTGTGGAGGAGGGTCCCGAAGATGTTCCCGCGGAGGTTTTAGTATCTCCTGACTTTGAAGTCGCAACAACTTCTGGGATAGTACCATCTGCCGTGGAGGCCTTGGACGCTGAGGGTCCTACAGACTCGAGGTATCCTGATGATGAAGTGGATTGGAGTTCGTCGCCTTCTGGTGACGTCCCTCCAGCGTTGCAAGGGTCCGTTGCAGGGGCAGCCGAAGCAGTGAGGATAGAGGAGAGGGTTGATTCCCCTCTTGGTCATGATAAAGGGAAGTCGGCTGAATCATTGCCAAATCCTTCCTTGGCTTCAACCATGGACATAGAGATGGCTACCGATCAGGCGGTAGCGACAGATTCTGTCCCTGTAGAGGGACTTGAGAAGAATGAGACCCTTCTGCCGGTCTTGTCTCCTGGGGCTGGCCAGGAGATAAATGTTGATCTCCCCGTTTTGCCGGGGGAGGTAGCTGATGCTGAAAGAACGTCGGGGGTAGAAGAGGTGGCCGTTGACGTCGGTGATGTCTCTGGGCTTGAGAAGGGTAAGGGTGTGGAACCCTCTGTTGCTCCTTCCACTTGGGGTACTATCACGACGCATGTGCCGGCTCCTTCTGTTCCTTCGGCTCCTCGGGCTAGCAGTCTAGCCCTTGTTGATGAAGAGCCTATTGCTGCCGAGGTTCAAACCTCTCAGATCGAGGTTGGCGGATCTTCCTCCGGTCCGCAAACTGTAGTAGCTCCCCCAACTCTTGCTATGACGCCGCAGGTGCTGGCGGATGCCGACGAGTATGTGAAGTTCCTCGTCGAGGGAGTGTACAAAATGCTGGAGAAAGGAGTATCTGCAGTAATGGATGGCAAAGGGAGCTTTGCGACAGCAAAAGCTTTGGCAATGCCTTGTATCGAGCTGATCCGCATTCACCAAGGCCATGACCATATGGCCGAAATTCTGGAGGTTTCGGTGATTGAGCTGGACGAACGGCTCGCGGAACTGCAGCGCATCCAACGAAATGACCTCTCTGTCTTGATAGATGCAGAGATAGGGAAGTTGATTGCTGAAATCGAGGCTTCCCATCGGGCCGATATGAGCAGTTGGGAGCGTGAAGTGGCTGGGACTGAGGCTGCGGCGGAGCAGTTGTCTCAATCTATGGAGAAGACGACGGAGAAGCGGGCTGCGGTGGACGCTAACATCGCAGAGGTTGATGCTCAGATGTGCCGTCTTGAAGACCAGCGGGTCCAACTTCAACTAGAAGCTGATCGTGTCCTGGCTGAACACGTGGCATTCAAGCAGGAGGAAGCGACTCTTACTCAGCGGACCCTTGCTTTGGCTCAGCAGCGACGACAGCTTGATGAGAAGTATGAGAGTAAAACTTCTGCTGAGGCTGTCGGATTAATGCGTCAAGGAGCCGAGCTGCGAGTCCAAGCGACTGTGGAAACTCGCACTGCCGACCTGAGACGTCGAGTCAGAGAGCTTTCATCCCACCCTGGAGAGGATCGGGGACTGTAGCTTCTCTTCTTTTTATGTGTTTTTGCAACTCTTGCTGGGGAAATAGCGTATTTCTGTACTCCCTTCTTTGAAAAATAAAGAAATACACTATCTCTTTTTTTTGTGATGTGTTCATTTTTGATCTCATGAACTTGATGATTTATGTGGACCTATTATCTTTTACGCACCTTGGTTTTTTAGGTACAGATAATAAGTTTGAAGGAACCAACATGTTTGCTCAGAGGTAATGTGGACATGGCAATCATTAGGTTCAAATGATAGAATCTTCCTACTCAGAGGTATTTATGGACATGGTAGGAATGATCCTGGGGGATACGCTGAACAACTCAGAGGTAATGTGGACATGGAAGTTCTGCGATCAATGTACGACAACACAGGAGTTGTTTGTACAGGATGTTTACTCAGAGGTAATGTGGGCGTGGTAAACATGAAGGATAGCGTAAGCTCACGAAATGTAAGGTTCCGCTTTGTAGGATGTAGAGAGACAACTCAGAGGTAATGTGGACGTGGTTATCTTTCTACGGAAGGATGCCACGGAACAGCTGGGTTCCGGAAGCGTTTGATTTTTATGAAAAGAGGTTGTTTGGGGAAATACATGTCTTGGAGGATGTCAAGAATAGTACTTCTTTAGGAACTTGCCGTTGATGGGCATCATGAACAAGTCCCCATTGGGTTTGGCGAGACGGTAAGCACCGTTTGATTATACCGTCTCAATGATGAAGGGTCCTTCCCATTTGGGCTCGAACTTCCCTGGTGTCTTGTGAGTTAACACCATTGGCCTTCTGACTGCTAAAACCAGGTCGCCAACTTGGAAAGTTCTTTGCTTGACCTTCTTGTTGAAAGCCTGTGATATACGGGCTTGGTAAAGTTCGATGCGTTGTTGAGCTAGGAGACGCTTTTCGTCAAGTGCCTCCAGTTCCCGCAGACGACGACGTTGATTGTCTTCTTCTGTGAGATCATTTGTGATTGCCACGCGGAGCGAAGGTATCTGTATCTCGAGAGGCAGTACTGCTTCGCTTCCGTAGACCAGGAAGAATGGAGTGTTGCCTGTTGGGGTCCGTACCGTTGTGCGGTAGGCCCAAAGGCATTCGCCAAGCTTTTCGTCCCAGTCGCGTTTGTTGGATGACACGACCTTTTTGAGCAGCCTAACGATAGTCTTGTTGAATGCCTCAGCCAATCCGTTTGCTGCCGGATTGTAGGCGGTTGAGGCCACGTTCTGAATGCGATTCTTGTCACAGAACCTGCTGAAAATGTGGCTGATGAACTGAGGACCATTGTCATGGATGATCCGCCGGGGTACTCCGAAACGGTAAATGACATGGTGTTTGATAAAGCTGACCACCCTGGAGCTTTTTACTTCTGCTAGTGGAACTACTTCTGCCCATTTGGAGAAGTAGTCGGTGATGGCCAGGATGAAACGGTGTCCTCTCGATGATGGAGGGGTGATTGGCCCTACAATGTCCATGCCCCAGGCTTCGAAGGGCCAGGAGGCGATTGTAGGATGTAGCGGCTCCGATGGTGTATGTATGAAGTCTGCATGAAGTTGGCACGCGTGGCACTTCTTGGCATATTCGACAGCATCGGCAACCATGGTTGGCCAGTAGTAGCCCATACGTCGCAGTCGATCTTGCAACTTAGGACCGGGTTGATGAGCTCCACAAGTTCCGTCGTGAGCTTCTTGAAGAGCCTCGGTTGCTTCTCCGTTAGACAGGCATCGAAGGAGGAGCCCATCGAAGGAGCGTCGGTACAGCGTTTTAGTGGCTGTATCGTAGTAGAATCGAAGAGAGCGTCTCCTGACTGAGATGGCTTCCTTCGGATCTTCCGGAAGGATTCCGTAGACGGCGAAGTCGATGAACGAGAATCTCCAGTCTCGGACATTAACATCGGTGTTTGTCGGCACGGCGTGAGCCATTTGCAAACATAGGTTGTTTTTGGGACAAATCAAGTCTCGGCCAGTTACCGTGACATAGTGTTGAGTCCCAAGGGGCGCGGCCAATGAGGCTGCGAGGCCAGCCAGAGCGTCAGCCTCCAAGTTTTGTAGACGGGGTACATGTTCGATGAAGAACCCAGTGAAGGTTGAAATGATGTTCAATGCAACTTCATGGTAAGGGATCAAATCTTCATGGCGAACCTCGTATTGCCTCCGAATCTGGTTTACGACGAGTTTCGAGTCGCCGTAGGCTTCCAGATGATCCACCCCCAGCTGTTGTGCTAGCTGGAGTCCCATGACGAGTGCGTTGTACTCAGCAACATTGTTGGAGCACGGCTTCGAAAGAGAGTATGCGCGCTGGATGACCAGCTGATCGGGGGAGACCAAGACTACCCCCACTCCTGCGATGATTTGGCCGTTGGGGCCCGTTCTTGAAGCGCCATCGAAGAACATCCGCCAAACGGGGCTTCCTTCAGTGACGTTTGATTCTTGGACTTCATCCGGGATATCTTCATAGAGTTTTGAAGACTCTGGGATGGGGTGTGCAACTAAAAAGTCAGCCAGGGCCTGACCCTTGACCGCCTTCTGCGGGACAAACACCATGTTGTATGGCGTTAGTAGGATCGCCCATGTAGCCAGCCGGGAGTTTAATGACCCTGGCTTCGTCATGAGAACTCTGAGTGGATTGACTCGGGAGATGACGTGAATTGTCTGGCCCGAGACGTAATGACGAGTCTTCTGAATGGCAAACACCAAAGCCAAGCACTCCTTTTCAACGGGGTTGTACCGGTGTTCGGCCCCGATGAGTGTTCGACTGAGGTAGTAGATTGCTTGCTCGTAGCCTGCATCGCTGTTTTGAGCGAGTAAAGCACCGAGGGAATGATCCATGGCACGGACGTAGAGGAGGAAGGGTTTGCCGGCGACAGGTGCCACTAGGACTGGCGGGCTTGTCAAGTAAGCCTTGATGTCGTCGAAAGCCTTTTGGCACTCCTCTGTCCAGACGTAAGAGACTCCCTTCTTCATGAACTGAGTAAAGGGTTGACATTTACCGGAGAGGTTTGCTATGAACCTCCGGATGTATGCCAGACGTCCCTGTAAGCCCCGAAGTTCTCGAAGGTTCTTCGGAGGGTCCATGTTGAGGATGGCTTTAGTCTTCTCGGGATCGACATGAATGCCTTTTGCCGTGATGACAAAGCCCAAGAATTTGCCGCTAGAAACCCCCAGGAAGGATTTAGCGGGGTTCATTTTGAGTTGATGTGCCCGCATGAGATCGAAGACCATCTTCAGGTCCTGTAGGTGATCTCTTTTGAGGCGGCTCTTGACTGCGATGTCGTCAACATAGCACTCAACTGTTTTGCGAATATATTGACGGAAGATGGTACTTATCGCTCGTTGGTATGTTACACCGGCATTCGTCAAGCCGAAGGGCATTACTGTGTAGCAGAAAACACCTTTCGGAGTTCTGAATGACGTGTGTTTTGCGTCATCGGGGAACATCTTGATTTAATTGTAGCCTGAATACCCGTCCATGAAGGACATGCGTTCAAAGCCACATGTGTTGTCGATCATTACATCGGTGATTGGGAGCGGGAATTCATCCTTCGGGCAAGCAGAGTTGAGATCCCTGAAGTCGATACAGACTCGTATCTTCCCGTTCTTCTTGGTGACAGGGACGACGTTGGCTACCCAGTCCGGGTGTTGTTCCTCACGGATGAAGCCACTGGTCAAGAGCTTGTCCACCTCCTGATCGATGGCGTTCATGATGTCCGGGCGGAAGCGTCGCTGTTGTTGTTTGATAGGTTTGACATCTGGTAAGATGTTTAACCTATGCATCGTGATCTGTGGATCGAGACCCGGCATGTCTTCGTAGCTCCAAGCGAAGACGTCAATATACTCTTTAGCCAGTTGGACTAAAGATTCTCGGTCTTCTCCTTCCAAGCTTTTGCTGATGAAGATGGGTTTAGAAGAAGACCCATCTCCGAGGTCGATTTGCTCGACTTCGTCTTCAGTGGGAGGTTCTCGTAACTCAAAATGAGACTCCCATTGTTCTCCTAGGTGCTGAGCCCAGGGTTCCTCTTCGAAGGGTTCCGGCGGTTGGTTTTCGCCTTCATCTTTCTGAGGTTGCGCCGATGTCATGTTAGCTGACAGTACTTTCCTGAAGACTGATCCGATACTGGTATCGGAATCCCACATCAATGCTTCAGACGAGTGGGAATGTTCTATGTCTTCTGCGTCTGAACTCTCTGGAGTTGATGGCGGCGTGACATAGCCTAAACCCCGTCGAGTCCGATTATAGTAATCCTGTGGCTTTCCATTGGGCATCGAAAGCCGGACAGGGAGATGCCGACCCTTGCCGTAGTTTAAGCCTTTGTTGCTTTTCAGGTCGTAGCCCATCTTTTGGATGATGTGCTTAGCCGCATCTGTGTACCGATAGACTTGTACTCTGCCGGTATCAGGTTCGGGCTCGATTGACGGAAAGTCCCGACGATGCTCGATTTTGCCCGAGATGATGGTGCCTTGGTCTCGGCTCCGTGGAGGGACTATGAAGACTCCTTGAGACGGGACTATTTGATTATGGTAGACGGTCGTTACTTGTGTTTGCAACGACCGTAGAGCGTTGTCTAATGTATACATGGCATTCCAGTGTAGAAGACAAGAATAATTGAAAGACACTCTATTATTGATAAAGTACGAGATTTTATCCCATGGGATTACATTGTCGAAGGAGGGTGCGTCTACATCAGCGGAGATGTATTCGCCAAGCTCCTCATCTGTAAGCACTGGGGCCGGATCAGGAGAGTCCTCCACCGCTCTGACTTTAGGATCTAAGAGGGTTATGTGAGCCCTCTCCGGCATCTTGGATGACTGCGGCGGCTTGCCTTTAAGACGCACCTTGAGAGGTGCCTCGGTTGCGCCTCCGATGAGTGGCGCCTTCCCTTGTAATTTTACCACCAGGGGAGCCGCTGTTTGAGGTGGCTTTCCCTTGAGGCGTATCTTCAGGGAAGCTTCGTGAGCCGGCACTTTTCCTGATAGCTTGATGCTCATTGGAGGCGCCTTCTGGGGCGGTTTCCCCTTCAGACGGATTTTCAAGGGGGCGTCGGGAGTCGTCTCAGGCTCCATGTCCGGCTCTGTTGCCGTCTCTGCCTCATCATCAGCGTCATTGGCTTCCTCCTCGTCAATGGGCTTGTACAAGTCGGAATCGGTGAAGTAGGCCTCAATCCCTTTGAAGGGATCGATATCTGCAAACTCTGTCCGGATGACGCCGTTGGTGGATACATATTTCATGCATTGGCGGAGCGTAGAGGGCACCACCATGTACTCATGTAACCATGGCCGTCCGAGTAAGATGTTGTAGTTGACCTCGGCATCCACCACATAACAAGTCACCTCAGTTTTGAGGCTGCCGATGTGACACTTCAGCCGGATCTTGCCCAGTGGCTCGCTCTTGCTAGCGTTGAAGCCACTGATGGTCGTATTGGAGGGCGCCAGCCGGTACATTGGGATCCCCAGCTTTGATAGCAGCGCCTTTGGAATGATGCTTAGGAAAGACCCCGGATCGATCTGAATCCTGCTCACCTTTACCGAACCGATGTACCCTGTGTAATACAACGGTCGGTTATGTCGGTGATGCTTGAGCAGCATGTCTTGTTGGGTGAAGGTTATGTTTGGGATAACTTCATCCGCACAATGACAGTGTGCACAAGTAGTTGGGAGGTCTTCAGGATGCTTGACTTGACTGAGAAAGGATTCGGCATTCTTCAGAGCTTCGCAGAGAGCTTCTCGGGAGTCCTTGGAGAGACGCAGGAGCTCGAACAAAGACAAGCGTGCAGGAGTACTGGCTAGTTGCGCCAGAATGTCAAAATTGTGGGGCTTGGCTAGCCCCGAAGCATTTTCTTTCCGCAGAGGTCTGTCGAAATGGGCCTCCACTTGCTTTTGTTTATTGGCTGCTGAGGGCTTGGATGGACCCTCCTCAGGGATGGTGCCAGGAGGCACCACTTCGGCGGCAGCTTCACCGGGCTGGGAGTTCTGTTGTGCACGCGTCTGCACAGGAAGCGCCTCTTCCGTTGAAGAAGAGATCGTGCGGCAAGACTTGATCTTTCTGCCTTTTGCTTTAGAGGTAGGGCGTACCTCCGGTTGAGTTACCTCGGAGACGAGGTCAGGGTGAACCCAGAGGACCTCTCCTCGAGATGTGGTGAGTGGGACAAGTCCACTCACATTGTCACGGGTGGGTGGCAAGTTCACCACCTCCATTGTCGCCTTAGGGATGGGGACGACGCCATCTTGTGTGGTAGTCGGCGGCAAGGTGCCGAACTGAAGTGACACCACATTCGCTGACACCGTCTTCTCTTCATAGTCGACGGAGATTACATCCGCATTGATCATGCGCTGGATGTAATTTTTGAGGACGTAGCAGTCCTTAGTCGGGTGTCCGACAAACCGATGGTAGTGACAGTACCTCGGGTTGTCCACTTTCCCGACTTCATCGGGCCGCTTCGGGTCCGGAAGCTTGATCTTGTCGCCCTGCTTCAGTATCTCAAAGAGTTGCAGGGTGTCGTCATCATTGAATGAATAAACCTCCTTGGGTCTCGGTGCCAGTGGAGGCTTTTGAGTAGGCGCAGATGCGCCCTTCGAGGCATTAACAGTCAATGCCTGTTTCCCCTTTGTTTCTCGCCCGGAGTTGTTGATTGCGGACTTTTTCCCCTTATCGTCAAAGGCGGGGAAGCTAACACCCAAAAGACGTGCATTGGCCGCCTTCTTCTCTGCAGCTTCAGCTTCGATGATTAGGGAGCTCCAGTCGGGAGGGGGAGTAGAGTTAAGCCAGAGCTTTACTGCATGCAGCATGTTCATACTGCAAGCGGAGAGAAGTGCATGTTCTGGCATGCCTGGAGGTAGCCTGAAGCAGGCCTGACGGAAGCGTTCGATGAATGCCCGAACCGTTTCCTTGTCCTTCTGGCGTATCTCAATGAGAGACGCCATCGTCATGTCCTTCCCACCGTCGTAGAAGCGGTCGAGGAAGAGGCGTATCAGGTCATCAAAGGACGATATGGAATTATCGGGGAGGCTGCAGTACCAGTCATACGCCACCCCTTTCAGGGCCCCAACAAAGATGCTGGTGAGGAGGGCGTCCTCCTTCGGAAGATGCCCTGTCTGCGACTGGAAGTACGTCAGGTACCATCGTGGAGAGTCCTTCCCGTCATACGGCGTGAGTGTTTGTGGTTTATACTTTGGGGGATAAACCACCTTGTTCCACACAAGGGGATAAGGCTGGGGAATTCCCATCTTCTGGCGCTCCTTCTGCCTGTTCTTGGACTCGAAGCGCTCCCGCAGATCTTTGATCATTTCGACCACGTCCTCCGTGGAGCTAGGAGTCGGGGAAGGAGGTACCACATGGAGTAGAGCGTTTGAGGGCTCCGACGTCCAGGGTGCTTCTGTGTCTGAGGGTGTCCGTTGGAGGGGCACACTCGACTCTCCATTGGCTCCTGGGTCGGGACCATTTGAAGGTGTCCTGATCAAGGCCGACCGCATCTCAAACACTGCTTGAGTCAGTGCTTGCATTGAGGCAGAGAGGGTTTTGAGTCCTCCCTCTAGCGAGTCTATGCGCTGGACAATGTCCTGTGGCGGCGCATCAGTCTCAAGATCACCCCCGGTCATGTATACTGTCATGACACGGCCGAAAGTGGATGGATTAGTTGAGGCTTCGCTCTCAGCCTCGCTCTCATGTGGGGGAGTCACTTCTCCTGGTGTTTGGCCACCCCCAGCCACATTCTGGAGTTCGTCTTCGACAGGCGCATCTGCAAGGGCCTGACTGCCCTCAGCTCTGTCTTGAAGGGCCTCTTCGTTTCCAGCACTACCCCCGGCGGTGTCCTGGAGGACATCATCATTTTGAGGGGCTTCAGGGAGGCCATCTTCGTCTTGATGAAGATCCGCCGCAGCTGTGCTTTGGACATCTTCGTCTTCGGAAGGAGGCTCGACAAGGGTCTGGCTACCCCCAGCTTCCTCCAAGAACTTCTTCCTCGACCGAGTGCCTTCGAACACTCCAGAGGTCGAGACAGCTGCCTTGGTTTTCCTCGACTGGCTTTTGGATGAAGACGAGGAATTGGCAGTCGTCTTCCGGACAGATGAGGAGTTGGAGATCACGTTGCATGAAGCAACCTTTAGCTCCTCTTCTGCTGACACCTTCGTCCCAAGGCGATGTCGGAGGGGTGTCGATGATTGTAGCCGTTGGAAGACCGACTGCTTTGGCGGTACTGCCGTTTTGCAACAGCAGTTGATGGTGACCACTGCACAAGTGTGCCCCGTGAGAGGCGCATCGTGCTTGTTGGTCAACTCTCCTGACCGGCGCTTGTGAGTGATCACGTTGCGCAGGTCGTTGGAGGAGAGTGCTACCCTCACACCCCTCTCAGGCGCATGGCAGGGCCAAGCGCCGGGGTGGTTGGGTGAGTGCTGCGCCCCCTGATCTAATACCAAGCAGGCATCACGATCAGTAGTGGGGGAACCACAGCATTTGAAGTGACTTGAACGGACCTCAAACGCACAACCAGAGGAGGCACGGGAGTTCAAGACCACTGAGTTTGCCTCTCTCGGCTTGGTTGTGCACACAGTGAATGCGCCCAAGCGAGATGAGGACTTTGAAGGTCGACTCGTTGTTGGTGCAGAAGCACTTGAGTCAACCTTGTACAGCTTGCCATCGGCAGCGTACGTGATTATAAGCGCGTGCCTCTGGCCGGCTGCTGGCATAGCATGTTTGTGGCGCATGGCCCGTGCCGCCTTGGATTTCTTCGTACCAGCCCGCTGGGGCACATAGTACTCAGCATCCAAATTCTCCTCGCCGTTACAGCGAGTGAGTCTGTCAAAGACAGAGGCTCTTTGTGGCGCATCAGAAGTAATGCGCGGGGCATTGGCTGCGCCCCTGCTCCGTCGACGTATCTTCCTCGTCTGAGAGGAAGATGGCTGGGGAACGTGGTCAGCCACACGCTTCCCCGAGAGATGCGCTGCATCAGCGGGCGCACCTTGACTGCTGAGGACGTCAGCAGGAAGGAAAGGCTGGACGGGCGCATCCCCTTCAACGGTGGTGCCCAAGGCGTCGACTTTGCGCACCCAGACTGCGCGGGTCTGCTTCGGCTTCGACAGCCGCTTCGAAGGACTCGCACTTCCTTCAGAAATGAACTCCTCGTACGCCTGTTGATTGAGGCGCACTACCAGCGTCTTGTGGGAGGAGCCCACCTTCACGTCGTCGGCCTGTGACACAACCTTCTCGGTAGATGAGAAAGAAGTCTCCAGCAGAGTCGCCAGCTTGTTTGCCATTAAAATTGTTTTGATTGAAATCTTAATACAAACAGAACAGTGATACAATATAGGACTTAGATGTAGTCCTAGGAGTACACTTTTGTTTAAGCTGGGTCCTTAGTGCCAATGGAGCGAGTGGTAATGCGTTGACTCCGTTGACCGGCTGACGGCGGTTATCGGTTCTCTGAAGGTGTTGATTGCTCTGGGTGCTGGAGCTTGCTGAGAGGAGGAAGACGTTGAGTGTCTAGGACTGCCTCTCTGGTGATTCTCTGTTGTGGATTCTTTTTGAGTCTTGTGTGTTCTGAGTCTCTGTGTGTGTGTGAAGGAGATGACCCTTCTATTTATAGTTTTGCAGGCTGGCTGCTCATGCGCGCATACAGGATGCGCCGGTGTGGGGATGCCACGTGGAGGTTGCTGATGGAGGCGTACGGATGCTGCGCCCTGATCGAGGGGGAGAACTCTTTATACTGCTGTTATGAGCCGGCACGTAGCAGAGAGAATATCTTTCTGTTGCTGAAATCTTGGACGAGTTGAGTCAAAGGACACGTGTCATCGACTCATGGTTCGAAGATCTCGGATTCGGTGGAGAGGAGTGATCTGGTGGGCTGTGCCTTGGATTGGGCGCAGGAGGAGGCTGCGGCTCATAACCTTTAGGAGTTACAAACCATTTGGGGCGCATGGCTTTTGAGGCGCATGCAGGCGACTTTCCTTCTGTCTTTCGGGATCAGAGAACAGTCTGAGGCGCATGGCTTTTGAGGCGCATGCTGATTTGGACGCATGGCCGTAGAGGCGCATGCTGATTTGGACGCATGGCCGTAGAGGTGCATGCTGATGGTGGAGTGGCCACGTGGCAGTAGCCGTCGAAACAAAGTCATGATGATGCTGACGTTGCCGACGCTTCGTTTTCTGAAAAGCTGTCAACTGTTCAGACTTTGGGAGGCATGCTGCCAACTCTGTCAGTTCAGCATTTAATGTTGGTGACGTTCGATGGACAGCTGAGTGGGCACGTCGGTTGGCGTTCCACTCGGTATGGAGATGTGTGGGGGCGCACCTCCTGTAATACGTCGAGTATTGTAAGGCGCCTCTGTGTGATGCGCCTGATGCCGAAGGGCGCGTCCGTGTGATGCGCTGTCTGGCTGGCACATCGGACATGTCTTTTAATGATGCAGCTGTCTCGCTCTTCGAGTGCCATAAATAGCCGTTTGGCTGAATTCAAGGCGTCCGGTTCATCCATTTAATGTAAATTCATTGCACGGAATTCGGAGGGCCATCCACTTGGCGCGTGGGTTTGATCTGCCCGGCCTATAAATAGTGGCATGGAGAGAAGATTTGCTTCTCATTCCCTCACGTACTTCCAACATGAACTTGAACATGCGGGTGCATTCTGTTGACGAAGTGCTCCCGAGGGTGAAGATGAGACGCTGTGTTGTCTTCGATGCACTTGAAGGTGACTGTTACATCCAAAAGACGGAGTCGAGGGCTTCCGAGGCAGGCGGAAGGTGCCTGTTGCATCCAAAGATAGGGATGCTCGGGCCTTGTCCCCGTTATTCCGGAAGAGCCGTAGATCGGAATGGCGGTGCTAGGCTTTAGCTGCGGTTTCGATCACGGTCTTCCTTCGGCTTTGGAGGCTCTTTCGAAGCCTCCCCTGGCCACAGCATTTGCGGTGCTCTTCTCTTCCTTGGTTCCAGCCAGAGGGTTAAATGCTTTGCTTGGCGAAGCACTTATCAGGTGAGACTGGCTGGAAGAGCGGCACATAACTGGGCTCTGCTCGGCCAGGTGAGCCTGGCTGGAAGAATTTGGCTGAAGGGATGCACATAACTGAGCTAGATGCACATGACTGAGTTGCTGAAGATATGGTAGGATGCGCCTGGTTGGAGGCGCATGATGTCTGCTGCGCCTGATGACAGCGCATGGTGACTGGCAGCGCATGATGACTGCTGCGCCTAACTGGAGGCGCGTGGTGGCCGCTGGCTGTAGACTTAGGATCTTTTCTTTGTAGAAATTCTCCTTTGTACAACCTTTTCTAGACATGTAATAGACTTTTATATATAAATAAAAAGTCCTTCTTCAAATGTCTATACTTATTGACTTTGCTGTGAAGTTCTTCATCTGAGTTCTGGCGCATGTAGTGTCTGGCGCATGGGCTTTCTGTTTGTGAAATTCCATGCTTCTACATCAGGTACTTTTATGATCTTAGTATACCTGCTTACTTACATGTTCCTGTTATACAATTTTTCCTTACATGTTTCCTGTTGCACCAATTTTCCTTCTTTACTGCTATTGTTTACTGCTTTCCTTATTGTTATGTTTGTATGCTGATATAATTCATCCATGACTTCCTTTGTGGTACTTACTATTTAGGGCTTTAATAGACCCCATTAGTTTTGTATGACAAGATCTCATAGTGAAATCGGAGAATCTTTCATAATTTCGCTTAACGGTGACCACCCGGAGGATCACCAGCCGAGCACTTGAGTGGATTTTATTGCTTTTGACCTACTAATCATCTTGTATATTCTTTTGCGGCATTCAGCTACCATGAAAACACATGTTTAGCTCGTATCTTGGACTTGATATTCTGTCCGAGGACATTCAGGATTCGTATATTCTAGACTACGGCTAGAGCTGATCATGTATTATTTGTATACTCTTGCTAGTATCTCATTTTTTCTTACTAGTTTCATGATCATCTATATATTATAGTTTGGGATGATTTACTATTTTATATGCCTGATAATCATACATATTGTTGATTGTTTGTAATTGAGATATCTAGGATTGCTTGACCTAGTATTGACTAATGGATTGTAGGAAAACTCCCATGTCATTCACAATCGTGACTGTATCTTAGGGTCATGGAGTACTTTGATTTACGCAGTTGGTTTCGTACCATCCCATCTCTCTGGTATTTTGTTTTGGGGCATGACAAGGTTTTGTTGGTGGCCCATGCAGGTTCATTGTCAGACGTGTGGGGGTTATCTGTGTTTAGATGTCGCAATCCTTAACATGATCCCTTTTATATCTTCTAGTTATTTGTGCATCTTATTGTATTCCCTTGGCCTGTTATTTGCTTTCATTTTTGTTCTGTCATGTCCTCTGAATTGATCTCATGTCCTTATCTTTCAGGGGCACTATTTTTGATCCTTACGATCATCTAGCTACGGCTCCGCCGATGGCAGGATCGCATTCAACGGGTCAGCAGATTCCTGAGGTTTACCCTCAGCATTTAGGGACAGAGTCCAAGTTAGATCCCGCAACATAGCATCAAGTTGAGCCTGGTCATCCAGTATTGCCAGCAGTTTCAGTGTCGTCAGTGCAGCCAGCCTAAGGGGATACTCGAGAGCTTTTGGACATTATCAAAGGATTATTGGTGACTCAGCAGAGCCAGGATGATGTGCTCACCCAGTCGGTTCAGACGACTTTGGAACGGGATGACTATCAGAAGAAGAATTATGCGAACGATCTTCAGACGCCTCCAGGTCATACACGCAACTGAACCAGCTTTGGACGCTTTGTACCTAATAAGGAATCACTACCATGACTTAACACTCAAAGTTAGGTCTAAACAACACATTACAGACCACTTAGAAACAAAGTAACAAAATCTCTAAGCTAAACTAAACAAAGAGTGAGAGAGAAACTATAGCAAGAAGCAACATGGACATTGAAGCTCCATTGGGGAGTGGCTACGGAGGTGAAGCCATCTATTGGATCATCATCCTCTGGCTCTCCCTCATGTCCCTGGTCATATTCAATTTCAAAAGCCGTGACGACTCCTGTGTTGGAGTGGGTGGGATTCCCAACCTATGTGGAGAAGACCCCGGAGTGCGACGAGCGCCGTCTGTGTGTCAGAGAAGCTCGGAGAGGTGACGAGGCCGTTCAGAGAAGCCGAAGAAGCTCGGGAGCTGCCAGAGGAGCTGCTGGAGAGAGGGGGCAGAGTTCGGGCCGAACTCTGCCCCAGGGGAGAGTTCTGGCCGAACTCTGCCTCCCTGTTCCAGAACCTTGCTGGAAGCAGAACACAGAGTTCTGGCCAAACTCTGTGCCAGGACAGAGTACTGGCCGAACTCTGTGTGTCGGGACTGAAGCATTTTTCAGGATGATTTAATCACCGTTGGATCGTATCATACGGTCCAGGTTTTACTGCAGATTAGGGGGTTTATACATGGTTATTCCTCACCCTAATCATAACATAACATTGAAGAACAAGAGAGAGAAAAGAGGCAAGAGTGCCATTGCAACTTTGGGAGAGAAGACGGAGGATTGAAGGTCTTTTTCGAAGGAGAATCGGATTCGGGTAATCTCTACTCGTCGTTCTTGTTCTTCGTAGCCTTGTAATCATTGTTCTTGCTTCCAAGTGTTGTAGGGATCCGATTTGGATCGGGAGAAGTTTGTAGAGGGTGTAATTCTTCTATTTTATTAGTGGAGGCTTCTCAGGGTTGGACTCCGATCGTCCCATAGTTTTTTCTGCAAGGGTTTTCCACGTCAAAAATTCTCTGTGTCTGCATGGTTTATTTTGGTGTTTTAGTTCGTGCGTTGTATTGCTCGGTTCTCTCATAGGTACTCTCTAGTTTGGGGAAAGGTTTCCGCGTTTTTTTCCTAACAAAGTGGTATCAAAGCCAGGTTCTGGAATTCAGAAGGGTGTCAGGAGTTGACAAGAAAACTAGAGAGGAGAGATGGACGCGAAGCCGGTGCGCATGGTGAACCTGAACGGCACCAACTATCACTATTGGCGGAGCAGGATAAAAGATTTGTTGTTTGTCAAGAAGCTGCATCTGCCCGTATTTGCATCTGAGAAGCCTAGTGATAAATCCGAGGAGGACTGGAAATTCGAGCATATACAGGTGTACGGATATATCAAGCAGTTCGTTGACGAGAACGTGTACAACTACGTTGCCAATATTGAGCACGCGAAGACGTTATGGGATAAGCTGGAATCTTTGTAGAAGACCGGGGTAAACAAGTTATTCCTGATCCGGACGATGATGGGTCTGCGGTACAAAGATGAAGCGTCTATTACGGATCACTTGAGTGATTTCCAGGGCGTGGTTGACCAGCTGTCTTCAATGGAAGTCAAGTTCGACGATGAAGTTCAGGGACTATGGCTGCTGTGTACACTGCCAGACTCGTGGAAGACCATACGAGTATCTATGATCGCTTCTGCTCTAGAGGGCGTGGTCAGTCTGGAGTTTGTCAAGAGCGGAGTGCTGAATGAAGAGATGCGGAGACATTCTCAGAGCACTTTATCCACATCCCACCACTCAGAGGCATTGGTTTCAGAGAGCCGTGGAAGGGACAAAAGCAGGGGTCCAGGAGGTGGCAGAGACAAGAGCAGGAGGAAGTCCAAGGATCGGTACGAGGACTCCGAGTATTACCATTGTGGCAAGAAGGGCCACATCAAACGGAACTGTTTCGCTTGGAAGAGAGAGAAGAAGGACGACAAGGAGAAGCAATATGAGAACACTACAGCGGCGGTCTCGATACATGGAGGCGATATGATCGTCGTAGGTGATGAGGTTATCACAAACCTCGCCCACGATGACAATTCTTGGCTGGTAGACTCAGGAGCTTTAGCGCATGTATCTCATAACAGGGCACTATTTGCCACTTATACGACAGGCGACTGTGAAGTGTTGAAGATGGACAATGGAGATGTGTCGAAGGTGGATGCCATTGGAGATGTGCATTTGAGAACGAAGACGGGTGCGGTTCTTGTTCTCAAAGATGTTCGTCATGTCCCTGATATCCGTTTCAACCTGGTGTCGGTTGGAAGGTTGGATGACAAAGGATTCTTCAGTCTCTTCGGGAATAGTCAGTAGAAGCTTTCTAGAGGTTCGATGGTGATTGCCAGAGGAAGCAAGAAGTCCGGTCTCTACTATATAGAGGGGAGCGCACAGGGGGCACAGGAGGTGAACACAGTCAGTGATGCGTCTACCGAGTTGTGGCACATGTGGCTCGGCCATATCAGCGAGAAGAGGATGAGCTACTTGGTGAACAGGAAGGTGATTCCAGGGCTCAAGTCTACAAAGTTGGAGAAGTGCATGCACTGCTTAGCTGGAAAGCAAAATAGGGTGTCTTTCTAAATTCATCCAAGTTCAACGAAGCCGGCGTTGCTCGAGTTGATTCACTCCGATGTCTGCAGTCCTATGAAGGTAAAATCTATTGGTGGTGCTTCTTACTTTGTAACTTTTATTGATGACTGTTCCTGGAAGGTTTGGATCTATGCCTTAAAGACCAAGGATCAGGTGTTGCCTACTTTCAAAGAGTTTCAGGCCTCTGTTGAAAGAGAGACGGATAAGAAGTTATTGTGTGTTCGGTCCGACAACGGCGACAAATATATCGGTCCCTTTGATGCCTTATTACAGAGAGCAGGGGATACGACACCAGAAGACTCCACCCAAGACACCTCAGCTCAATGGTGTAGCGGAGCGCATGAACAGGACACTGATAGAGAGGGTGCGGTGTTTGCTGTCAGAAGCAAACTTGCCGGGCAGTTATTGGGGTGAGGCTCTTCTCACAGCTTCTTATGTTATTAATTTGTCTCCTAGTGCTCCTTTGCAGGGTGATGTGCCTGACAAAGTATGGTACGGCAAAGAGCCGTCATACAATCACCTGCGAGTGTTTGGCTGTAAGGCCATCGTGCATGTACCGAAGGACGAGAGGACGAAACTTGAGCCGAAGACGAGGCGATGCGTCTTTGTCGGCTACGGTCGGGATGAGTTTGGCTATAGACTCTACGACCCGGTGGAAAGAAAGCTCTATAGAAGCAGGGACGTGGTATTCGTCGAGGATCAGACCATGACCAACACTCAGAATTCCGAGACGCCTTCTGAGGATGAGAAATTGCCTGAGTTAGAGTCATTTTGCTTCGAGCAGTTTCCAGAGGACATCGCAAAGGATCCAATTATGGAGGAGCCAGTACATGGAGTTGCTCCCAACCTTGATCATCAGCTTGCTGATGGTGATCAGGGTGTCCCTCAGGAGGATGAGCATGTCGGGGAGGCAGTTCCTGAAGAGGAGGAGGCTGTTGGTATACAGCCAGCACCAGTGGCTCCACTGAGAAGGAGCGACAGAGAGCGTCGACCATCTACGAGATACTCACCGGGTGAGTATGTGCTATTGACTGACGGAGGAGAGCCCAAAAGTTTTGCAGAGGCTATGGAAGACGAACACAGGCAGGAGTGGATGGAGGCTATGCAGGAGGAGATGAGTTTCTTACACGCCAACTCCACTTATGAGCTGGTGAGGTTGCCAAAGGACAAGAAGGCTTTGAGGAATCGATGGGTGTTTAGAGTAAAGCAGACGGATGATGCTACTCGCCCTTGATACAAAGCGAGGCTGATAGTTAAAGGCTATGGTCAGCGAAAAGGCATGGATTATGATGAGATCTTTTCGCCAGTCGTCAAGCAGTCGTCTATTCGGGTGGTGCTAGCATTAGCAGCCAGTCTCGACTTGGAGGTCGAACAGATGGACGTGAAGACGATATTCCTCCACGGTGATCTTGAGGAGGAGTTATACACGGAGCAGCCAGAGGGATTCTGTGAGAAGGGCAAGTCATATTTGGTTTGCCGGTTGAGGAAGAACTTGTATGGTCTGAAGCAGGCTCCGAGACAGTGGTACAGGAAGTTCGAGTCGTTTATGGGGGAGCATGGTTATGCACAGACGACGTCGGATCACTGTGTATTTGTGAGGTATTTTGTCGATGATGATTTTATTATTTTATTGCTCTATGTTGATGATATGCTATTAGTGGGTCGGAATGCCACTAGGATAGCGGAGTTGAAGTGCCAACTGGGCACGGCCTTCTCTATGAAAGATTTGGATGCAGCGAAGACTATTCTTAGGATGAGGATCAGCCGAGAGAGAGTCCAAGCTGCTATATTTGTCCCAAAAGAAGTACATTCACCGGGTACTTCAGTGTTTCGGGATGGACGGGTCGAAGAAAGTGAGTTGCCCCCTTGCGGCCCACTTTAAGTTCACTGAGGAGCAGTGTCCATCTAGCGAGGACAAAAAAGAAGATATGGAGTGGGTTCCATATGCTTCAGCTGTGGGGAGCCTTATGTATGCTATGGTGTGTGCGAGACCAGACATCGCTCATGCAGTTGGCACTGTTAGCAGGTATCTTTTAAATCCTGGAAAGGTACATTGGAGTGCGGTCAAGTGGATTCTACGATATCTTCAGGGCACTGCTGATTGGAGACTTTCTTTTGGTGGTGACGAGCCAAAGCTGGTTGGGTATACCGACGCTGATATGGCTGGAGATGTAGATACGAGACGGTCGACTTCGGGCTATGTGATGATGTTTGCAGGAGGAGCGGTATCGTGGCAGTCACGGTTGCAGAAGTGTATTGCCTTGTCGACGACGGAGGCGGAATACATTGCGGCGGCGGAGGCTTGTAAGAAGCTGTTGTGGATGAAGAAACTGTTGTAGGAAATGGGGTTGAAGCAAGAGCAGTATACTTTGCTTTGCGACAGTTAGAGTGCTATTCACCTTGTGAAGAACCAGACATTTCATAGTCGGTCCAAGCACATCGAGACTCGGTATCATTGGATACGGGATGTGGTTGAGAAGAAGGACGCGACGCTTGAGAAGGTTCATACTGATGACAATGGAGCGGATATGCTTATGAAGGTTCTTCCGAGGAGAAGTTTAAGTACTGCAGGCAGATCGTCGGAATGACGACCTCCTCCACATAGTTGTTAAGGGGGAGATTTGTTGGAGTGGGTGGGGTTCCCAACCTATGTGGAGAAGACCCCGGAGTGCAACGAGCGCCGTCTGTGTGTCAGAGAAGCTCGGGGAGGTGACGAGGCCGTTCGAAGAAGCCAAAGAAGCTCAGAAGCTGCCAGAGGAGCTGCTGGAGAGAGGGGGACAGAGTTCGGGCCGAACTCTGCCCCAGGGGAGAGTTCTGGCCGAACTCTGCCTCCCTGTTCCAGAACCTTGCTGGAAGCAGAACACAGAGTTCTGGCCGAACTATGTGCCAGGACAGAGTTCTGGCCGAATCTGTGTGTCGGGGCTGAAGCGTTTTTCAGGGTGATTTAATCACCGTTGGATCGTATCCTACGGTCCAGGTTTTGTTGCAGATTAGGGGGTTTATACATGGTTATTCCTAACCCTAATCATAACATAACATTGAAGAACAAGAGAGAGAAAAGAGGCAAGAGTGCCATTGCAACTTTGGGAGAGAAGACGGAGGATTGAAGGTCTTTTTCGGAGGAGAATCGGATTCGGGTAATCTCTACTCGTCGTTCTTGTTCTTCGTAGCCTTGTACTCATTGTTCTTGCTTCCAAGTGTTGTGGGGATTCGATTTGGATCGGGAGAAGTTTGTAGAGGGTGTAATTCTTCTATTTCATTAGTGGAGGCTTCTCAGGGTTAGACTCTGATCATCCCGTGATTTCTTCCGCAAGGATTTTCCACGTCAAAAATTCTCTGTGTCTGCGTGGTTTGTTTTGGTGTTTTGGTTCGTACGTTGTATTGCTCGGTTCTCTCGTGGGTACTCTCTAGTTTGGAAAAAGGTTTTCGCGTTTCTTTTCCAACATCCTGCATCTCACAGAGGCGGAGGAAGAGCACGAGAGTGTTTGAATAGTTTTATATAGACCAGCACCTGTATGGCAACCAAAAACTACCATGAAAAGTAAATGGAAAGTTGTCCCAAGTTTCCATATAATTTGCTTCCTTCTTGGAAACCAAGTTTTAGAAACTTTATGACCTACATGGAACAGAATCGTTCTGGAGATGCACTTTGAACCATAGTTTATAGTATCCAATCGATATGGTCGATACCACTATGGTTTGGCATGTCCCGATTCGATGCCGACCGATATCGACATCGGCAGTCTCTTTTTCAGTCAATTCGGTAAATAAAACTGAATGAAAAAGACCAATAAACAATGGTATAAAAACATAATAAGCTTGTAAAAACCATGTATATAAAAAAATTATCCATCGCAGTTAAACCAATCCGCAATGATGACTACTATTTCATTTAATACCAAAATTATTAAGAAACAACACAATAAATACTTAAAATTATGCCTAAATATATAAAATATTTTTTCTAAAATTTTAATAATATATTAATAGTTATTTGTTTTACGATACCAAATAATCCGATACTCACATCCGAAACTGCCGATACACGCATAGGAAGGGTATGATATCGGTTCCGATACCGCAAAGCTTGCTTTGAACTTTGGAAGGAACATCATATACCCTATATACACTAGTGATTCTCTTGCCTAGCCCAGTGCTACTTCCCTCTTTCACAAACCTGTGTTCAAAATGACAAAGTTCAACTGTGTATTTGCAACCATCCAAACATTCTGTATTTTCAAATTTCAAATTTCCAGTTGCATGTTTTCCGAAGCAGAGAAAAAGAGGATACAATAACAAAATAATACAAATACAACCGCATCTAACCACTGAAACTCTTGCGTCGCATCGCGCAACCTCCCAACATTGTGTTTGTATGCAGGTGGATAGCTGATCTACAAAAACTGTGGCATAAAAAACCCTCGGAGATCATCAACCAGTCGTCTCTCCGAGAGTGAAGTGAACAAACCGCCGAACTTTGATGTTCTCCCCCAGGGCAGCAACGGTCTGCTTAACCAGATCCTTAACCAAAATGCTGTCGTCCTTGACGAACGGTTGCTCCAAGAGCGCAAGCTCCCCCAGCCTCTTAGAGATCCTTCCTTCTACTATCCGCTCCCTTATGTTCTCCGGCTTCGACTTAAAATCTTCCCTCTGTATCTCCAGTTCCTTCTCTTTATTCACAATGGCCTCCGGGATATCCTCCACTGAAACATACTCGACCTGTGGGCAAGCCACGACCTGCATTGCAAGGTAATCCACCAACTCCTTGAACTTCTCGTTCCTGCCCACAAAGTCGGTCTCAGAATTGACTTCTATGAGGACACCGATGCGTGCGTCATGGATGTAGGACGATATCCGGCCCTCTGCAGCCAGACGGGACGATTTCTTGTCGGCGGATGATAGACCCTTCTTTCGGAGGTACTCCTGGGCCTTCTACCGAGGACGAAAAAGAAGATATGGAGCGGGTTCCATATGCTTCAGCTGTGGGAAGCCTTATGTATGCTATGGTGTGTGCGAGACCAGACATCGCTCATGCAGTTGGCACTGTTAGCAGGTATCTTTCAATTCCTGGAAAGGTACATTGGAGTGCGGTCAAGTGGATTCTACGATATCTTCAGGGCACTGCTGATTGGAGACTTTCTTTTGGTGGTGACGAGCCGAAACTGGTTGGGTATACCGACGCTGATATGGCTGGAGATGTAGATACGAGACGGTCGACTTCGGGCTATGTGATGATGTTTGCAGGAGGAGCGGTATCGTGGCAGACGCGGTTGCAGAAGTGTGTTGCCTTGTCGACGACGGAGGCGGAATACATTGCGGCGGCGGAGGCTTGCAAGAAGCTGTTGTGGATGAAGAAACTGTTGTAGGAAATGGGGTTGAAGCAAGAGCAGTATACTTTGCTTTGCGACAGTTAGAGTGCTATTCACCTTGTGAAGAACCAGACATTTCATAGTCGGTCCAAGCACATCGAGACTCGGTATCATTGGATACGTGATGTGGTTGAGAAGAAGGACGCGACGCTTGAGAAGGTTCATACTGATGACAATGGAACGGATATGCTTACGAAGGTTCTTCCGAGGGTAAGTTTGAGTACTGCTGGCAGATCGTCGGAATGACGACCTCCTCCACATAGTTGTTAAGGGGGAGATTTGTTGGAGTGGGTGGGGTTCGCAACCTATGTGGAGAAGACCCCGGAGTGCAACGAGCGCCGTCTGTGTGTCAGAGAAGCTCGGGGAGGTGACGAGGCCGTTCGGAGAAGCCGAAGAAGCTCGGGAGCTGCCAGAGGAGCTGCTGGAGAGAGGGAGGCAGAGTTCGGGCCGAACTCTGTCCCAGGGGAGAGTTCTGGCCGAACTCTGCCTCCCTGTTCCAGAACCTTGCTGGAAGCAGAACACAGAGTTCTGGCCGAACTCTGTGCCAGGACAGAGTTCTGGCCGAATCTGTGTGTCGGGGCTGAAGCGTTTTTCAGGGTGATTTAATCACCGTTGGATCGTATCCTACGGTCCAGGTTTTGCTGCGGATTAGGGGGTTTATACATGGTTATTCCTAACCCTAATCATAACATAACATTGAAAAACAAGAGAGAGAAAAGCGGCAAGAGTGCCATTGCAACTTTGGGAGAGAAGACGGAGGATTGAAGGTCTTTTTCGGAGGAGAATCGGATTCGGGTAATCTCTACTCGTCGTTCTTGTTCTTCGTAGCCTTGTACTCATTGTTCTTGCTCCCAAGTGTTGTGGGGATTCGATTTGGATCGGGAGAAGTTTGTAGAGGGTGTAATTCTTCTATTTCATTAGTGTAGGCTTCTCAGGGTTGGACTCTGATCATCCCGTGATTTTTTCCGCAAGGATTTTCCACGTCAAAAATTCTCTGTCTGCGTGGTTTGTTTTGGTGTTTTGGTTCGTACGTTGTATTGCTCGGTTCTCTCGCGGGTACTCTCTAGTTTGGAAAAAGGTTTCCGCGTTTCTTTTCCAACATCCTGCATCTCACAGAGGCGGAGGAAGAGCACGAGAGTGTTTGAATAGTTTTATATAGACCAGCACCTGTATGGCAACCAAAAACTACCATGAAAAGTAAATGGAAAGTTGTCCCAAGTTTCCATATAATTTGCTTCCTTCTTGGAAACCAAGTTTTAGAAACTTTATGACCTACATGGAACAGAATCGTTCTGGAGATGCACTTTGAACCATAGTTTATAGTATCCAATCGATATGGTCGATACCACTATGGTTTGGCATGTCCTGATTCGATGCCGACCGATATCGACATCGGCAGTCTCTTTTTCAGTCAATTCGGTAAATAAAACTGAATGAAAAAGACCAATAAACAATGGTATAAAAACATAATAAGCTTGTAAAAACCATGTATATAAAAAAATTATCTATCGCAGTTAAACCAATCCGCAATGATGACTACTATTTCATTTAATACCAAAATTATTAAGAAACAACACAATAAATACTTAAAATTATGCCTAAATATATAAAATATTTTTTCTAAAATTTTAATAATATATTAATAGTTATTTGTTTTACGATACCAAATAATCCGATACTCACATCCGAAACTGCCGATACACGCATAGGAAGGGTATGATATCGGTTCCGATACCGCAAAGCTTGCTTTGAACTTTGGAAGGAACATCATATACCCTATATACACTAGTGATTCTCTTGCCTAGCCCAGTGCTACTTCCCTCTTTCACAAACCTGTGTTCAAAATGACAAAGTTCAACTATGTATTTGCAACCATCCAAACATTCTGTATTTTCAAATTTCAAATTTCCAGTTGCATGTTTTTCGAAGCAGAGAAAAAGAGGATACAACAACAAAATAATACAAATACAACCGCATCTAACCACTGAAACTCTTGCGTCGCATCGCGCAACCTCCCAACATTGTGTTTGTATGCAGGTGGATAGCTGATCTACAAAAACTGTGGCATGAAAAACCCTCGGAGATCATCAACCAGTCGTCTCTCCGAGAGTGAAGCGAACAAACCGCCGAACTTTGATGTTCTCCCCCAGGGCAGCAACGGTCTGCTTAACCAGATCCTTAACCAAAATGCTGTCGTCCTTGACGAACGGTTGCTCCAAGAGCGCAAGCTCCCCCAGCCTCTTAGAGATCCTTCCTTCTACTATCCGCTCCCTTATGTTCTCCGGCTTCGACTTCAAATCTTCCCTCTGCATCTCCAGTTCCTTCTCTTTATTCACAATGGCCTCCGGGATATCCTCCACTGAAACATACTCGACCTGTGGGCAAGCCACGACCTGCATTGCAAGGTCATCCACCAACTCCTTGAACTTCTCGTTCCTGCCCACAAAGTCGGTCTCAGAATTGACTTCTATGAGGACACCGATGCGTGCGTCATGGATGTAGGACGATATCCGGCCTTCTGCAGCCAGACGGGATGATTTCTTGTCGGCGGATGATAGACCCTTCTTCCGGAGGTACTCCTGGGTCTTCTACCGAGGACGAAAAAGAAGATATGGAGCGGGTTCCATATGCTTCAGCTGTGGGGAGCCTTATGTATGCTATGGTGTGTGCGAGACCAGACATCGCTCATGCAGTTGGCACTGTTAGCAGGTATCTTTCAATTCCTGGAAAGGTACATTGGAGTGCGGTCAAGTGGATTCTACGATATCTTCAGGGCACTGCTGATTGGAGACTTTCTTTTGGTGGTGACGAGCCGAAACTGGTTGGGTATACCGACGCTGATATGGCTGGAGATGTAGATACGAGACGGTCGACTTCGGGCTATGTGATGATGTTTGCAGGAGGAGCGGTATCGTGGCAGTCGCGGTTGCAGAAGTGTGTTGCCTTGTCGACGACGGAGGCGGAATACATTGCGGCGGCGGAGGCTTGCAAGAAGCTGTTGTGGATGAAGAAACTGTTGTAGGAAATGGGGTTGAAGCAAGAGCAGTATACTTTGCTTTGCGACAGTTAGAGTGCTATTCACCTTGTGAAGAACCAGACATTTCATAGTCGGTCCAAGCACATCGAGACTCGGTATCATTGGATACGTGATGTGGTTGAGAAGAAGGACGCGACGCTTGAGAAGGTTCATACTGATGACAATGGAACGGATATGCTTACAAAGGTTCTTCCGAGAGGAAGTTTGAGTACTGCTGGCAGATCGTCGGAATGACGACCTCCTCCACATAGTTGTTAAGGGAGAGATTTGTTGGAGTGGGTGGGGTTCACAACCTATGTGGAGAAGACCCCGGAGTGCAACGAGCGCCGTCTGTGTGTCAGAGAAGCTCGGGGAGGTGACGAGGCCGTTCGGAGAAGCCGAAGAAGCTCGGGAGCTGCCAGAGGAGCTGCTGGAGAGAGGGAGGCAGAGTTCGGGCCGAACTCTGTCCCAGGGGAGAGTTCTGGCCGAACTCTGCCTCCCTGTTCCAGAACCTTGCTGGAAGCAGAACACAGAGTTCTGGCCGAACTCTGTGCCAGGACAGAGTTCTGGCCGAATCTGTGTGTCGGGGCTGAAGCGTTTTTCAGGGTGATTTAATCACCGTTGGATCGTATCCTACGGTCCAGGTTTTGCTGCGGATTAGGAGGTTTATACATGGTTATTCCTAACCCTAATCATAACATAACATTGAAAAACAAGAGAGAGAAAAGAGGCAAGAGTGCCATTGCAACTTTGGGAGAGAAGACGGAGGATTGAAGGTCTTTTTCGGAAGAGAATCGGATTCGGGTAATCTCTACTCGTCGTTCTTGTTCTTCGTAGCCTTGTAATCATTGTTCTTGCTTCCAAGTGTTGTGGGGATTCGATTTGGACCGGGAGAAGTTTGTAGAGGGTGTAATTCTTCTATTTCATTAGTGGAGGCTTCTCAGGGTTGGACTCTGATCATCCCGTGATTTTTTCCGCAAGGATTTTCCACGTCAAAAATTCTCTGTGTCTGCGTGGTTTGTTTTGGTGTTTTGGTTCGTACGTTGTATTGCTCGGTTCTCTCGCGGGTACTCTCTAGTTTGGAAAAAGGTTTCCGCGTTTCTTTTCCAACATCCTGCATCTCACAGAGGCGGAGGAAGAGCACGAGAGTGTTTGAATAGTTTTATATAGACCAGCACCTGTTTGGCAACCAAAAACTACCATGAAAAGTAAATGGAAAGTTGTCCCAAGTTTCCATATAATTTGCTTCCTTCTTGGAAACCAAGTTTTAGAAACTTTATGACCTACATGGAACAGAATTGTTCTGGAGATGCACTTTGAACCATAGTTTATAGTATCCAATCGATATGGTCGATACCACTATGGTTTGGCATGTCCCGATTCGATGCCGACCGATATCGACATCGGCAGTCTCTTTTTCAGTCAATTCGGTAAATAAAACTGAATGAAAAAGACCAATAAACAATGGTATAAAAACATAATAAGCTTGTAAAAACCATGTATATAAAAAAATTATCCATCACAGTTAAACCAATCCGCAATGATGACTACTATTTCATTTAATACCAAAATTATTAAGAAACAACACAATAAATACTTAAAATTATGCCTAAATATATAAAATATTTTTTCTAAAATTTTAATAATATATTAATAGTTATTTGTTTTACGATACCAAATAATCCGATACTCACATCCGAAACTGCCGATACACGCATAGGAAGGGTATGATATCGGTTCCGATACCGCAAAGCTTGCTTTGAACTTTGGAAGGAACATCATATACCCTATATACACTAGTGATTCTCTTGCCTAGCCCAGTGCTACTTCCCTCTTTCACAAACCTGTGTTCAAAATGACAAAGTTCAACTGTGTATTTGCAACCATCCAAACATTCTGTATTTTCAAATTTCAAATTTCCAGTTGCATGTTTTCCGAAGCAGAGAAAAAGAGGATACAACAACAAAATAATACAAATACAACCGCATCTAACCACTGAAACTCTTGCGTCGCGTCGCGCAACCTCCCAACATTGTGTTTGTATGCAGGTGGATAGCTGATCTACAAAAACTGTGGCATGAAAAACCCTCGGAGATCATCAACCAGTCGTCTCTCCGAGAGTGAAGCGAACAAACCGCCGAACTTTGATGTTCTCCCCCAGGGCAGCAACGGTCTGCTTAACCAGATCCTTAACCAAAATGCTGTCGTCCTTGACGAACAGTTGCTCCAAGAGCGCAAGCTCCCCCAGCCTCTTAGAGATCCTTCCTTCTACTATCCGCTCCCTTATGTTCTCCGGCTTCGACTTCAAATCTTCCCTCTGCATCTCCAGTTCCTTCTCTTTATTCACAATGGCCTCCGGGATATCCTCCACTGAAACATACTCGACCTGTGGGCAAGCCACGACCTGCATTGCAAGGTCATCCACCAACTCCTTGAACTTCTCGTTCCTGCCCACAAAGTCGGTCTCAGAATTGACTTCTATGAGGACACCGATGCGTGCGTCGTGGATGTAGGACGATATCCGGCCCTCTGCAGCCAGACGGGACGATTTCTTGTCGGCGGATGATAGACCCTTCTTCCGGAGGTACTCCTGGGCCTTCTCGAGGTCTCCACCAGTTTCTTTAAGAGCCTTCTTGCAGTCCATCATGCCAGCTCCAGATTCTTCCCTCAGTTGCTTCACCATAGCAGCTGATACTGCAACAGCTGGTGGTCTGCAGTTTTATATTTCAAGAATCAAGGAAGTATAAACATGACGATTAACTGATTAATAATACGAAGGAATTGCAGTTTTAATGATGGACAAAAATACGATGATGCATGAAATATGGAAATGACTTCTGATTTATTTGTTCCTTTTCTGTATCTAATCTTCGAGTCATGATAACTATGATTATTGATTCAAACCAATGAAGCAAAATGTAGAAGAAATATTAAGTCAATCAGGATGCTACCTACAATTTTGAGGTTTCAAGCATTGCTTCTAAAGAACATAATAAAGGATATGGACCTCAACTGTGAGAAGAGTGACGGCCATTTATAATTAACAAAACTTCACACAGTCAAGGGGAAGAAAATGCAACTTACTTCTCGACAGTTTCCTTGGTTTCAGTAGGTTGGCTCGTTGCCGCTGCCGGTGATTCTTTTGCTGCAGTCTGGGCAGCCACTTCAGCAGCGAAGTCCTGGTTTTTCTTCTCCAAGCCTTCTCCAAGATTGTAGCGGACGAACCTGTTAACTCTTATATTTTCTCCAATTGTTGCAATTGTCTGTTTTACCCAATCCTTGACGGCAATCTTGTCATTCTTAATATATGGTTGCTCTAGCAATGCAAATTCTTCAAGTCTCTTTCTGATTCGGCCTTCTACAATTTTTGACCTGATCTGCTCTGGTTTTGCCAGAAGGTCTTCTTTCTGCATTTCTATCTCCCTTTCCTTATCGACAATTTCTGCCGGGACATCTTCAGGGACCAAGTAACGTACTTGGGGATAAGCAGCCACTTGCATGGCCAGGTCATCAACCAACTGCTTAAAAATTTCGCCACGAGAAACAAAGTCAGTTTCGCAGTTCACTTCGATTAGGACCCCAATTCTGCTGTCATGGATGTATGATCCGATCCTTCCCTCTGCAGTTGCTCTACTGGCCTTTTTGTCTGCGCTTGCTAACCCTTTCTTTCTTAGGAACTCCTGGGCTTTAACAATGTCCCCATCAGTTTCAGAAAGAGCCTTCTTGCAGTCCATCATTCCTGCTCCAGTTTCTTCACGCAACTGTTTTACCAGAGCTGGGGAAATCGCTGCTGCATAATATTCATCAATTGCAAGGCATACATTATTAAACTAGAGGAAACCCACCAAGTCTCAGTTAAGTCACACTATTATGCAGTTCATATTTCACTCTGCGCATAATCACAAAAGCAGGACTTATTTGTGGAAAACCAATTAAGCTTTGAAATCATATCTATATTATATAAGCCCATGAGCTAAGCATGAGTATTCTCAGTATATAGATAATTTCGAGCAATCGTCCATGTTGATATCAGAACTATGATAAGTATGGGAAAACTTAGTTACAAACGTTATGTTTCCACAAAGTACTAGAAGTATGTGCAATTAAGAAAACAGGTAAAGGCCAAGTTGTAAAGCAGGTACAAAAGTGGAACCAAATATGCACATCATACGTTCACAACCCAATTAACATTATTGTCTTAATGGGAATAAGTATTTACATGACATGGCTAGGTTTGATTGTCCAATAGATTCCAAAGCAGCTAAACTAGATCGTGCGTGTATTATTGCAAGACTTACTGTTGTAACTGGCAAGGCTATAGAAATTTAAACATATACATACATAAGAATTGCATCAACCAGTGGTAGTATTGCAGATATCAGCTTGAAAGAAAAATCTCCATTTCCCTTTTTGGGTGACTCCATGAAACAATGAGAAATAACTCCATACTTTATAGCTGATATCAGCTTTAATAATAATACATATTTCTGTTCAGAATGGAACTACAAGCAATAATAGCTTTCAAAATGGAGGTAAACAAGCAAAACACATATATCAGTATGATGCTAATGGACAAGACAGAATTATTATTTATTTATTTTTATTTCTGTTTCTTTGTTTTATTGAAACTAATGAACCACAGTGACGTTATCTGAATCCATCCATGATACAAGTCCTTAACCTTTACTTGAACAAAAGCAAAGGATGGAACACATGCTTTACCAGAGGCCAAGATCAGTTTTGACAGATTAGTTTCTCTCCGTACCTAGCCTTGATCTTCGAGGCTTGCCCACATAAGTTGCTGTTTCCCATGTACAGGGAAATAACTAACAAGACTCGGCTTATTACTATTCTCGTTTAGGTATTCAACAATTATCTGAGATGAAAAAGGAGAGAAAGGAGAAAAACACTAATGAACAATCACCCTGAGTCATTATGTTACTTATTCTGTAAGTTCACCCTCTAATATCTGACATTCTTCTCCAGTTGTTATTCGTTCTCTGCTATGATTTGCTGGAAAAGCATTCCGGTTTGATCTACGTGTGAATGCATCAGTGTCTTTGTTTTGTCTACTTGAGTTTACTGTGTTCCTGTATTCCTTCTCAGATAAGATTCTTTTCCACAAACCAAACAAGAAAACTAAAATGGTGAAGTGTGTAAGAAGTTCTCATAAAGATAAATTGTGGCTACAGAAGGAAAAAAGAACAAATTTGTTTATCAACCTTTTACCACGCTTGGTTCATCAGGAATACCAGTTTGTCCATTTGTCGCTTCAGGAACCTCCAGCTTTAAGTCTTTTGTCTCGGGAGAGGACGTTTCATTTTCTACCAGCACAGGTGATTCTGTCTCCAACTTCTCACTGACTACACTAATATCAGCTTGGGTGCTATCAACTTCCTCACTAGCTTCAACTTCTGACAATAAGATCTTCTCATCAGCTTGTCCTGCAGTGTCATCACTTGCTACGGTCTCATTTTCTACCAGCACAGGCGATTCCGTCTCCAACTTCTCACTGACTACACTAACATCAGCTTGGGTGCTATCAACTTCCTCACTAGCTTCAACTTCTGACGATAAGATCTTCTCATCAGCTTGTCCTGCAGTGTCATCACTTGCTACAGTCTCTGCTGAACTTAAAACTTCATTAGTTTCTTCTACCGATTTAGTTTTACTATCAGCATCAGTAACTTCATTTGTAACAGGAGTCTCATCCGAAACTGAATCTGCAGAGTTTCCTTCTGAAATCAATGGTTCGGTTTCAACTGAAGCACTAGAATCCACTGAGTCAACTGATAAAGGGGCCTCATCTACAGCTGGTTCCGACAAGGGCTCAGTCAAAGTACCAGAGCTGTCATTGCCTTCTGATAAGGTCTCAAGAACAGAATTGTCACTCTGAGATGATTCACTTACAGGTTCCTTGTCATAAATTGCCTGTTCACTGGAAATGGACTCTACTACAGGCTTTTCCTCAAGGAGCTCTGTTGAAGTGGTTGAGCCATCTAGTGCGACAACATCGGATGCACTTGTGTTACCATCAACCTCGACTCCAGTCTGTTCTGAAGTTTTCGGCAAGCTTATCTCTTCAGAAGCTTGAGCTTTCTCCCGCTCTACCAAAAAAGAAGCAATGTCCTTGTTCTTGCGAAAAGCCAACTCAAATGCATTGGTTGCCACATGAACTACCCCTTGATTAAGTTGCCGATTCAACCCCTCCATGTCTTCTTCTTTTTTCATTGTTAATGTCACCCGTCCTCTTGTAATGCGTAATACTCGTACATTAACTTCTTGGCCAACCTGCAGTGAAGAGTTCCCTATAATGTTGCCAAACCCTTCAGATTCCTCAGAAGCAGGTATAAATCCTTCCTCTCCATCAGGAAGCGACACAAAAGCTCCGGATCTGGTTAGATTTTTCACGGTACCATCTAACACCTGTCCCTTTGTGAACTTGGAGCTCTTTTGTCCCTCTGCACGCTTCTGAGAAGACCCTGCAGCATTTTTCCTGGAAGGCCGTGGTCTATCACTACTTCCTCCGGCAGGACTTTCTCTTCTCTTACTGGCATCATCACCGTCGCGCATAGTCAAAGAGATCCGGCCCGTTTCCATATTTGCTTCTACTATCCTGACTTTCACCTCTTGCCCAACAGAAACAACGTCCGCAACATCCTTGACAAACCCATCACTCATTCTAGAGACATGAACCAGGCCGTCAGTAAATGCTCCAAAGTCTACAAAAGCACCAAATGGTTGAACTGATCTGACTTTCCCTGTAAAAGAAGAACCTGGGGTCAGATCGTCATTCTTCACTGGTGGCATATCACTCCTCCTCGCAGGTCTTGGCCGTTTATTCTTAGGAGGAGTGACTACAGTATTCACAGTAGCACTTTCACTGGTTTCAACAGAAGTGGGGGGAGCTTCTGATGTTTGATCAGCATCTTCTCCTGAAACCACTGGATTTGGAATTGTTACGTCAGTCTCAGTGGCTGCTAAGCTTCGAATTCCTGACCGATGTTTACAGGGAGAAATGCTCCTGTAGATTTGAAATGGCCGTATCGAGGACCGAGGTAGCAGAAATCTTTGTGAAGATGAAGTCAGTCTAGCATAACAAACAGGGACATTACGTTTTGTTAATTGGATCTCTTTCTGCTGAATGAAGGTAGTTCCAGGAAAGAAATGGATGTTGCCTGCAGAACAATGGACAATGGGTGTCATGTTGTAAATGTAGCCTTCAACGTTGAGATATGTCTGTGATTAGAAGCTCCACATTCTTCTTCGCCTGCACAGGAGAGAAATTGTCAAGTAATGTCCAAGTCTACCAATTACCAAGAAGAAAAATTGTTTTCCAATCGTAAGTTTCAGGCATAAGTTTTTCACATATGCATCTCTAGATTTGAACAAACACCAATGTCATGATCATATATGAATTTTATAAAGGCACAAACTTATTATTTATGTCCACATATTTTGAAAAGACCAATCATTTTGGATAGAAATTGGGCCCTAGATTCAGAAATCTCAACTAAGAATGATGATGGAGGGAGCGCTCTCTCTCTCTCTCTCGATGCTCTGGTTATCCACATTTTTATGGTGTTAGGGTGGATACAATGAAGTCAAATATGTGTATGAATAATCATGATGAAACTCAGTTGATCATATCCGGGTTTTATCTTCTCAACTTTGACCTCTTTCGTATCAAGTCACTATATGGTTAGGGTTGTTATCTTGTACTTGTTCACTTGTATGCTAGAACCAGTGGCGGAACCACATAGGGGACTTGGGTGGGCTCCAGCCCACCCCATTTTTTTTTTCCTTTTTTCAATATATTTTTTCTTTTCTTTTGTTTTTTTCATATGAGTCAGCCCACTCTAGCCACCCTAGTTAGATTTCTGGTTCCGCCCTCGGCTAGAACCTTAATGACCATATATACTAAAGAAAGTTGGTGAACAAACACTTCATTAAGGGAGTATCTCCTCTTCATAATTGCTTCAAAATAGTCATATTGCAATTTTCAAGAATGCCATTTCGGAAAATTTGCTCGGCGACATGTCAAGAGCAATTCAAGCCAAACAATTGGGTTTGAGGATAAGATCTGTATAAGAAAGACTTTTCTTTTGGTTAAGCATACAAAAAAAATTCTGGGATATTTTAGCAAATGCCCCCATTATAAATGTTGAAACTAGCATATACCCTCACTCCTGTGTAAAATAGCAAAAAAGCTGTTTAAAAAGTGGGGGTATATCTTTTTTTTTTATTGTTCCCTACCAAAAAATGGGGGCATTTGCTAGTTAAAAAAATAGTGGGGGTATATGTTAGTTTCAACATTTAGAATAGGGGCATTTGCTAAATTATCCCAAAAATTATTGATTTTTCTTTTGGTTACGCATACAAAACAAAAAACAAAACAAAAACAAAAAATCTTTTTTCCCCCTTTCAATTGTTTGCGGTAGGAGTGTGGCCTTGAGGAAACCTTATCTCCTCTTCCAGGAAGCACAGAGGGTCCAATATATTCAGCGTCGCACTGTGTCAGGGAAAGTATTGGACACGACACAGACAAGCCAAAAAAATGTGTCGTGTTTGTGCAGCCGTGTCCGTATTGTGTCTGTTCTGTACCCTGAAATACGCAAAAAAAAAATGTGTGTGTGTGCAGAAATTTTGACAAATAGAAATGTAAAATCTAGTTCTTCCCTGAATTGTTCAAGTAATTGTGCCCAACATTTATCAGAGTTGATAATCAAGCCAATGGAAGTACAAATTTCATGTAGACCTAATTGAGAACTAACTAATTAGAATCAAATATTGAAAGAAAAAAAAGTAGATAATTGAGTAATGTTTCGAAATGAACTGAGTCAAGAAAGAAAAAGTTGGAAGAGAGCAGCAGCAGCACCTTCTTTTCTTTTCTGAGAAGCAGCAGCGAGGAAGAGAGAAAGAGAGGGGAAGGTTTATCCTCCTTTGTGTTTTGTGTGTGGCCTGTGTTATGGGCGCTTATTTTATTTGTAGGGCTGCAAACTTTCAGTAACATATCCTATTATCTTGTGGAATTTCAGGCGCTTGGGCGGTCCCGTGGGGATGGATATAATTGGAATCCTTCCTTCACGTTGTTCGTCGGTTAAAAAAAAGAAAACCTCAAAAAAATACTCAAAATTAACCGTTTAAATCTTATGTATATAATTATTTTATTAAAAATTAAATAATATATTCTAGCTAATTGTTTAGCTACCTAATATTATCTAGCTATATCTAAATATTTCTAACTCATGTGGCTAAGGTGTGAGACATTCTCCCTAGTGGGTGGATGGATTATATCCCACATAACAGTGCTATTTATAACACATTCTAATTTAAATTATTTTTCAACATTTTTTTTGCATGCGTGCAATGTACGTGCAAGTTACTAGTATATATACGAGGAGAGCCGGATCACGTTATTAATCAATTCTGAATGTCTTTGAAATATCAACTATTAGATCTGTCTTTTTATATCGTACAGATTAGTTATTTAACTATTCGATTTTTTTGCATAATTTGAACTAATATATGTGGTCCAAAATTAGCTGCTATTTTGGAGACATTATATATTCATTATATTGTAGACCAAAGAAAAAATTGAAGCACTGACACTCTATAATTCGGTGCCAACCGAGTAATACCGGGTAGTCCAAGCTCCCTAGCCCAAGTGGTTAGGGAGGGGGGCTCACTTGGGGGAGGTCCCAAGTTCGAGCCCTCCCGTGGGCATGGGATGGCTGGGTGGTTGCGGGACGGCCACGGTCCCAAGCTGGCGGCCTCAAGAAATGGACAAAAAAAAAAAGAAGAAGAAGAAGAGTAATACCAGGTATACATGGACACATAACAATAAGAATTAATATGTTACTTTGGAACGTAAGGCAGCAATAAAGAAATAAATAATAAATAGGGAATTGAATAGGAGGGAGAAGAAATTAGGGTCTTCTGAACACATGTGCGCAAAGACCGGTAAGGTTTCGAGAGGGACGGAAGCAGAGCGGGAGAGGAGATAGAGACCGATGGCTGAGAGCTCGTTGACTATGGATCTGGCGGCCGGTGATGGAGATGATCGGCGCTTGATCAGAATCCTTCATTAGTTAGTGGGATCGTTTATGGGCACGGGCTTAAGTTGAGACTATATATCAATATGATGCTTGTTCGTTAACTATTGCATTGTAGAGTTTTATATAATAGAAGTTTAATTCATGCATTGGTCTGGAGAATTTGTGCACAAGGTAGTAATCCCTCGAGTACAGGTTACTGGGACACTAGGAATCGCTCGGCCTATGAAGGAACATGGCACCCTGAGGCTTGTAAAAGTATCTTGTTTAACTGAAATGCTACTAACATGTTCCTAAGAAATAAGTATGGATCCCTAAATATACGTGTTATGATAAAATAAAATTAATAGTGTGCATGAACAGTCCATATTGCTTGAATAAATAAAAGAAGAAATATGGTTTTGATTATATTTCAAAATGAACAGGAGTCTTGAATTAATGTATATGTCATAAAATGAACGTGTGTAAAAGTATAAAGACCATTATTAAAAGCTATATTTTTTACTAAATTACTTAGTGATTGTTTCAGTGAGTGTTGATTTCCTTCACCAGTGCATTCTCTAGTGTGCTGACCCCTACCAGATTATCCGCAGGTATTTGAAGTTTTGTTGGATGTTCTGAGACGATGGAATATCCTCTTCCTTAAGAGGTGAATATCAGAAGATGCGTGGCTGTTTATGTATAAAGAGATGTAATATATGGAACGAAGACATTGTAAACCTTTCAGTTTCAAATGTTGTATGCCAAGGCATTTTGAGTTGGCCAGTAAGAGCCCTTTATTTTAATCGTTGCGAGTATCAATAAAAAAAGAGATTTGTTCTTGTTATATTGTGTTCATTTGATTTTCTGTATTATGGTCCCATTTGTGTTATTGTTGATTCAATCTATTTGTTATTGTACAAGTCTATGTCTTGTACAAACACAATTTAGACTTGTACGACATCACGCCAGTAACAGCTTTACGATCCTCCGAAATCGGGGCACGACAGTGTAGGCTTTGGGAGAGAGATAAGTGAAGTAGTTTGTGTATGTAGAAGAGAAATGAGTAGTTTCTAACATTAATTTGGGTAGTGGTCGGGAGAGAAAAAATTATAGGTAGTGGCTTTATAGGGGCCTACATAGAAATAGCATGGTGCAGGAGTTATAGGAAAAAGGAGTTGGGAGCAGTTGCTCAAAATAGAAGTAGGAAGAGATAGAGAGCGCTATTATAGGCTCTAATTAAGGACAGTAGTTAGGATTAAGGCACATGGGGTGCTTTGCAGTCTGGAATATAAGGGGGTTATTATGTCCAGATTTTGGCCAAATCGATGTAGTCACTGGGCGTGATGTCATACAAGCCTAAATTATAATTGTACAAGGCGTGCTCGTGTGTATTTTAAAAACATCGTTGTTTCATAGAAGTTCACAACGAATTTAAGCAGAGAAATTGAATAATCACATGATACAGAAGAAATAATTCTTTATTGATAATTTATTAGATACATAGTTGAGTAGAGTGCCAACTTGACTTACAACTTAAAACAACAAAATGAGATATATTGTTACATACATCATATTCATTTACTAGAAATAAAATATAAACACCTTCGACATGATCTTCAAAATGTGACTTGGAAGCGTCAAAAGATGGACAAAGCTTCTGCTGCATATGATGAGCCTTCAATGTTATTATGCCTCCTTGGTTCCCAGCAACTATGGACACGTGGGTCAGTACATTGCCATACAATGGTAAGCGACGAATTAACCCAATTCACCAAAATCAACACAATAATCATGTGAAAGCATACAATATTATCAATGATATTTCTATCTTATCCTTATGTCAATTAACAATTCAAAAGATAGGAATATAAAGCATCACAAATATCACCAAACGGTGATTCTTACCATAGTTGATTGTCATTCCCTACAGACACGACTTACCATATTCTTTCCTACAGAAGACATCATTAACTATGCAATTTGAATATATGAAGGTCACTGGTGACATACCATCTCGTACTATTATTGGTAAGACGACAATCCTTTCAGTGGGGATAGCGAGGCCATGAAAGTTTTCAAATTATCCGTGCTTGTAAGACAATACAAATATCCTTGTTTCTCATAGGCCGAATCGGTTCCATGGTTCCAAACACCGTTCGAAGAAACGAAACCTTGTGCACAAGTTGTCCATGATCATGCATGGCTAAAAAACTTAGTTATTAAAATATAGAAAAAAATTGAGTTATCTCCCATTTATTTTAGAATAATTCAAGGTTCACCCCACATAATTACCATAATGCATAAAATCCCACATTTTTTAGGAAAATCGTCAATGACTAACAGTCAAATCCTTTGATCTACATAAATAAATAAATAAAAATTGACTTACACATCACTTATTTTTGCCATATTCAAGGTGCACCCCACTTATTTGAGGATATTTTGGTCATAATTCAAGATGCATCACACTTAAAAGGGAGTCAAAGGAGTTGACTGTTAGTTATTGGTGATTTTTGTTAAAAGTTGGGGGGGAGGGGTTTCATGCATTATGGTAGTTCGATATGGTGTAGCTTGAATTATGCTAAAACAAGTGGGGCAACCCAAAATTTCTCTAAAATATAACATGCAAAATAACATAAAACTTGATAGAACTATGTAAGATATTTTATTGTGTATTCTACTTTCCTTGAGCCATCGCTCGTGGTTTTCATACTACATATTGCAATATTTATCCATGGTTTTATTTCTATTTGACAATAAGTTCACAACACATTTCTATATGACAAGCAACGACATTATGATTACTCTATTTATCTAGATTCATTTTATTAAGGTATCATTGATCGAAGGACACAACAAAGACAAGTAGGAATTCGTTTGTTAAGGTATAAAGATAAGGAAAGAATGATCAAAGTCACTCTCTGTTGGAGAATTGCGAAGAGAAAGAGAACTCTGACACTAAGATCGAGCTTCATCTATAAGGTCACCTATATTTGCACCAACAGAGGTTCAATATTCTTCTCTTCTTTCTTCCATAATTCGATATGAATGCGTAAATCGATGAAGACAAGCAATAAAGTCCACCGAAAAACGTCCAAAAAAATATATTATAAAATCAACAACAAAAATGAACAATAAAAATGCTCGAGAAAGGGTCTCTTATATAGAGTTCTTCTCCAAGACACGATTCACTATATTTGGACTTAATTCTGAAGAAGCAATCTAATGAATATCAAGGGTGTTAATTCAATCTGTTCCGATCAACGATACCGATCGAATTTCACATATATGACCTCAATTGGGAGCGGGGAATGAGTCTATAACCTACTAAGAAAAAAATTATCCTCGAAACTTAAGAACAAGAACCCTTACACGTTGATTCGTTGTAACGCCCCGGTCCTAAATACGTAGGACTAGGAGATTATATATATGCCAGCTACATACCGAGAGGACTCTAGCCCAGCTCCAGTACGTATAAGCTGTCTGGTTGTTCTAAACAACTATATCTCAATCCACTAAATAATGATAAATGACGAATCAAGTGCATTAAGGTTTATTAGACCGTAATACACTGATTCTAGATAGATAAATGTATTAGAGATGATCCCCAATAATACATTCATCATGAACAAGCTAGAAGAAAATAAAGCTTGCAAAAGACTAGGCTATAATAACAGTGAGAATCAAATATAGGTCAAAATAAAATAAGGAGGAGAATGATTGTAACAATAACTATATACCTGAAGTCTTGGCGAAGCAACCATCATCCATCAATGCACTATACATTGATAACTTCATCTAATACCTGGAGAGATCACCAGGTCCTCAGAAGACTAGCAAGACACACAATATACAAGCCTACTTTGACATTAATAATATGCAAGGTTAGATACAGAAATGGTACAAGAAAGTAAAGACTGAAGGAAGTACAGTACTAGAAACAAAACATAAAAGAAATGGCATACCTCGAGAATCGTGCTAATAAATGCGACTAAAAAATTTAAGGTAAATCGCAGCCCGGTGGTTGCTAACGGCCCTATAGATTACAGTCCAGTGGTTTCTACAACCTATAGTAAGTCTCATTCGCAGCCCAGTGGTTGCTAACGATTGATAGTAGTTAAGTATAGTCACGTCTATAACAAGGTACTCGCCTAAAGCTACGAGTCAAACAAGTCAAGTCAAATATGTCAAGACCAAGTCAAGTCCAGGCTAAACAGGTTAGGGGACATGGCATAGGCAAAGCAATACTATCATTAGACATGAACAAGATAAGAAAAATAGAATAATTAATATGAAAAAAGAGTAGCAATCTGCGTGCACGTAAAACTAGAAAATAATAATGACATAAATCAGGATGAACATGTAATCAAGTGAGACAAAAAATAGCAATACAGAAATATATGTAAATACTATAAAGTTTGGCAAGGTGTACTTGCCTGATAAGGAATCGATCACGTCCAAATAAGCACTCGTCAAATCAAAGAGTTACGAAAGCTAAACTTCCGCAAACGTCTCTGGATGCTGAAACAGACATCACCAACATTCTTGTCATAAGAAAAATTTATAGGTTTAACTACCTATAAGTCCAATTCTGGACATAGGGGCAAAACGGTAATTTTAGACCAAAATTGTGTCACCGTTAGATCCGCTTTGCACTAAAAAATGTGCCAGAATCTATGATCTCTAAAGTCGACAAATTATATACCTATGAGTCCAGTTTTTTGATACGAACCCAATGGTATCTCCAAATTTGGATATCGATGAGTCGTGCACAAAATTGCCCGTTTAGTCGAATCGTGGGCTCGCCAAAATAGCGTTCCGGTCGACCTTCTTAGAATCGGACCAAACTTGGCTCACAGGACCAAAAAACAAAACGAGTCCAGTGGCATAAGCTTCGTCTCGAGATGACGAACGTGCACGAAGTAATTAGGATTTTTTCAAAGAGATCGATACGGTGTAATTCGAAGAATATGCCTCGAATTCGTCACGCACACGCAACCAATTCGAGTTCCGTCAAAGCCCACACATCTGCAACATTTATACGCATCTTTTGATGCTCTCGGGTTGTCACGAAGTCGTCCGGTTTGTCGGAATGGACCCTATATCGGTGTTTTTCGGAGTTTAGAAAGTTGTTTTCCTTTGATTTTTAAACTAATTTTTAACCAAACTTTATCATCAAAATAGTTTATAACTATTATAAAATAATAATTTAATTTCTGGAAAATACTTATAAATATATTTATATTATTAATAATATTATTTTAATGGTGGAAACTCAAGCATAATAGTCCCATGTCGATACTACAACATCAATATCACAATTGGCCTACTAGTTGAGTCCCGAAACAACAAATAATTAAAAATATTAAATTCTGAAAAAAATACATAAACTAGTTAAAATAAAGGTTTCAACATTAAACCTTGCACAACAAATAGTTCAGTAGAATTTTATGAAGTATTGGAACTTTTGGATACAAAGAACATAGGATTTTCGGAGTTACGGTGTTACGACAAATGTCGATAATTTTTAGAAATAGCAAATGAACTCAAAACCTAACAAATAGATATGCGTTGAAAATTTCTAGACGTCTAGCTTCTGAATAAAAATATTAGAAGGATAAAATCTGACCTTAGGTAGGCAAAAAAAATTGATCTTATTGGTTCTGGACACCTTATCGTAGAATCGATGCCACGGACAAAGTGCTTGGAACTGTGTGATCTAGAAATCAGAGATTGAAGTAGACATATAGAGATAACTACTAGTTTTGGTTTGAGGAGAATCGGATGTGAAAAAGTAAATAAAACCTAGTCTACAAGTCGACTAACCTGTTGTGATAAATTCAGCACAAGTTCGGTCGACTTCGGGTGCCTTCCGCTCCTCGTATTGACCAAATTAGGGGTTGGAGCTCCCCAAGAAGATGTTGGGGTATTAAGGAAAGGTCTTGGGAATGCGTTTGAGGTGTGTCACTCCCATTTTTCATTATACGTATTTCAGTATGCGTATACGGATTTCTGACATTTGTCAGATGACCCGTATTTTTGACTTGTCTTACTTAGCCTAGTCTTGGTTTAATCTTGACTTGTCTTGGTTCACATTGGTTCAACTTGGCTTGGCTTTTTCTTGGTTTGGTTTGGGTTGAGATGAGAGGATTGATATAAAAACCAAACTCCTTTCTCTTCTCCATCAATTTTATTTACTTTTCTTCTTCTTCATTTACTTCTCCAACCTACCAAGCCCAAGGCAAGTGTAATTTGCTTCATGATGGATCTCAAATTTTATTGTTCCATTGTCTTCCGTGCTTGATTTTAAGCCTCTTTAGAACTTCAAAATTTTGATTTTAATAGATAAATTTTTGTAGATCTAAGTTTTAACTTTTTTTTTGTTTTTCGTGTTCATGGGTTCCCGCACATCTTCGGTGCTGCTGGGACGATGAACAGTACCGCGTGCATGATCCTCTTGTCGCGTGCCTGCGTGCTATGCTCTCGTGCCCCGTGTGCCATGCATCCGTACGTTGCGCGTTTCGTTTGCAGCGTGCCTACGCCATTCGTCGACCGTGCGCCTGCGCACCGTGCTCTCGCGCCCCAAGCGCCATGCATCCACGCACTGTGTATTTCATGTACCGCAGACATGTGCAATTTGTTTGCCGTGTGCCTGCGCGTCATGCTCTCGCGCTTCGCGTACCGTGCATCCGCGTGCTGCACGTTTCGCGGCCGTCGCCCGCGCGCCTTGCATCCCCGTACTGAGTGTTTCGTGACCACGTGCCTGCACGAATCTTTTGTCGTGTGCCTGCGCCCCGTGCTCTCGCGTCCCGCGCACCGTGGCCAGTTTTGTCCATGCTCACACGTATGCCTATTTTTGCCCGGTTAAGCTATTTTGTAGCTAGAATCTTGAAAAACTTAAAACATAAAATTTGTAGATCTTTGCCTTGGCTTCAAGAATCTTCTTGTTTCATCTTAATTGGAGTTTATATACGACTGATAGTTTCAATCATAGTTCTCGATCTTCTTTACATGTTTACTATATTTGACCTAAATTGCGACGACCCGACTTGACAACTTGGTAATCTGAGCTTGAACTTGAACTTGAACATGATAATATGATCCCGTTTTGATAATCTTAATAGTGGCCCGTCGAGGTGCACTTCTGATAGTACTCTTGACAAGACAAGTAAACCTGGCATGACATGTATAATCTTGATCGCTGTTGCGACAGTCAATCCTGACTTGCTAAGTGTAACTCTTGTCTTGACACCGTGGTTAATTTTTTTGATTATGATTGAACAAGCTACCTGTCTCGTCTTGCATCATGTATAGGACATAGATTCCTGGTTACCACGATCAAGAATTCATAATGAATCTGACTAGGTTAAACGACTAGATTGATCAAGTAGTTCATATATAGAGATTTTTCAGTTACAAGCGATCCTGTTATCCTGGACACACCTGTAGACTTGTAGCCTGCCATCGAGTAGGGCGCATTTCTAGCACACTGTCATGTGTTGCACTCTAAGTCACCTAATAATTCTCTTAATTCTTGATAACCTCTTTTAACATCGCCTGGATAACCTGGATAGTTTGCAGGGCTTGTGACTGCGAAAAATATCTCAACTGCATCTTGTTAGTAATTAGGCCTGTGATAACCCTAGTTAGCTAATGATAGCAAGTCGTAGGACTCAATTGGCCGTGCCTGAATGATGTGTCTTATTATTAACATGGGAATTATATTCCACCTATTGTTTTGTTAATACAAGCTAGTATGTTCTTTAAAACACATCTTATGCCATTTAATTATATTCATTTATCAGTTCTTCTATTTATTTTATGCTGGTTTTAGTTCCTAAGTCGAGCCTCCCTTGTGGCACTTGCTCTTTCTGGGGTCTGACCTAGCTAGTTTTGTATGGCCAGATTTTGGAGTAGCAACCGAAGATCTACCTGTCTTCCAGCCTGATGGTGAACACTAGAAGTAACCGTGGCAACTAGTGGGTTTCTTATTTTGCTCTCCCACTCTATTGTAAATTATTCTTTTGAGACGTTTAGCCACCGAGCATGTGTTAGCTCATATTGTAACTTAATTTTTGTCTGCCTAAGGGTTGTTACATGATTGGCAAATCCTAAGGTTGATCATGTATGACTTAACTCTTGCTAGTCTTCGCATTTTGTATGACTAGCTTAATGATCATCTAAATATTTAATGTTTGGAATGCCTTACTTTGTATGTCTGACGATCTAACATCTTGTAATAATTTTTTGGTTCCTTGAGGCTGAGACACTAGGTTTGTTCTTGACCATAAGAGACTGTTGGCTTGTAGATAAACCCTCATACATCTAGACAACCATGACCGTATTGCGAGGTGGGTTGCACTTCAACGTACGTAGCTGGCTGTGTCTGTCCCCCGTTCTCCAGTATTCTGGTTCTGGGGCATGACACGGTTTAAGTGGTGACCCATGCAGAGCTTGTAAATCAAGATGTGTGAGAGTTTTACTAAATAGATGTCTCAATCAGCATTCGTCCTTGATCTCTACTCGTGCTTTCTAATCTTCCTGAATCTTGACCTAATAAGGTGCTTTATCCTTGATCTATCTTGGCCCTTCCTTATTATTTCCCATATTATTTTTTTCAGTGGCATTGTTCCTGGTCCTACCGATCAGTCGGGTGGAGCACCTCTAGTAAACCAGCAGCAACTTGGGGATCAAACCCAGTACTCAGGGGAAGCATCCTGAGTTATGTATTTCGAGAATTTAGAGCCACCATTTCAGCCAGCCCAGCCTGCATATCCTGACAATAGAGTCCTGATTGGACTCATCCAAAACTTGCTTGCATAATAAGATCGTTGGGGCGATGTCCTGCAGCAGACAGTACAAGAAGCTATGGGCAGAGTTGGTTATTAAGGGAATAATGTGGCTAACAGCTTCAAGTGCCTGAACTCTTCTTTCTTTGACGGCAGTGAAGATGCTATTGCTGCTGACGCGTGGCTTCAAGATATATAGGTTATTCTGGAGGTAGCTAGGATTCCAAAGAAAGAGTAGGTGGCCATTGTGGGCCTATAATTATTGGACTTAGCCCGCAGCTGGTGGGCGATGATAGCAGTTGGTTTGGTGATGCCTGTCTTGTGGGCAGTATTCAGTGACAAGTTTCAGATGAAGTACTTTGATGCAGCAGCTCGATATGATCTGCAGACAAGATTTAGCAACCTCAAGCAAATGGGAAGGACGGTCGATGGTTATGCGGCCAAGTTTTTAAAACTTAGTCGGTTTGCTCCCACCTTGGTGGCAACCGAATTGGATCGAGCGCAACGATTTCAGCAGGGACTCCACCTAGAGATTATTCTAGTAGTGGATCAGTTTGAGCACCAGACATTTGATACAGTTTTGCGAGCAGCAAGGCGGCATGAATATACCTTCCAGAGGATAGCAGATCAAACTGGAGGACGGAAGAGGCCTCATGGACAGTTATCTCAGTCATCAGCCCCGGCCCCGGCAGCTAGGGCTTTGCGTATTGGAGCTCCTAGGAGGGCGACCATAGTTTTTTTGGTTCAGCACTCGACTCCAACGTACCCTCAGTAGCAGAAGCAGAAGCAATATTTCACAATGGGCTGCTCTCATTGTGGGATGCCTGGGCACGTGGTATCAGAATGTCCAGAGCACAGGGATTGTGCTTGGCTTATGGGGCACCAGATCACAGAATTGGGTCTTATCCGCATAGGACCACTTCATCTTCATCAACCCTAACCAGTCCATCGGTTAGGGCACCAACAGCAGCAGCACTACCAGCCTCTGAGGATGTTACCACCTCACGCTTAACAGTATGCTCAGTCCCAAGCTCAGATTCAGAACAGACAGAGAGGTAACCAGCAGAGGGGACCAGCACCAAGAGGACATGGTCAAGTTATGGCTCTGGCAGTAGCAAAAGAATTGGCATCAGGTGAGGTGGTGGCAGGTACCATTCTTGTCAACTCTTTTCCAGTATCAATATTATTTGATTCGGGTACATCACATTCATTTATGTCTGTACGATTCGCAACACGGATAGGACTGGAGCCCGAGTTATTATCAATAAGGCTCAATATACTTACTGGTAATGGTCTTGTGGGAGTAGATAGATTCTTTTTCTTGTGTCGAATCGTAGTTAGCGGTAAAGAGTTCTCCGTTAGATTGATAGAATTTTCGATGGCCGACTATGATGTGGTCTTAAGAATAGATTGGTTGAAGGATCAATATGCAAGAATAGACTGCCATGTTGGCAATATTATTTTTGGTATTCCCGACGAAGAAGAGTTTTTGTTTTCCGGAGGTGAAGTAGAACCTTCTCCACCAGTCTTGCGGATGACAGTTGCAGAAGAAATTCAGTTTCCTAGAGTAGTAGAAGAATTTTCGGACGTATTTCTCGAAGATCTTCCAGGCATGCCGCCAGAGAGAGAGATATAGTTTACTATTGATTTGATTCCAGGGACGGCACCAACATCAGAGAGAGTCTACAAAATGACACCATCAGAATTGGAGATCATGTACAAAATGATTGAAGAACTCAGAACCAAGGAATTCATTCATGCTAGTGGATCACCTTGGGGAGCCCCAATGCTTCTTGTAAAGAAGAAGGATGATACGTCAAGATTATGTGTTGATTATCGTACCTTAAATTCTGTAACAATCAAGAACAAATATCCCTTGTCAAGGATAGATGGCTTATTCGATCAACTCAGTGGAATAGCAGTATTCTCGAAGATTGACTTGCGGACAAGGTACCATCAGATCAGAGTCAGGGAGCAAGACATCCCGAAGACTGCATTCAGATCTATATATGGGCATTGAAAGTTTCTCATTATGCCATTTGGAGCGACCAATACGCCAGTAGTATTCATGGATCTCATGAATAGCATATTCATGTCCTATTTGGATCAGTTTGTGATAGTATTTATAGATGATATCTTGGTCAAGCAGAGCCAGCATCTCCGTATAGTCCTTCAGATTCTCAGAGAGCACCAGTTGTATGCGATGTTCAGCAAGTACAAATTTTGGCTTGATTGCATTTCGTACTTAGGTCATATCAATACCAGAGGTTGAGTGAAAGTGGACCCCCAGAAGATAATGACTATATAGACTTGGCCAGTACCTAGTACCGTCGTAGAAGTTCGCAGTTTTCTAGGATTGGATGGCTATTACCGATAATTTATATCAGACTTCGCTCGAATTTTAGCGCCCTTGACGCAATTGACCCGTAAGGATGTACAGTTTGCTTGGACAGTAGAGTGCCAGAGTTCATTCGAGAAGTTGAAGCAAGGATTGATGATGACACCCATTCTCACGCTTCCAGATGGGACTGGAAGATTTTTAGTTTATTAGGATGCTTCAGGTAGGGGATTAGAATGCGTCTTAATGCAACATGGCAAGGTAGTAGCTTATGCGTCATGTCAGCTTCGTGATCATGAGAGGAATTACCCAACCCATGACTTGGAGTTAGTGTCACGACCCGCTCCCGAATAATCGGACACGAGTCGGACACGCCTAGCCTTCATCGTTAGACACAACGAAGTAAGCTGTACCAATCTAGGGAAATCTAACCAGAGAATCAATACAAGTATGAAATCACAGCATCTATATATGTATCCCCGAAAAGAAGTACAAGTCTAAGTATTTTATTACATTCCAGCAAATGAAAGTAAGTCTACTAGTCTCAATACAGGAAAATATAAAATGCTAAAGGTAAACTCTAGGCTTCTGCAGCCTCTAAGTCACAAGCAGCTCCAACTAGCTCTCCAGCATCAACTGGCTCTCGGCCATAATAAGTGTCGCACAGGGCCTCCAACTCACCTGCAACATATCCTATTCAGGAGTGGAGCAAGTACAATTCTAGGTAATGAACAACACATCATGATATGAAAGTACAAAGGAACATGGTATGTAAAGTACAAGAAAGAACATGGTGTATAAGTACATGAAAGAACATGGTATCTAAGAACATGAAAGAACATGGTATGTAAGAACATTAAAGAACATGGTATCTCAGGAATCATAGGAACTAAGTACATGATATATCTCCTGAATATGTGTACAGTATTTGAAATATAACTAAGTATGTGACCGGCTAGGGTAAGCACATAAAAGCACATGAAAGTACATGAAAGCACATGAATGGTACGGCTTAGGACCCGCGTGCACGATGCGGGGTCTAAGCTAAACACACCTGAGTTGTTTCTTGGGTTTGGTCACATAAATAGTATATTTCCCCACCCCAGGTACAAGTAATAAGAACAAGGAACATGAGCACCAGAAATACATGTCGTGTTGCAGTATGTCAATCAAGAAAGCACAGGATATAATGAAATGCACAAGACCGTAGAGTGTACTTGCCTGGCTCCGGGAAAGTACAAGTAACCAAAGAAACTGGATATCCTCCTGTAATTAAATGATTTACAACTTGATTAATATCAAGACAAGCTCACATTGGTTATCACACAAATTCTAATCCTGATTAAAATACATTAAGTCTTCTACTTAAATCTATCCTATAATCCAACTACTCAAAATTAACTTCCTACAATTGATCAATAAATACCATAACCAGTTTAGTATAAACTCAAGTAACAATTGCAACCCCCTTAAACTATTAGATCTAATCAATCTTAGTTTAAATGAACCCCCTCTTGTTAATGAAGAACATGAATTAATCTATAATAGGTTTTGTACCTAGGACAGGGCATTATAGGACTTAAAAGCAATGTGATTAGAATTGATATACTGAACATATCAGTCCCTTCATTTCCTGGAAATAGATGGCCAACACTTAGCTTAGGAACAACAGTCCTACAGGAATTTATTTCCAAACAGGAACCCTGTGACATGGTCCCTATGTAAAATCCAGTTTAATTACAACTGGACACTTAGTCCTGCAATGGTGTGTCCCAGTTTCAAGTATCATTCAGTCCTATCATGGACTGAACAAGCCAAATCAAACTGTATCAATCAGTCCTAGGATCAAGCTCAGTCTAAATCAACCCTAGTCAGTCCTAAACTGATATACACATTCTAAATAAGGTTTTAGCAAAACAATCAATGGTTCTTACTGCTATCTAATATCCAATTTCAGGTCTTGAAATCTTATTTCACTAACTAAGACAATATATGTGAATCTCGAGATCATTGATAATATAATCACAGAAAATCTTGGGTTCAAACATAAGTTCTTAATTTGAAAACAAAGCTACCAACAATTGGTCAGCAGTAAACATTCAATATATGGTGTCCTGCATTCATATCAGTCCAACATAAACTGTGTTTACTCTCCCAGGTCCAACAGGAAATAAACCCACATGGCTCAGCATTCAGTCCACTATTCAGGTTCACTGGGAGAATCAATAAGTGAACTAGTTAAGAATTTGATCAAGGTTTTACTGATATAACATTCTCAGATGACACTGAGAACTGATCTCAGGTTTCATCTGAGATCACTCTCTCAGTTTCCCTGGATCAGGGCAATAGGATGAGCCAAAACTGGATTGAGATTCCAAGTTTTCAGGAATTGCACTGAATAGTGTGCTATATACAAGAACACCCAAATTCAGGTTATGTCCAGTGCTAAAAGAGTTGCACTACAACCCACATTACCCCCTTAAACTATTGATCCACATTCTCAGGTACAATGCTAAAATGAGTTCTCAGCTGCAAAGGCTGATACAACTAAGAATCAACCTCTCAAAAATCTGTATGGCAAAACCAAATCAGAAGAATAGCTGTAGAGCAACCTCAGATTTCAACTAGCTTGAAACATCATAGGTTGCATTAAGTTGGCCCCAAACTAAACTTTTAATTGATGCCTAAACCAGTCAGGTACTCCCAAGGAAGACTGAGACTGATTTCTACAGTCACAACCAACTGAAATAACAAAAACAGTACAGTCACTAGCTAATCCCTTGCTACCAGGATTAGTCCAATGGCTGCTAGGTAGCCACTCGAACAATAATTTCAGGTTCAGCATTCCCCACTGAGCCTAACATGATTTATAAATTGAATCAATATGGAAATAGGAAGTTCCCATTGAATGAAATGACCCAGTCATATAGTCTTAGGTTCACCAACTACCCAGACAGTGTATGGAAGCCTCTGGTTCATTATGACCAAAGCCTTGATATGAATTCCCAGTTTATGACAAATACACTGATATGCACTTCAACTCTCTATGACATTTCTCATGCACAACCCAATATTGTATATGCAATACCAATCACACTCATGATACGGTTGCTCATGCCATCTCAGGTTCAACAATGAACTAAGTATGGTACAAGAGTATCATGTTCAGTGACCAATCATGGTATGAAATCTCAGGGTCACAAGGCTATTCCTGATAAATCAGTCAATGGAATAACCAGATATCAGTTCAATAAATTGATATCTCTGTCCAACACTATGACTGATACAATCAAACATTTCTAGTATAATCCACAATCAAAATTACATTACCAAATGAAGGTTTACCTGCAGTATGATGATCTGTATACCAGAAGCCAAATCAAAAGATGGACACGGATCTCTGTAATATTTCATCGAACAAGAGTTTGATTATGAGAAGGAGAATTACTCACGAACACAAAACCATTCCTGATCTTGTCAGAGCAATATCACTAGAGATGGATCTAGACTTTAGATCTAGATCGGATCACAAACCGATCTCAACGGCCAAAATTGAAAATGAATGACCAAATGAAGAGCTCACCTAAATCCTCTACAAAAGAATTCCTACTGTAGATGGATGTCAGGAATTTTAGATCAAGAAATCGAATCTCAGGAAGAAGAATGGCAGGCTTCAATGTCGTCGTTGCAGCTCAGCCTTCATGATCTCACCGCTCTACTTCCCCATGGCCATGGCTGATTCCACTGTCCTCCAGTGTTGATGTTTAGAGAAGAAAGAGTGGAGAAGAAAGAGTGGATGGAAAAATTGTTCTCCAAAATTCTGAGGAAGGAAAGAGAATAGAAAGGTCTCATATATAGGCAGTTGCTCAAGAGGTGGGAAGAAATTTGGAGGGAAAGGAGAATGGAGTTTGTTAGAGCCATGTGCTCTAGCCGAGTGGCGTGGAGAAGGAGCTTTGCTCCTAAACCGAATTTTAAATTCCTAGGTTTAATAGATGATAGGGTTAGTTGGCCCATTACAACAACCCAATAAATATAACCCAAATGCTTTAGAGAAGAGCCCAAATGAATGGGCTGAGGAGAAAAATAGAAAAAATAATTGTAAGAAAAATCAATTAGGGTTTTTGTGAATGAATAATAATAAAAAAATCTCAGAGAAGTGGAGTTACAAATCTTTCCTCCTAGGAAAATTTCGTCCTCGAAATTCAAAGGACAACCAATAACATAAAAAAATTAACAACTCAACTCAATTATTCAATACGGGACTTTATTGATTTAGGGAAAAGTTCTAAACATAATACAATCCAATCAAACAAACAGATCGGGATAGCGTTCCCGCATCTCATCCTCGTGCTCCCATGTGGACTCTCCCGAAAAGTGGTGTCTCCACATGACGCGGACAAGTGGAATAGTCTGGTTTCGCAGACGCTTCTCCCTACGATCAAGGATCTCCACCGGCTGCTCCTCGTAGGTCAAGCTCGGACCCACCTCTAGCTCTGAATAGTCCACCACATGGCTCGGATCTGAAATGTAGCATCGAAGCTGGGACGCGGGAAGACGTCGTGCACTCCCTCTAGGCTAGCTGGAAGCGCTAGTCGATAAGCCACTTCGCCAATCCGTGCTGTCACGTCGAAGGGCCCGATGTATCTCGGGCTGAGCTTCCCGCCTCTGCCAAATCTGATGACGCTCCTAGTCGGTGAGATCTTCATGAACACTCTATATCCAACCGTAAACTCCAGTGGCCGTCTGCTGTTGTCCGCCCAGTGCTTCTGCCGATCCTGTGCAACTCTGAGACGCTCCCTGACCAGTCTGACTTTTTCAGCTGAGTCTACTACCATCTCTGGCCCAAGCAAAGCTCTCTCGCCAACGTCGTCCCAAGATAAAGGTGTGCGACATCTCCGTCCATATAGTGCCTCAAACGGGGTCATCTCGATGCTAGCCTGATAACTGTTGTTATAGGTAAACTCCACAAAGTGTAAATGATCCTTCCATGAACCGTCGAAGTCGAGTGCATAAACTCGTAGCATGTCCTCCAGCGTTTGAATGGTCCTCTCGGACTGCCCGTCCGTCTGTCGATGATAAGCGGTGCTGAATTTAAACTGTGATCCCAAGCTCATCTGTAGACTCCTCCAGAAGTATGATGTGAAGCGGCTGTCTCGATCTGAAACGATGCTAACTGGCACTCCATGAATCCGCACAATCTGCCGTATGTAGAGGTCTGTAAGCTTCTCGGTCGACAGCCCAACCTTGAACGAAATGAAATAAGCTAACTTCGTCAGTCTGTCCACGATAACCCAAATAGCGTCCTTGCTACTGGGCGTATGCGGTAATCCAGAGACGAAGTCCATGGTGATATGTTCCCACTTCCATTCCGGTATAGGTAAAGGCTGGAGTAATCCTGCTGGTCTTTGGCGCTCCGCCTTGACTTGCTGGCACACAAGGCATCTGGAAACAAATATGGCAACCTCTCCCTTCATCCCATACCACCAAACATACTCCCGCAGATCCTTGTACATCTTGGTAGACCCAGGATGAATAGAATACTGCGGCTGGTGGGCTTCCTGCATCACCTCCTCCCGCAAGTCCTTGGGCACACACAACTGGTTCCCGTACCTCAGGGATCCATCCTCTGCAATGGTGAAGTCGTCAAGCAATCCTGCCTTCGCCTGAGCTCTAAGACATCGGAGTCCCTTATCAAGAAATTGGGCCTCCTTAATCTTCTCTAGCAGTCCCGACTGTATCTGCATGTGCATCAGCTGTCCTCCTACTCCTGGTAGAACAATCTCAATCCCAAGGATCTCAAGATCCTCCAGAAAATGTCGATCCATAGTGAGATACATAGCAACAGGATATCGACTGAGAGCATCTGCCACCACATTCGCCTTTCCAGGGTGGTACTGCAGATTGATGTCGAAATCCTTCATGAGTTCCAGCCATCTGCGCTGCCTCATATTCAGCTCCTTCTGAGTAAAGATATACTTCAGGCTTTTGTGGTCCGTGAAGATATCCACTCGCTCTCCATACAAATAGTACTTCTACAGTTTCAAGGCAAAAATGACTGCTACAAGCTCCAAGTCATGTGTGGGATAATTCTTCTCATGGGGCCTCAACTGTCTAGAAGCATAAGCAATGACTCTCTTGTTCTGCTCAAGCACACATCCCAAGCCTTTCCCTGAAGCATAGCTATAGATGACGAATCCTCCCGATCCAGATGGCAAAGCTAGAACTGGTGCTGTCGTGAGTCTTCTCTTCAATTCTTCAAATGCTGACTGGCAGGCGTCGCTCCAAATGAACTCCTTGTCCTTTCGCGTAAGCTTCATCATAGGCTCTGCTATCCTGGCAAAATCCTTCATGAACTTCCTATAGTATCCTGCTAGCCCCAGGAAACTACGAATCTCAGCTACTGACTTGGGAGGTGCCCATGCTTCTACTGCTTCAATCTTCTTGGGATCCACAGAAATCCCCTCTTCAGTCACCACATGCCCTAGAAACTCCACTCTGTCCAAAAAAACTCACATTTCGAGAGTTTTCCGTACAGCTTCTTCTTCCGTAATATCGCCAACACAATCCGCAGGTGCTCTACATGCTCCTCCTCGGTCTTTGAATAGATCAAGATGTCGTCAATGAAGACTACGACAAACTTGTCCAGATACTTGTGAAAAACTTTATTCATCAAGTTCATAAATACTGCTGGGGCATTGGTGAGTCTGAACGGCATCACTAGAAACTCATACTGGCCGTATCGGGTATTAAAAGCTGTCTTCGAAATATCCTGCTCCCGAACCTTCATCTGGTGATATTCCGACCGAAGATCAATCTTGGAAAAGACCCTCGCCCCACTACGCTGGTCAAACAGCTCATCAATCTGCGGCAAAGGGTATTTATTCTTGATGGTGATGTTGTTGAGTGCACGGTAATCGATACACATCCTTACCGTCCCATCCTTCTTAGGCACGAAGAGTACCGGTGCTCCCCAGGGTGAAGCACTAGACCGAATAAAACCCTTGTCCTCTAGCTCATCAATCTGGGCCTTCAACTCTACAACTTCCTTCGGGTTGATCTTGTAACAATGTTGGGACTTCGGCGCTGATCCAGGCAATAAGTCGATGCTGAACTCCACATCTCGATCTGGCGACAATCCTGGCAACTCCTCGGGGAAGACGTCGAGATACTCTACAATAAGTGGATACGGCAACTCCTGGTCCTCTGCAACAGCTCCGGAATAAACTCCTTCTGGCCCCTCTGTAACTCGCCTGCTGATCTCGAATGGTGGAACTCCTGGCGGGCTGAAGATCACCTTCCCCTCATGGCAGTCTATTATAGCAAACTGCTCGCTCATCCAGTCGATGTCGAGGACTATATCAAATCCGGGCAGTGGCATCACTAGAAGTCGAGCTCTAATCTCTCTTCCAGCAATAGTGATAGGGCATTCCACCATCTCACTTACTGGCACTACTCCTCCTCCTGTCATAATCTGACAGTTCCTCCTAGTGGGCTTGGGTGTGAAGTCGTGTCTATACAGAAACTCATATGATACGAAGCTACGTGTGGCTCCAGAATCAAACAATACAATGGCAGGGAAAGAATATAAAAGTATAGAACCTGTGATCACATCTGGCACTGCCTCGTCCTCCTCAACTGTAGCCATGACGTAAGCACGTCCCTGCTGCGGTCCTCCCCTCTGCTGACGCTGTGTAAACTGCTGCTGCTGAGTGGGTAAAGTCGGTCCTCTCTGTGGTGCAGCTGGTAGAGCTCTGGGTGGTGCAGGTGGGGGTCCTCCAGCTCCTCGGGGTCCTCCTGCTAGTCGAGCTGTAGCCTGAGTGCAGTCCCTCATCTGATGTGTATCCGATCCGCAAAAGAGGCAAAGTCCCAGCCTCTTGCGGCACTCGTCGATATGGTGTCCGGGGCGATGACAAACGGTACAACTAGTCGCCAGATGCTGTCTCTGATGCTGATGTGCAGGAGCTCTGGCTGGACGGTCATGCTGCTGCTGCTGTGGCCTCGCTTGGATCTGAGTCTGAACTCCCTTCGCTGGTGCCTGGAAACTGCTGCTGCCCACGTCCCGGTCCCTCTTCAGCCTTGGGTTTGCCTCATTCTCTACAGCCTGAGCAATCTTGAGGATGCTCGCATACGTCATCGCCTGACTAATCTCTACCGCGTGTCATAGCTCCCTGGTGAGACCCTTCTTGAATCTCCATGCTCTATCCTTCGGTGCTCTAACTAGGTTCTCCGTGAACCTGCTGAGTCTAGTAAAATCTGAAGTGTACTGCGCAACTGTCATCGTCCCCTGCTGCAGCGTCTCGAACTGCATCCTCAGCTCATCCCGCTCCACATTGGGAAAAAACTTCTCCTTGAACAGAGTTTTGAAATCTGCCCAAGACACCTGGTGCTCCGTCAACTGGGGCTCCTTCCGGTACCAAGCTCTGGCCAAGTTAAAGAGTCGTATACTAGCCACCTCCACCTTCAGGTTCTCCCGAATCTGCACCATCTTCAAGGTCCTCTCCGCATTCTCCAGCCATTCGTCTGTATAGACGATCCCCTCGTTGCCCCAAAATTCCATCGGGCAGAGATTCTGGTACTCCTTGGCCGTCCCTGATCTCGGTGCTCGTGGTGCTGGAGGTGCTGCTGGTGCCGGTGCTGCCGTCTCTCGAGTCCTGAGTGTGTCGACGACAGTCGCTCTGAACTGTACGGCCTGCTGACTCTGAGCCTCCCTGAACTGCGTAGCCTGGTGATTCTGGGCCTCCATTAACTGCTGGAACATCGCCATCACCTTAGCGCCGTCAAACATCATCGTCGAGGGTAGCGACGGAAAAATCGGAGGCGCGGCTGGAAGCTGATCTGCCGGAACGTCTGGTGCGGCCTGATCCGAACTGCCTGCAACTCCAGAACTGCCTGCAACTCCGGGCTGATCCACGGTCTTCCTCGTAGTGACCATCCTGTAATAGAAAGAAAACTCCATTGATTGACAAACCCTAAAACCTAATAAACAATGTTTTTATAATATCAAAGCACCTGATAAACCTGATATACCCTTATTTCCCGATTTACCTATGCTGTGTTCAAGTTTTCCTAGTATAATCAAGTCCCCTAATAGTATACTAATACCTAGGTACCATTAGGAAGGACCAGCATGGGCCACCACTAAAAACATGTCATGACCCGCTCCCGAATAATCGGACACGAGTCGGACATGCCCAGCCTTCATCGTTAGACACGACGAAGTAAGCTGTACCAATCTAGAGAAATCTAACCAGAGAATCAATACAAGTATAAAATCACAACATCTATATATGTATCCACTACAACAAAAAGACCTATTAATGACGCTTGATAAGTGGATTTCATGACGGCTGATAAAGAAGCGTCATCAAAGTTCGAAATACCTTTTTTTCTATGACGGTTTAGGCTAATTCTGGGCTTTTTATAACGTTTATAAAATGAAGCGTTATTAATAATTTAGAGTGGTGGCAAACTTGTAATATTTTTTAAGTTTAATTGTTGGCAAAGTTCTTGATATAGCCCGCCTCTCCCCCAAAACATTTTGGTCTTCTCCTTCTCCTCCTTTCTTCTCCCTCCTCTCCCCAACTCCAAAACCCTAACCCTAGATCCAAAACCCAGCATCCCCTCCACCACCGTCACTCCATATTAGGGTTTTATCCCTTCTCCTCTCCAATGGTCTCTGCTTGCTTCTCCTCGGAAGCGGCGGCGGCGGCCCCGGCTGAAGAATCCTCCACTGCTGCTACTCCTTCAGGTCCTTTTCCGTTTCTTCAACGATTTTGCAACTTCCAGTGAACGAAAGTTTTCGCTTACACTTTTTGTTGGAAATTTTTTTGCAGAGGTCGTGGCGGAGATGTACGAGAAGATGCTGACGAGCGTGGAGAAAGCCCGGACGATACCGCCGAACGCGAACCTGTGGTCGCTGGTCGAGAGCTGCGCGAACGAGGAGGATGTGAAGCTTCTGTTCCAGATATTATAGCGGCTCCGCGTGTTTGTTAGTTTCTAGCTCAATTTTTTTTCTTTTTCTTTTCGTGTTGGTAGTTTTTTTGGGATTTGACGAGGGAATGGTATTGTTGGTTGATGCAGAGGCTGTCCAATCTTCGGATACACTCGAACTTCAATTGCCATCTCTGCCGAAGGGTTTCCGAGGCTTGTGTTCGTGCAAATGCCATAGACTACGGTATAGAATTGATTGAATGTTGTTCTTATATTCTACACTGTTGCATGGACACGAGGACGACATGACACAATGTGGACACCGTAATGTGGACAACATTGATTTTTTGTGTGTCATAGCGTATTTTATAGTCTATTTACGTGTCTGATATGTGTCAGACATGATGCAACATAAGCACGGCACCGATTTTCATTGCCTGCATTGGATGGGCACAAATACGAAACAACACAAAATCGACAAGATGATTACGTATATGATGACTGCTTCCTAGTGTATTCTGTTTTTGTGTGTGTGTATGTCTGATACATGCGGCATGCCACATGTGATGCTGACACAGCTCTAAGTTTCGGAGTGTCTCTATACTTGTAGCTGTTATATGCTTGAACAATGGTGAAACTACTGTACGATTGATGGTCAAATGGTCAAACCGTAAGAGTCTTCTCCTTAGCTTATTGATGATTGTGAGTCTTTTCCCTTCATATCTGGCTTGTTTCGGTGTACATTGGGACAGTTGGGTCAATTAGATTATTCTGAAATTGACGACTTAAACTAGACGAGGGAGCTCATTGTGTAATATTGCTCATCCTACAATAGATGTTTGCTTTGAAGAAGACAATTGTAGGAGTAAAAACTTGGGTTTGGAGAATCACCAATGGTGATATATATATATATATATATATATATATACACACACACACACACACACACACACACACACACACACACACACACACACACACACACACACACACACACACACACACACACACGGGAGAAGGCTATCTCTGGTAACTGATACAGACCCTTGGTCCGAAGGCATTTGGGATACAAGGAAAGAGCGGTCAGATTTGATCGGGTAATTCATCTTTTCCATACAAATCTAAAGGTTTGGTCGCATTCGGACCACTTCTGCCACTAGATGAGAGCTTGGATTTGACCGGGTAATCAAGGTTCCATGAACTGCAAAACTAATATTGTGATTTATTTTGTATTTATATTAATAATGCACATGAACCTTTTCTAATTCTTTCAATCTTTGCATATACAGGTACGACCATAATGTTTATCTGTTAGATGTACATGCAGATAAGAGCACTTTTCTTTGTTTTGGTAAATTCAATGCTCATTCAATTTATCCAATACAGAGCAGGCTAAGAGAAATTTACCTTAAATAAGATAATCTCATACAAGTAAGATATTACTAAACATATCTTCTTTATTTAATTTATTCAATGCAGATTATCTCATACAAGGTACGATATTACTAGATAACATGTTTTCTTCATTTATTGCAATTGTTTCATAGCAGTGCACGATTTACAAATTATGTGTCGAGGATGTGGATTGGTCTGCAAAAAGACTTTGTTTTCTTGGTACTTGATTTTCTGTGATGTGGGATGAATTAAGGAGTTGGATAGTTGGATGTTATGCAGGGGCCTTTCAGCTGGGTTTGCTTCTTTCTTAGACTTCACTTGAGAATATAAGATGGTTGGAAACTAAATTTGATGGTTGTTGGCACTAATACTCAGATTTAGAAAATCACGAGAAGTGGTTCCCCTGGCTCTTTATTACCAAATAGTTGTATTTCAATCTCAATCAACTACAGAAAAAATAAGCGGCATCATAGATATTTTTTGTCAATTCACTGCTATTATATATAATATATTTGCTTCTTATAAAATGAGTGCCATATGTTGAATTGTAGCCTCCTCTATGGTTTTTTACTTTCCAATGAATTGTTCTTTAAGAACTCCTCTGTCTCATTTTTTTTTACTTAATTAGATCTCTATGACATATTTGAGAGGTAAAAATAGATGTGTGGAACTTGGTTTACAGTTGCAGTTATGTGTTGTATGCTTCCGTGATGAAAATGGAAAATACAATAATGACGACACCACTAGGCTTTCACTGGTGGTGATATTTTTTTACTGGTGGCGATTGGGCCTTGAAAAGACATTGCAGGTATAAATTTTACAACTAAAACTCTTGTTGTGCTATTAGTTTTTCCATGCTTTCCTGCACTTATATCTGGTCTTATATATGAGCATGTACTACTTATACTCATTAATGTTGTAAGGTTCCTTACCATTATGCTGATTACTACATTATAGGCGGCTATTATTTTTCACATGGATTGCTTTGTGCTTTAGTAGCAAACCGTTCTTCAACAATTTAATGGTTGGCTAATTCTAGTTTGATTCAGTAAATTGAATGATATATGTTAGTAGCTCTATCTTTAACTTACATGTATACTTGTTCATATTGGTTCTTGGTTGAATCTCTTTGCTATTTGTAAAGTAATTGCCAATTTTTCTCAATGACAACAGTGGTCTAAAAAATACTTACATTTTGAGCTAAAAAATGAATGTTTTTTTTTCTTGCTTCTTGTGTCAAAAAGAACTCATCAATCTTGTAAGATTGGTGTTCCACTTAAAAAAAGTTAGCTCCTCATTATGATTGTTCATTTGATGCTTTGATGAGAAGAGTGATTCAATTTATGCAGGCATATCGGTTGAAAGGAACTCCAGATTCGCTATTGATAGCCCGTTTCACAGGCATTGAGGTGATTATGTTCTCTTCATATTTAATTTCATAGCCATGCGACTCCTTCAAAGTTACATGTTCCTATTTTGAAATTCAAAGCTACAAAGAGGCATATTCTGGAATTTCCATGTATGTTGCTCTATATAAGAAAAAGATATAACTGCACCTCATCAGTGTTGGGTTCCAGTTGAAGTTTTTTTTTTGGCTTTATTTTTTTGTTTTGTTCTGTTGACTTAGCATTGGATTGATGTTGACATAGTGTCAACAAATTGCAGGTGGCACTAAAAATGGTTCATGACAGGCAGAGGTTCATGGAGATAATTGGAGGAACATGAGACATAAACCAAGACATCAAAAACTTCTGTGCCGAGTTTTCTCCCTTTCTTGAAGCGAACCACAAGTTTCTGGTGATACATCTTATCATTCCTTTGCACGCCGAGGAACTGATCTTTTTTACTTTATCCATGTTGTGAAGCTTTTACTGATTGTTGTGCTTAATTGTTTCTGCAGGCTGGAGTTGGCCTGGACAACATGAAAGCTTCATGATCGATGTGATAAAATGGGCCAAATTTCTCACTTAACACCATGACTTGACCATCAGATTTTTTTTGTCATTAATTGAAAACTGTAGAGAATATATGTATTTGGATGTCCTATTTTAAAAAATGTAATGAAGATGGTGATATATATTATGTATATATTTGTAAATGGATTAAATGGTACTCTATAACATTTAGATGTTTTCTTGTGAATATGGTTCAAAATGAATGTTTTGAAATTGAATTGAGCAACATTGAGCATTGATCTATAATTTTTTGGAAAGTAATATATAAATGTGCAGAATTGAGCGTTACAAATGTGCTGAATTGAGTCTATACAGATTCTCTATTCATAACGCTTTCAAACTACGCTGAAAATAAGTGTAGCAGAAACTCATCATATTCATGACGTTTTTATTTATGACGCTTTTAAAAAACATTTATAACACCCGTTTTTATCACGCTTGCTTTGGAAAAAAAAGCGTCATGGTTTGTCATTAATGACGGTTTTTAGCCGTCATTAAAAGGTATTTCTGTTGTAGTGATCCCAGAAAAGAAGTACAAGTCTAAGTATTTTATTACATTCCAGCAAATGAAAGTAAGTCTACTAGTCTCAATACAGGAAAATATAAAATACTAAAGGTAAACTCTAGGCTTCTGCAGCCTCTAAGTCACAAGCAGCTCCAGCTAGCTCTCCAGCATCAACTGGCTCTCGGCCATAATAAGTGTCGCACAGGGCCTCCAACTCACCTGCAACATATTCTATTCAGGAGCGGAGCAAGTACAGTTCTAGGTAATGAACAAGACATCATGATATGAAAGTACAAAGGAACATGGTATGTAAAGTACAAGAAAGAACATGGTGTATAAGTATATGAAAGAACATGGTATCTAAGAACATGAAAGAACATGGTATGTAAGAACGTTAAAGAACATGGTATCTCAAGAATCATAGAAACTAAGTACATGATATATCTCCTGAATATGTGTACAGTATTTGAAATATAACTAAGTATCTGACCGGCTAGGGTAAGCACATGAAAGTACATGAAAGCACATGAATGGGACGGCTTAGGACCCGCGTGCACGATGCGGGGTCTAAGCTAAACACACCTGAGTTGTTTCTTGGGTTTGGTCACATAAATAGTATATTTCCCCACCCCAGGTACAAGTAATAAGAACAAGGAACATGAGCACCAGAAATACATGTCGTGTTGCAGTGTGTCAATCAAGAAAGCACAGGATATAATGAAATGCACAAGACCGTAGAGTGTACTTGCCTGGCTTCGGGAAAGTACAAGTAACCAAAGAAACTGGATATCCTCCTGTAATTAAATGATTTACAACTTGATTAATATCAAGACAAGCTCACATTGGTTATCACACAAATTCTAATCTTGATTAAAATACATTAAGTCTTCTACTTAAATCTATCCTATAATCCAACTACTCAAAATTAACTTCCTATAATTGATCATTAAATACCATAACCAGTTTAGTATAAACTAAGTAACAAATGCAACCCCCTTAAACTATTAGATCTAATCAATCTTAGTTTAAATGAACCCCCTCTTGTTAATGAAGAACATGAATTAATCTCACTACTAAAATATGTCAAATCAGCGACGCCTCAGGACGTCGCTAAATAGAAAAAATACGTCGCTAATAACGATTAGCGATGTTTCCACGTAGTCGCGATTAACCTAGTCGCTGAACAACAAAACGTCGTAATACGTCGCCATTGCGACGAGACTTAGCGACGCGGACACGTCGCTAATTCAGCGACTACCAGCGACGTAAAATGTCATCATTTACCGACGTAACCTAGCGACGTTGAGCGACTTGACATGCATCGATGCTGACCTGGCTTGAGAGCCATATGGCGACGTTCTGCGACTTTTCTACGTCGCTATAGTACCGACATATAGCGACGTCTAGCGACGTGTTCCGTATCGACGTTTAGTGACGATCAGCGACGGTATTCATCACAGTTAGCGACGTTGTGATACTTACTTAGCGACATTATTTTCGTCGCTAAACGTCGCTGAGAGTCGTTGAACGTCGCTAATATTGAAAAAAAATAAAAAAAATACAGCATTTGTAGCATCCCCTGCAGCATTTGCAGCATTTGTAGCATTTGCAGCATCCCCTACACCATTTGTTACAACAACAACGTTGTGTATCACGAACACAGTATCAAACAACACAGATACACACAATCACGAACACGTTTGAAGCACAATCTCATCAATCAACACAGATATATGAAAATTTGTAACAACAATGTCAAACATAATGGTCCACAACTTAATTGCCAAGTATGGGAACGAATGGCTTAGAACACAACCCAAAATTCATTCTAGCATACATTAGTGTGAATCATCTATGTTCTGTACATATGGTGTAGTATATGTTCTTATCATATCTAGTATCTGAAGAATGTAACAGAATTAAGATGAACTCACATAATGTAATACTAAGACATCATCTACTACTATATAAGATATAGTGATAGGTTGTCGTATCATCATTGTCGAGGGATGAGGGTCAGAGGACAGTCAACTTTATCTACGGCTACATAGTTTCTTCCTCGCCAGTCGAATGGCTGCAGGGACTATGTCCTGATCACCATGTCGTACCGTAGATTAATGCAAATGGAGCTGGAGCCAAAATACAGAAACCAAAATATGATATCCACCTCAAGTGTAGAGTCAGAGGAGAAGAACTTTTCCACCCTTTCCCTCTCTCACGCTATCAACGTCACAACTTTTCCACCTCAAGTTCTGATCAAGCATCTTCCTTCTCCTCTCCTCCACCATGGCTCTGGACCCATTTGCTCCTTCCTACTTCCCTTGTTCTTATTTGACTCTCTCAGCCACATATGATATCCACCTCAAGTGTAGAGACGGGAGAGGAGAAGTGGGCAGAAAGAGGAGGGGGAAGCAGCACAGCCGGCGGTATGACCCGGAGGAAGTACAAAGGTTTTCTTCAACATCCGTAGGAGAACTATAAGGATATATCTTTTCACAACATATCACCTTGTCAAAGACCCTTAATGTGACAACCATGTTACCGCGGTGTCGGAAGACTAACATGTCATAATTTTCTAAGCCGAAAAGTTTGGAGGATTATGTCAAAACACACGGCTTAGAAAATTATGACATGTTAGTCTTCCGACACCGCGGTAACATGGTTGTCACATTAAGGGTCTTTGACAAGGTGATATGTTGTGAAAAGATATATCCTTATAGTTCTCCTACGGATTTGAAGAAAATATCTGTACTTCCTCCGGGTCATGCCGCCGGCTGTGCTGCTTCCCCCTCCTCTTTCTGTCCACTTCTTCTTCCCCGACTCTACACTTGAGGTGGATATCATATGTGGCTGAGAGAGTCAAATAAGAAGAAGGGAAGTAGGGAGGAGCAGATGGGTCCAGAGCCATGGTGGAGGAGAGGAGAAGGAAGATGCTTGATCAGAACGGATGGCTCAGAACACAACCTAAAATTCATTCTAGCATACATTAGTGTGAATCATCTATGTTCTGTGCATATGGTGTAGTATATGTTCTTATCGAATCTAGTATGTAGTATCTGAAGAATGTAACAGAATCAAGATGAACTCACATAATGTAATACTAAAACGTCATCTACTACTATATAAGATATAGTGATAGGTTGTCGTATCATCATTGCCGAGGAGGAGCCACTTCCCCCGACTCTACAGAATCAATGCCATCCAAGGAAGGCAAAACTGAATCAGCATTGTCTTTCGGATCGTCCTCATCAAGGCATAACGGGCTGCTCAGCGTGCCCAGCTTCTTCAACTTGTCGCTGGCTGCAGAGTCAAAATGGGAACGGGTCCTCTTTGCCGGCCCGAAGCTTCTTCAACTTGTCGCTGGCATAGAGGAAGAGGTTCGCGACATAACGAGAGAGACAGGAAAGGGGGCAGATGAAGTGAGGCCGACGACGTCGAAGAGAAAGGCAGCACGGATGGCTCAGAACACAACCCAAGATTCATTCTAGCATAAATTAGTGTGAATCATCTATGTTCTGTACATATGGTGTAGTATATGTTCTTATCGTATCTAGTATCTGAAGAATATAACAGAATCAAGATGAACTCACAAAATGTAATACTAAAACATCATCTACTACTATATAAGATATAGTGATAGGTTGTCGTATCATCATTGCCGAGGGATGAGGGTCGGAGGACAGTCAACTTTATCTACGGCTACATAGTTTTTGCCTCGCCAGTCGAATGGCTGCAGGGACTATGTCCTGATCACCATGTCGTACCGTAGATTAATACAAATGGAGTTGGAGCCAAAATACAGAAACCAAAATACGAAATACATAATCAAGTCCCTGGGTTCGCCGAAAATACAAAACACAGTTCTAATTCATATGTATTTTAAGTGTGAGAACGGATGGCTCAGAACACAACCCAACCGGAGAGGATACTCTGAGAGATCCATCTGAGTAGGACATATACTCTGAGAGATCCATCTAAGTAGGACGTATACTCTGAGAGATCACCTTTACAAGAATGATATCAGTAGTGGGATTGAGTGTTGGAGGAGATATTATCAGAGTATACGTCCTACTTAGATGGGTCTCTCACCGTTACTATTTTTTTCTGACAGCATGGTGGATGTGCTCCGTCAACAGAATCTTGCTCCGAGCCAAAACTTTGCCCCGGAGCTCAAGTAGACATCCTTCGTGTAGAGCTCGAGTGAGAGGTTCCTGACAGCATGGTGGTCTCCTTTGGTTGTGGGACGAGCACGGATACTTTGACAAAGGAGACCACCATGCTGTCAGGAACCTCTCACTCGAGCTCTACACGAAGGATGTCCACTTGAGCTCCGGGGCAAAGTTTTGGCTCGGAGCAAGAATCTGTTGACGGAGCACATCCACCATGCTGTCAGAAAAAAATAGTAACGGTGAGAGACCCATCTGAGTAGAACGTATACTCTAATAATATATCCTCTAACACTCAATCCCACTACTGATATCATTCTTGTAAAGGTGATCTCTCAGAGTATACGTCCTACTCAGATGGATCTCTCAGAGTATCCTCTCTGGTTGGTTGTCGTATCATCATTGCCGAGGGATGAGGGTCGTAGGACAGTGAACTTCATCTACGGATACATAGTTTTTGTCTCGCCAGTCGAATGGCTGCAGGGACTATATCCTGATCACCATATCCTAGTCCAATACAATCCAGAGATTGACACAGTACTAATTCATATATGTAGTCTAATACAAATAGTCTAATTGTCACGACCCGTACCCACTTTTCGGACGCGAGCTCGTGAGCAAGCCAGCTACGTATCGAGCGGACTCCAGCCCGACTCGAGTACGTATAAGCTTTCAAGAATGATATGAGTCTATAAAGTAAGCAGAATATAACATGATGCGAAATATAAAGCACGAAAGGATGATAAAAAATATCACAAGCAAATACTTGTATCATACATCGCAATCCTCTACCATCCCGCTCTGCTAACTAACTCCATGCAGTCGCTAAACCTGAAGAGATCATCAGGTCCTCAGAGGACTAGCAAGATACATAATATACAAGCCAACATGTAACAGTAAAAAGAAGCAAAAAACAATCAAGGATATCCAACTAGACAAAATGAACTAAGACACAAGATCTAAACGCAAGGATCCTAAGACACTGACATGCCATACTAGAAATGGCTGGCTATAAACTACAGTCAAGGCAGGTACTCACAATCTATAGTATCTCAATCGCTGTCAAGGCAAGTACACACAACCAAGACGGTAGCCAATCCTAGTATAAAATCCTATAGACCGTAGTCAAGGTAAGTACTCACAATCTATAGAATGTCAAAGTCAAATCCCACTCAAGTCATGTCAAGTCAAGTCAAGTCAAGTTATAATCAAGTCGAGGAAATCGTGGTGTGGGACTAAACGACTCTATCAAGCAATACGTATGAGACTAACACAGTGTAACGGATAGAAATGTCATAACAGAAGGAAACAAGAATGTTCAGACAACTAGAATCATGTAAAGTAAAACTATAACAGGAAAAGTGCACTAGACATGAAATAAAGCAATCACGAATGTAAGAAAAGAACCGCAGTGAGTTGATGAACATGCAGATATATTATACTATACAAGTTGGCAAGGTATACTTGCCTGGTGGCAGCACGAAGAATCAATAAGTACCGTCAACTAGTACACCATAACGTCCAAGTCATCACAACTGTCTTCGAAAGCTGAAATAAATATTACCAATGTTCTCAAAATAGTCAAATTAGTTAGGATTGCCTGTCCTTAAGTCCAATTCTGGACACAGGGACAAAACGGTAATTTTGGGCCAAAATGGTGTCCGCCGTTTGACCCGCTTTGCACCGAAAAATGTGCCAGAGTCAACGGTCTCTAAAGTCACCAAACTATATGTCTACAGATCCGATTTTCCGATACGAACCCAACCGTATGTCCAGAGTTGGATTTCGGCGAGCCGTACACAAAATCGCCCGTTGAGTGGAACCGTGGGGCCCGCAAAACGGTGATTTTGTCAACGGTCTCAGAATCGGACCAAACTTGGCATACAGGACCAGAAAAATGATACGGTCCTGATGGCGCAAGTTTTTTCTCGATCTGACGAGCACGCACAAAGTAATTGGAGAATTTGTAAAATGTACGATACGGTGAATTTTGACGGATACGCATCAACTTCGTCGCGCACACGCGACCAATTCGAATTCCGTCAAAGCCCACACGACCACGAAGCCGTTACGCAGCTTTCGATCCTTTTGGTTTGCGACCACGTCGCCCGGAATGGCGGGACGCACGTCGTGTGGATGAGTTTTTCTAGTTTTGAAAACAGTTTTTCGGTGAACTTCGTCGACGATTTAATTCATGCACACATAACGAAAAACAGAACTAAAAGTTGTGTTTTGATCTTGTTTATGTTAACATTAATCGTGTTCAATTATTTTCTGAAAACCATCAAAGCATGGATCAAAATCCGGCTTCCAAATTGGGTCCTGGGCTGTCACTAATGCTCTGTTTCCACAAGTTTTCTCGGGAATTTTGGCTCGATCTTCCGAGCGATCCCTGGGGTTTTACCCAAAACTGTTTGGGAGGTTTGAAGGGGTTTATATAGGCTCTCTAACGCAATTTACGGAATCAAAAATTATCAATCGTTGATTGAGAAATCATACCGCGAACTCGGGGTGTCGGTCGCTGCTGCTGTGTCCACTGTCACGCGCGTGTGCGCGGCTGTGCGGGCGGCCGGTCGCGCGCGGCGGCGCTCTGGCCGGTCGCCGGCGTCGTGCAGGCGTGTGCGGCGCCTGGGGCGGCGCTGTCAGGTGGGTGGTGGCGATGTCCTTCTAGGGTTTTGCTCGCCGCTCCTCTCTCTTCATATATGCAGTTACATATATATATACGTACTGCCGATTTGATACAGAGCCGAGGCTCTGGCTCTCGGTTTGTGTTGGCCGCCCAGGCCCGGGCTTGGCTTGGGCCCAAGTGCTGGGTTGCCATTGCTGGGCCCAACTGTTGGGTTAGTTTGACCTGGGCTGCTGGGTGTTAAGCCAGGGTCGGTTATGGGGTGTTCAGCCCGAGTGGCTGTGGGGAGTTTAAGGGTTTTACTCTATTTTATTTATCTTTTTATTTTCTCTAATATATTAACAATTGTAGTCATATACAAATACATGTATAGGAATATATATATAAATATATATACACATGTACACGTATACAATATTTATATATATACACTTATACACGCATACAAATATTCATATATATACGTATATACACATATACGAGTATATATATATATACGAGTATATATATATATATATATATATATATATATATATATATATATATATATATATATATATATATATATATATATATATACATATTTATGAATATTTATATATAGACATTTACAGGTATACAATTATTTATATATAGTCATATATATATTCACATTCCTACAACCAAATAATATCTATATACACATACATATATATATCTCATACACACACAAATACATGTATATATATATATATATATATATATATATATATATATATATATATATATATATATATATATATATATATATATATATATATATATATATATATATATATATATATAAAATATATATATATATATATATATATATATATATATATATATATATATATATATATATATATATATATATATATATATATATATATATATATATATATATATATATATATATATATATACATACGCATATCCTCCTGTTCATATGTATATATATATATATATATATATATATATATATATATATATATATATACACACACATTTGTACACCTATGTTTATACAACAATAAATATTATCTATTTGACGATGAAGAAACCAACCATTTAATAATAACTAATTATTTTAATACACCCACAATATTATTAATAATACTAATAATCCCGATAGCAATTAAAATAATCCAAAAGCAAGTGTAGTAAGATTTGATGAATCTAATACGTACACTCTTTATTGGCTCCCAAAAATAACACAAATATTGTAACCACTAATAAAATAATAATAATAATAATACTTATAATAACCACGAAATTCAATAACTAATATTGGTGTATATACCCTCATGCACAGTTTAATTATCCCAAAAATGTACAAGGACTTATTTATATACAATTATTATTGAATATCACTAATAATATTATTTATAAAATTTAAATACGAATACTTCAAAATATTCCTCAGTTTTATTAAAATGGAATACAACACCATCTTACAAAATACGTCAACACGTATGTCATTGGACGTCTCGTCTGACTACATGGGGTTGAGCTCAGTTCGGGTCCAGTCCGGGCTGGTTTGGTACAACCGGGTCTCCTAAAACTCAATAATATAATTAAATAAATAAAACCTTCGGTAAGGGTTAAGTCGCAACTTGGCCTGGTTTTCCTACTTAGGACATCACTATGACTCGGCCTTCCCTACCAGGGCTAATACACTAGTCAAAGCACGCCACTGAGATATCAGTGCCATAATTCCTAGTCACCTTGTACTCCAAATCTCAACTATGGCTAAAATCATCCACCGTAATAATTAACTATTTAATTATTTATAAAATCTAAAAATCACCATTTAAATCAAATAAATAAATAAATAATATTTCAAAATTTCGGAAAGGAAAGCTACACTAATACAAAAACAACCCAATACAAATAGTCCAATACAAATAAGTACTAATAGCTAATGAGAACCACGCAGCTCACGCAAACGCTCAGTGATACGATCACGCAACCACCTCGAAAAAGCGAGATCTTTGGCGTGAGGAGAGATGTCGTCCCTTACAAGTACTGCATGAATAGAACTCCCGGTCTCACTAGCTACCGGTGCTGGATGAATAGAACTTCCGGTCTCACTAGCAACCGGTGCCACTTCCTCCTTAACTGTAGGCGGAGCCACCTCAGCAATCACTGTTTTCCTCAAATGACGTGCCGCTCCTCGGGTCATGGGTGCCATCTGGTAAGATCGATATTCAAAAATAATATAATTGTAACATAAGCAAGCTAACTAAAGTAACCATCATGTAATTTGAGTATATTTTCGAAAGCAGATAAAGTATAAAAAATTTGATTTTTTGCCAAGTGTGAGAACGGATGGCTCAGAACACAACCCAAGATTCATTCTAGCATACATTAGTGTGAATCATCTATGTTCTGTACATATGGTGTAGTATATGTTCTTATCGTATCTAGTATCTGAAGAATATAACAGAATCAAGATGAACTCACATAATGTAATACTAAGACATCATCTACTACTATATAAGATATAGTGATAGGTTATCGTATCATCATTGCCGAGGGATGAGGGTTGGAGGACAGTCAACTTTATCTACGGCTACATAGTTTCTGCCTCGCCTGTCGAATGGCTGTAGGGACTATGTCCTGATCACGATGTCGTACCGTAGATTTAGGATTTAAAATATGGTATTCAGGTCAACTTAATTCAGTCAAAGGGTACTGAACAGAAAGTCTAATTAAGACTTTCAACTAAGCAGGCAGCCTGGACTGCTGTTCAGAACTTGGCAGGCAAAATCCCATACCATCTGATGACAAACCTATACACACCCTTGCCCAAACCATTTGTTTTAGTAGGTAAAACATTCCAGGTTACTCAAGTAACCTGTCGTGCAACATTTGGTGTCAACAGCATTCCTTGTTAATTGTAACATGCATACTATCATATCCCAACTCTGCCAAAACCTGACCAACATACCCTACACTAATCATTCCATATTTCAGTAATGTCAGTGAGCTAAATCATACTCAACTGTCGAGAATACTTAGGAGAAAACTCATTCACAGGATTAGTATCCATCCTTCGTGACATAGCTGAAATTTTATAGGGCTCGATAATAATTATTAGTCAATTTATTCATCATTTCAAAACCCTGAAAATGTCCAAAAAACTCCCAGTATCAGTAAATAGGGCTCGAACCCTAAATTAGAATTCGAGTCCAAGCAAAACATCAAATTGACAGTTGATATACCCAAAAAAACTCCCAGTATCAGTATATAGGTGTCACACTGTGAGTCTCGTGTCCGCACAGTGGGACACGACGTGTCCAAACCAACAAAATAGGTGTCACACGAACTATAAGCGAGTCCACGCTCTCGTGTCCCCCGTAGCGAGTCCACTGTGAGTCTCGTGTCCCCTGCAGCGAGTCCACGCTCTCGTGGACACGAACTAGAAGTAAGAGCGAGCTAGAAGACGAGGAGAAACTGGGGAGGAGCTACCTGAGGAAGGAGGAGGAGGAGAAGGAGGAGCTACCTGAGGAAGGAGGAGGAGGAGAAGGAGGAGGAGGAGAAGGAGGAGGCCGGAGGAGGGAGATCGCCGGAGGAGCGCCGCGGAGGAGGAGGCTGGAGGAGGCAAATCGCCGGAGGAGCGTCGCGTCGAGCGCGCGAAAAATTAGGGGAGAAATTTGTGAATGATCGAAAAGGAAACCCTCCCCGGCTATATGAAACGATTAGCGACGTCCTTTTAGGACGTCGTTAAATGTCGCTGATATTTAATAAACGGCGACGCTGCTTAAAATGCGTCGCTACACGTCGCTATATCAGCGACGTATACCGACGAACTTGCGATGCAGATGCCCATTTAACAAATTATAGCCGCTAGACGTCGCTATTAGTCGCTATTGGCGACAAACAGCGACGTCTTAGATATACGTCGCTAAACCCCCAAAAATTAGCGACGTTCTATCTTGGAGTCGCTAAATACGTCGCTGATATGACTTATTTTGGTAGTGTCTATAATAGGTTTTGTACCTAGGACAGGGCATTATAGGACTTAAAAGCAATGTGATTAGAATTGATGTACTGAACATATCAGTCCCTTCATTTCCTGGAAATAGATGGCAAACACTTAGCTTAGGAACAACAGTCCTACAGGAATTTATTTCCAAACAGGAACCCTGTGACATGGTCCCTATGTAAAACCCAGTTTAATTACAACTGGACACTCAGTCCTGCAGTAGTGTGTCCCAGTTTCAAGTATCATTCAGTCCTATCATGGACTGAACAAGCCAAATCAAACTGTATCAATCAGTCCTAGGATCAAGCTCAGTCTAAAACAACCCCTGTCAGTCCTAAACTGATATACACATTCTAAATAAGGTTTTAGCAAAACAATCAATGGTTCTTACTGTTATCTAATATCCAATTTCAAGTCTTGAAATCTTATTTAACTAACTAAGACAATATATGTGAATCTCGAAATCATTGAAAATATAATCACATGAAATCTTGGGTTCAAACATAAGTTCTCAGTTTGAAAACAAAGCTACCAACAATTGGTCAGCAGTAAACAGTCAATATATGGTGTCCTGCATTCATATCAGTCCAACATAACCTGTGTTTACTCTCCCAGGTCCAACAGAAAATAAACCCACATGGCTCAGCATTCAGTCCACTATTCAGGTTCACTGGGAGAATCAATAAGTGAACCAGTTAATAATTTGATCAAGGTTTTACTGATATAACATTCTCAGATGACACTGAGAACTGATCTCAGGTTTCATCTAAGATCGCTCTCTCAGTTTTCCTGGATCAGGGCAATAGGATGAGCCACAAACTGGACTGAGATTCCAAGTTTTCAGAAATTGCACTGAATAGTGTGCTATATGCAAGAACACCCAAATTCAGGTTATGTCCAGTGCTAAAAGAGTTGCACTACAACCCACAGTACCCCCCTTAAACTATTGATCCACATTCTCTGGTACAATGCTAAAATGAGTTCTCAGCTGCAAAGGCTGATACAACTAAGAATCAACCTCTCAAAAATCTGTATGGCAAAACCAAATTAGAAGAATAGCTGTAGAGCAACCTCATATTTCAACTAGCTTGAAACATCATAGGTTGTATTAAGTTGGCCCCAAACTAAACTTTTAACTAATGCCCAAACCAGTCAGGTACTCCCAAGGAAGACTGAGACTGATTTCTACAGTCACAACCAACTGAAATAGCAAAAATAGTACAGTCATTAGCTAATCCTTGCTACTAGGATTAGTCTAATGGCTGCTAGGTAGCCACTCGAACAATAATTTCAGGTTCAACACTCCCCACTGAGCCTAACATGATTTATAAATTGAATCAATATGGAAATAGGAAGTGCCCATTGAATTAAATGACCCAGTCATATAGTCTCAGGTTCACCAACTACCCAGACAGTATATGGAAGCCTCTGGTTCATTATGACCAAAGCCTTGATATGAATTCCCAGTTTATGATAAATATACTGATATGCACTTCAACTCTCTATGGCATTTCTCATGCACAACCCAATATTGTATATGCAATACCAATCACACTCATGATACGGTTGCTCATGCCATCTCAGGTTCAACAATGAACTAAGTATGGTACAAGAGTATCATGTTCAGTGACCAATCATGGTATGAAATCTCAGGGTCACAAGGCTATTCCTGAGAAATCAGTCAATGGAATAACCAGATATCAGTTCAATAAATTGATATCTCTGTCCAACACTATGACTGATACAATCAAAACATTTCTAGTATAATCCACAATCAAAATTACATTACCAAATGAAGGTTTACCTGCAGTATGATGATCTGTATACCAGAAGCCAAATCAAAAGATGGACAAGGATCTCTGCAACATTTCATCAAACTAGAGTTTGATTATGAGAAGGAGAATTACTCACGAACACGAAATCGTTCCTGATCTTGTCAGAGCAACATCACTAGAGATGGATCTAGACTTTAGATCTAGATCGGATCATAAACCGATCCCAACGGCCAAAATTGAAAATGAATGACCAAATGAAGAACTCACCTAAATCCTCTGCAAAAGAATTCATACTGCAGATGGATGTCAGGAATTTTAGATCAAGAAATCGAATCTCAGGAAGAAGAATGGCAGGCTTCAATGTCGTTGTTGCAGCTCAGCCTTCATGATCTCACAGCTCTGCTTCCCCATGGCCATGGCTGATTCCACTGTCCTCCAGTATTGAAGTTTGGAGAAGAAAGAGTGGAGAAGAAAGAGTGGATGGAAAAATTGTTCTCCAAAATTCTGAGGAAGAAAAGAGAATAGAAAGGTCTCATATATAGGCAGTTGCTCAAGAGGTGGGAAGGAATTTGGAGGGAAAGGAGAATGGAGTTTGTTAGAGCCATGTGCTCTAGCCGAGTGGTGTGGAGAAGGAGCTTTGCTCCTGAACCAAATTTCAAATTCCTAGGTTTAAATAGATGAAAGGATTAGTTGGCCCATTACAACAGCCCAATAAATATAACCCAAATGCTTTAGAGAAGAGCCCAAATGAATGGGCTGAAGAGAAAAATAGAAAAAATAATTGCAAGAAAAATCAATTAGGTTTTTTGTGAATGAATAATAATAAAAAAATCTCTGAGAAGTGGAGTTACAGTTAGCAGCGGTGGTTTTCGCACTCAGGCTTTGGAGGCATTATTTATATAGAAATCGAGTAGAGATTTTTACCGACCATAAGAGTCTTAAGTATGTGTTTACCCAGAAGGATCTTAACATGCATCAGAAAAGATGGCTAGAGTTACTAGTGAATTATGACATCAACCTGCAGTATCATCCTGGGAAGGCCAACGTAGTTACAGATGCGTTGAGTAGAAGAGAAGAAGTTTATTTTCTAACAGCACATCCAGAGTTAGACCTGTCAATGGATAGTCGAAAATTCGAATCCGATCCAATTTCGTATCCGAACTTTCGGATATTTTTCGAAATTTTGGATATCAGATTCGGATATCCGAATATTTTTCGGATATTATCCATTTTCGGATACGAATTCGGATATTAAGGTATTCGAATCCGTTAATATCCGATCCGACCTTAAATTGCAAATTTCGGATATCGATTCGGATATCGGATTCGTATATCCAAAATTTTATATATATTATAGTATAATGTATATATAATATATATTAATTAATAGAGAAGATTAAAGTATTTTATTCTCAACTGACTTTTACATAAATTAATTATAATATAACTGATATATAATAGTAATATATATTAATTACAATTTACAACAGAAGAAGAAAGGACTCAAATATGTAGAGAAATTGAATTTAGTTTTCGGATATTCGGATAATAACTAAATTTTTAATATTTCGGATTTCGGATATTCAAATACTAGCATTCGAATTTTTTAGCTAATCGGATCGGATATTATTCGATATCCGTTAAACTAGACGGATACGCACACAGAGTGTCAAAAGAGATACCCATTCGGATATCGGATCGGATTCGAATATTACAAAAAAAATTCGGATACGGATACGGATATTGTCTTGTCCGTACCGATAAGCATCCGTTGACACCCCTAGCCAGAGTTATTGGCAGATCTTTAGAAGATGGGAATAGAGATAGTTCTTCCTACCAACATGGCATTGATGGCCAGTATGTAAGTTCAGTCTGGCATAGTTGAGAGAATTAAGATAGCTCAATCAACAAATTTTAAACTTCAGAGGCTTAGGGCAGAATGTGAATCAGGACAGAGAGCAGAAATGTACATTTACGAAGACGGCACACTCCGACATAGAAGGCGTCTTTGTATACCCAGTGGTGACATCAGGCAAGAGATTATGGCAGAGGCTCACAGTTCACAGTATTTAATTCATCCGGGTGGTACGAAGATGTATCGTGATATTCGTCAGCATTTCTGGTAGAATGGCATGAAGGGGAAGATAGCTCGGTTTGTCTTTCGTTGTTTAGTTTGCCAACAGGTTAAGGCTGAACATCAGAGACCAGCTGGACTTCTTCAACCTTTATCGATCCCAGAATGGAAATGGAAGCATATTACCATGGATTTTGTAATTGGGTTACCTAAATCCCCAGCTGGGAGAGATGCACTATGGGTTATAGTTGACCGGCTCATAAAGGTAGCTTATTTTTTCCCTTTCAGAATTGGTCAGTCAATAGATCATCTTGCAGAGATGTACCTCAGACAGATAGTTAGATTTTATAGAGTGCCAGTCAGTATTATATCCGACAAAGATTTGAGATTTACATCGTACTTTTGGCGGAGTCTTCGAAAGAGTTTGGGGACTCGTCTCAAGTTTAGTTCAGCTTATCATCCGCAGACAGATGGTCAGTCGAAGCGCTCGATTCAAACGCTTGAGGATATGTTAAGATCTTGTATACTTAACTTCGGTGGTTTGTGGAAAGATCACCTGCATCTAGTGGAGTTCTCCTACAATAATAGTTTCCAGGCCAATATCCAGATGTCACCATTTGAGGCACTGTATGGCAGAAAGTGCAGGTCACCTTTAGCCTAGGATGATACAGACGAGAGGCAGATGCTTGGTCCAGAAATGGTTACTCAGACTATCGAAGTGGTAAGATAAGTTAGAGATCATCTTCGAGTTACCTAAGATCATCAGCACCATTGGGCCGATTCTCATCGGCGTCTTCTTAAGTTTTCTATCAGCGACCACGTATTCCTTAGGATCTCGCCTACCCGTGGCGTCATTCGATTCGACGTACGGGAAAAGCTTAGTCCTAGTTATATAGGGTCGTTTGATATTCTCGAGCCAGTAGGTGATGTATCCTATCGTCTCGCTCTTCCGCCGTCGTTACGTGAGGCACATGACATATTCTGTGTATCCCAATTATGACGGTATATCCCATATCTGAGCCATATCTTCGATCATTCGTAATTGGTTGTTGGTACCAACCTTTCGTATGAGGAAAGGCCCGTATCCGTATTGGACCGAAGGGAGAAGATACTCAAGAACAAGACTATTAGTTTAGTCCATGTTTCTTGGGGTCATCACTCTTTAGGTGAGTCAACTTGGGAACGTGAGGATGATATCCAATCGCGATATCCACATATATTTGACTCAAGGTATAATGTCTTCCTTATGCCTTATCCTTTTAATTCCTTGCTTACATGAATCAATGTTTGATTGACTGCTAGACATGGATTGCTTGTAGTTAGTATAGCTTGCCCCAACATCTCTTGATTAAATTTTGAGGATAAAATTCTTTTAAGGTGGGTAGAGTTGTCACTCCCATTTTCCATTATACGTATTTCAGTATGCGTATACAGATTTCTGACATTTGTCAAATGACCCATATTTTTGACTTGTCTTGCTTAGCCTAGTCTTGTTTTAATCTTGACTTGGTTTGGTTCACCTTGGTTCAACTTGGCTTGGCTTTGCTTGGTTTGGTTTGGGTTGAGATAAGAGGGTTGATATAAAAACCAAACTCCTCTCTCTCCTCCATTAATTTTATTTACTTTTCTTCTTCTTCATTTACTTCTCCACCTACCAAGCCCTAGGCAAGTGCAACTTGCTTCATGATGGATCTCAAATTTTATTGTTCCATTGTCTTCCTTGCTTGATTCTAAGCCTTTTTAGAACTTAGAATTTTTGGTTTTAATGGATAGATTTTTGTAGATCTAAGTTTTAGCTTTTTTTCTTTGTTTTTATCTCTAAAAATTTATTATTTTCAAAAACTAATGGTTCCATGTTGTGGGAAATTCAATTCTATCTAATTTTGGCTTTGAACTACTTGATTTGGATTTTATTTCTAGAAGTTATGGCATTTTCCGTGTTCATGGGTTCCCGTACATCTTCGGTGTTGCTGGGACGATGAACAGTGCCATTCGTGCGATTCGTTTGTCACACGCTAGCGCCCCGTATATCGTGTATTTGTGTGCTGCACGTTTCGCGTGCCGTACGCCTGTATGATTCGTCGGCTGTGTGCCTGCGTGTCGTGCTCTCGTGCCCCGTGTGCCGTGCATCAGTGCATTTCGCATGCCGCGTGCCTGCGTGATTCGTTTGCCGTGCGTCGTGCTCTCTCTCTCCGTGCGCCATGCATCCATGCGATGTGTGTTTCGTGGCTGCGCGCCTGCGCAATTCGTTTGTTGTGCGCCTGCATGCCGTGCTCTCAAGCCCCGTGCACCGTGGCCAGTTTTGTCCTCGTCCGCGCGTGTGGCTGTTTTTGCCTGTTTAAGCTATTTTGTTGCTAGAATCTTGAAAAACTTAAAACATAAAAGTTATAGATCATTATCGTGGCTTCAAGAATCTTCTTGTTTCACTTTAACTGGAGTTCATATGCGATTGATAGTTTCAATCATATTTCTCGATCTTCTTTGCATGTTTTCTGTATTTGACCTAAATAGCGACGACCCAACTTGACAACTTGGTAATCTGAGCTTGAACTTGAACTTGAACATGATAATATGATCCCGTCTTGATAATCTTGATAGTGGCCCGTCGAGGCACACTCCTTACAGTAGTAATGACATGACAAGTAAACCTGGCATGACATGTATAATCTTGATCGCTATTGTGACAACCAATCCTGACTTGCTAAGTGTAACTCTTATCTTGACACCATGGTTAATTTTTCTGATTGTGACTGAACAAGCTACCTGTCTCGTCTTGCGTCATGTCTAGGACATAGATTCCTGGTTACCACGGTCAAAAATTCATAATGATTCTGACTAGGTTAAACGACTAGATTGATCAAGTAGTTCATATAGAGAGATTTTTCAGTTACAGGCGATTCCGTTATCCAGGCCACACCTGCGGACTTGTAGCCTGCCGTCGAGTAGGGCACATTTCCAGCACACTGTCATGTGTTGCACTCTAAGTCACCTAATAATTCTCTTAATTCTTGATAACCTCTTGTAACCTCGTCTGGATAACCTGGATAGTCTGCAGGGCTTGTGACTGTAGAAAATATCTCAACTACATCTTGTTAGTAACTAGGCCTGTGATAACCCTAGTTAGCTAATGATAGCAAGCCGTAGGACTTGATTGGCCGTGCCTGAATGATGTGTCTCATGATTAACATGGGAATTATATTCCACCTCTTCTTTTCTTAATACAAGCTAGTATGTTCTTTAAAGCACGTCTTATGTCATTTAATTATGTTCATTTATCAGTTCTTTTATTCATTTTATGCTAGTTTTAGTTTCTAACTGGAGCCTCCCTTGTGGCACTTGCTCTTTTTTGGGGTCTGACCCAGCTGGTTTTGTATTACCAGATTTCGGAGTAGCACCCGGGGATCTACCTGTCTTCCAGCCAGATGGTGAATACTAGAAGTAACCGTGGCAACGAGTCCGTTTCTTATTTTGCTCTCCCACTCTATTGTAAATTATTCTTTTGAGGCATTTAGCCACCGAGCATGTGTTAGCTCATTTTGCAACTTAATTTCTGTCTGCCTAAGAGCTGTTACATGATTGGCAAATCCTAGGGTTGATCATGTATGACTTAACTCTTTCTAGTCTTCGCATTTTGCATGACTAGCTTCATGATCATCAGAATATATAATATTTAGGACGCCTTACTTTGTATGTCTGACTTTTTTGCTTGCTTAAGATTGAGACACTAGGCTTGTTCTTGACCATAAAAAACTGTTAGCTTGTAGATAAACCCTCATGCATCTAGACAGCCGTGACCGTATGGCGAGGTGGGTTGCACTTCAACGTACGTAGCTGGTTGTGTCTATCTCCCGCTCTCCTGAGCACTTGCTACAGCACTCTCCAAAGGCTTTCTTCTTCGACATCGCATCATCCAAGGGATAAAGTGATCGTCTTCTGATCAAATTACTACAGTTGTACTTCCCTAGAAATCAAATTGTACTTTTGAACTCTTCTCAGTTTGTAATCAAATACTTTTTGTTATTGCAAACAAAATGGCGAATCTGCTGGGGATGACTTTCTCCTCCGACGAGAAAGTGACAACTCAATGCGATGTTGTGTCGGTCGGCACGACACAGAAGACTTTGGTCGTGAAAGTCGACCAAACTGCCTACGAAGCCATGATTGGTGCAGGGGGTGCCAAGCGCACTACCAATGTTGCTGCCAAGAATAGGGCGTGCGCCATCTGGACTCTAATGTCCTCCAGTGCACCAATCATGACTTCTGCGCCAAGCTTGGAGAAAAGATCTGTAGCCACTTCCGATTCATCACACCAATTCTGAAATTGGTAGAGAGTGCTCCAACCACTACCCTGGCGCCAATCAGGAGACAGCGCCACATAGCCATTTCTTCCTTACCAATTCTAAAATTGGTAGAGGGCGCACCAACCACTACCTCTGCGCTAAACAAAGGACAGCGCCACATGGCCAATCCTTATTCCTTCATAGTTCTAAACTTGGCAGAGAAGTTACATATCATTGCCCCTGCACAGAGTAAAGAAAAGCGTCCTATGGCCTCTCCTTATCCTTCCCAGTCCTGGACTTGGTGGAAAATGTACCTGATTGTGCCTCTGTGCCAATCAATACGAGAATGCTTCTGAGTATAAAGTCTGCTTCTCTCGGCAAAAACAATCAAATCAATGCCAAGAAACTAGACTCTGCTCAAAGTCCATTTCCTGCTGCTCATCTGTGCCGTGCCAAACACATTGGAATAGTATACGCAGAATAATAGGGCATCATGCCCACTCTTCATGGCCAACGTCAACCAATCCAGAGCCAGGATTTTCCTGCCGTGCATATTTTAAGAACAAGGCAGGGTAAACTGAGGGTGTCTCAGATAGACAGCCAGGTGGCGCACGACCCTGACATGCGCACTTACCTGAACCAGCACAAAATACCATCAAGCCTGCATCAAGAACAATTTGCGCCACTTATTAAATTGCACACATGGAGAGTTTCTCAAATCAAGAATCCTCCCACCTATGCCAATGAAGTCATTACTTCTCTATATACACAGGGAACAAGGCATCTCAAGAACCGAAACCATATTCCTAACATCATCAAGGAATATCTGCCTCCGACTTCTCGTTATCCTGTCATTGTAACTGATCTCCGCGAACTTCTTGTACAAAAATGGAAGATCGCAGGACCATCTAATCCACCTGTAACTCTACATTAGGAACACTACTGTAATCATCACCATGAAGTAGTGATCAAATGTTGCTGTCAATCAGCTAAATGGTCTGTCTTCGACTATTTGAACTACACTCGGACTCCTGAACTCATTATGGTGGACGAAAATGAATTGCTATATGCTTCGGTCAACATGACATCTCGAAGTACAAGGGGTGGAAAATGTCCGAGACGTAATACATCTCGCAATCCCAGTCAACAATACCTTGATCGTATCCGTGACTCTGGTGAAGGGGTCTACCATAATACAAGATCAAGAGGCCGAGACCTACTCAGTCAAAGGAATCTTCCCTCTACTAGTCTTGGAGATATCCTCAGTCAAAGAAATCCTCTTGATTTCGACCAAGACTCAATCGGTCGAAGAAATCTTTTTGATTCTGACCAAGATTTCCTCGGTCAAAGGAATCTTCCCACTCTTTATCTTAGGGGTAGTTTCCTACGTGACTTCGATGCTGATAGCGAGAGCTCTGAGCGAACTATCTTTTCCATCAATTCATCATCGGTAGCTAGAGAAGTGACTGCTTATGTCACTAATGAAGAACAAGATGCATCCAGTTCCGGCAGTCAGGAGTAGAGGATTGCTACGTTAGGGGCTAACTTGAAAACCATGGCTGAAATGGTTGCAAGTGTCACGCCCCAGAACCAGAATACTGGAGAGCGGAGGACAGATACAGCCAGCTACGTACATTAAAGTATAATCTACCTCGATATACAGTCACAACTGTCTAGATGCATGAGGGTTTATCTACAACCCAACAGTCTCTTATGGTCATGAACAAGCCTAGTGTCTCAATCTCAAGCAAGCAAGTAAATGTTACAAGATGTTAGATCATCAGACATACAAAGTAGGGCATCCCAAACATCACATATTCAGATGATCATGAAGCTAGTCATACAAAATGTGAAGACTAGCAAGAGTTTTAGTTATACATGATCAACCCTAGGATTTGTCAATCATGTTACAGCCCGTAGCCTGACAGTAAGTAAAGTTGCAAACGAGCTAACACTTGCTCGGCGGTAAAATGCCTCAAAAGAATATTTTTACAAGGGAGTGGGAGAGAAAAATAAGAACCCACTCGTTCCCAGGGTTGCGTCTAGTGGTCACCATCTGGCTGGAAGACAGGAAGATCCTCGGAAGCTACTCCAAAATCTGGTCATACAAAACCAGCTGGGTCAGACCCCAAAAAGAGCAAGTACCACAAGGGAGGCTTCACTTAAAAACTAAAACCAGCATATTAGCACATAATACATAAAGGATAACAAAAGACATGAGTTAGAGAAAACAAGGTGATAAACGATAAGGCAACTAAGGGACTGTTCCGGTAGCCAAGTTACAACCCGTAAACCAAACAAGGACCGGGGTTGTAACCCTTCACCTAAACAGAGCTTAGTCTCCGACCAATTATCGACAAGAGTAAACATAAACAGTAAAGTACTGAAGTAATTATAGACTGGAATTGCTTAGATAAGAATAAACTGGACTCTATTCATCATTCAAGGCCAAACAATGCGTACGGCTTGATACTTTAACTAACTAGGGTTATCACAAGCCTAGTTACTAGCAAGATGCATCGAGATGTTCCAACAGCCATAAGCCCTGCAGTCTTAATCCAGGTTATCCGGTCACAAGTTGAGAGAGTTGGATTAGGTGACTTAGAGGTGCAACACATGACAGTGTGCTGGAAATGTGCCCTACTCGATGGCAGGCTACAAGTCCAATTAAAAGCACCCAGATAACGAGACTGCTTGTAGCTGGAAAATCTCTTCATGAACTACTTGATCACTCTAGTCATTATCCTAGTCAGATTCAGTATGAATCCCGGACCGTGGAAATCAGGAATTCATATCCTAGACATGATGCAAGACGAGACATGTAGCTTATACAAGCACAAACACCCACGGTGTCAAGACAAGATTTACTTAACAAGGCATATCGAGATTATCATGTTAGGTTACTTTATCAAGTCAAAAGTGCGTCACAACGGATCACTATTAAGAATTATCATGTTACTTGATACTTGTTAAGAGTGCGCCTTAATAGGCCACTATCGTGTTTTATTCTTACATTATTATAAATGAGAAAAACTTGCATAAAATAACTAGAGACATAATCTTGAAGCCAAGCAAAAGATCTACAACTTTCATGTCTTGAGTTTTTCAAGATTTTAGCTACAAAATAGCCCAAACGAACAAAAACAGTCATTTGGAGTGACCTGCGCGCAAGTTGCGCGGGCAAAATCGCCCACGGCATACGTTGCCCGCAAGCACGGCGCGCGACAGAGAAGTGCGCGGGCGCACGGCCGCGCAAGTTACGCATTGCGCGCAGGCAAAATCGCCCACGGCGCACGTTGCACGCAAGCGCGGTGCGCGGGCGCACAGTAGATAAGTGCTCGGGCGTGCAAGTTGCGCATTGCGCGCGGGCAAAATCGCCCACGTCGTACGTTGTGCGCAAGCGCGGCGTGCGGGCGCACGACAAAGAAGTGCGCGGGCGCGCGACGCACAAGTTGCGCATTGTGTACGGGCAAAATCTCCCACGGCGCACGTTGTGCGCAAGCACGGCGCGCCAGATAAGTGCGCGGGCGGGTGGTGCGCAAGTTGCGCATTTCGCGCGGGCAAAATCGCCCACGACGCACATTGCCCGCAAGCGCGGCGCGCGGGCGCGCGGCAGTTAAGTGCGTGGGCGCGCGGCGTGCAAGTTGCACATTACGCGAGGGCAAAATCGCCCACGGCGCACGTTGCGCGCAAGCGCGACGCGCGGGCGCGCGGCAGCGAAACACTGCGCGCGGCAATGTTCGTCGTCCCGACAGCACCAAAAGGTGTGGGGAACTCATGAACTCGAAAATGGCATAACTTTCTCATACGAAGTCGAAATCATGCGCTTCAAAAGCCAAAATTGGGCAGAATTAAATTTCCTACAACATGGATCCATTAGATTTCAAAAATAACCAGGTTTTAGAGATCAAAACCATAAAAAACCTAAAAGTTACAAACTTAGATCTACAAGAATCCATCCATCAAATCCAAAAATGCCAAGTTCTAAAGAGGCTTAGAATCAAGTAAGGAAGAGAATGGAACAATAAAACTTGAGATCTATCATAAAGCAAGTTGCACTTGCCTAGACTTGGTAGGTGGGAGGAGTAAATGAAGAAGATGAAGAAGTAAATGCAAATAATAGAGGGGAGAGAAGAAGTTGACTTATATAGCAACCCCTCCCATCTCAACCCAAAATAAACCAAACCAAGCCAAGCCAAGTCATGTTGAACTAAGTTGAACCAATTAAGTCAAAATTTAAACCAAGGCTAAGCTAAGCAAGATAAATCAAAATACGGGCCACCAGAAAATTGTCAGAAATTCGTATACGTATCCTAAAAAATACGTATAATGGGAAACGGGAGTGACAAATCTACCCACCTTAAAAGAATTTCGTCCTCGGAATTTAATCAAAAGGCTAGAGGTGTCGGGGCAAGCTACACTAATATGGCAATCTACGACTAGCAGTCAACCAAGCAATTATTCACGCAAGCAAGAAAGTAAAAGCATAAGGCAGAAGGAAGACATTATACCTTATGAGTCAAACAAGTGTGGATATTGCGAGCAGATATTATCCTCACGCTCCCACGTTGACTCACCTAAAGAACGCTCCCACGTTGACTCACCTAAAGAGTGATGAACCCAAGCAACACGGACTAACTTAATAGTCTTATTCTTGAGTATCTTCTCCCTTCGGTCCAATATGGATACGGGCCTTTCCTCATACGAAAGGTTGGTACCAACAACCAATTCTGAATGATCAAGGATATGGCTCGGATCCGGGATGTACCATCGCAATTGGGATACATGGAATACGTCATGTACCTCACGTAACGACGGTGGAAGAGCGAGACGATAGGACACATCACCTACTCGCTCGAGAATATCAAACGGTCCTATATACCTAGGACTAAGCTTTTCTCGTACGTCGAATCGAATGACGCCACTGGTAGGCGAGATCCTAAGGAATACATGGTCGCCGATAGAAAATTCAAGCGAACGCCGATGAGAATCGGCCCAATGGTGCTGACGGTCTTGTGCAACTCGAAGATGATCTCTGACTTGTCTGACCACCTCGATTGTCTGTATAATCATCTCTGGACCAAGCATCTGTCTCTCGCTGACATCATCCCAAGCTAAAGGTGATCTGCACTTCCTGCCATACAGTGCTTCAAAGGGTGCCATCCTGTAGACTCTCTCTGACACTGGTGCCGTCCCTGGAATCAAGTCGATAGTGAACTCTATCTCTCTCTCCGGTGGCATACCTGGAAGCTCTTTGGTAAACACATCAGAAAACTCTTTTACTACTCTGGGAAATTGAACTGCTTCTGCTACTGCCATCCGCAATACTGGTGGATAAGGTTCCACTTCGCCTCTAGAAAATGAAAACTCTGGTTCGCCTGGAATACCAAAAATTATTCTGCCAATATGGCAGTCTATTCTTGCGTATTGATCCTTCAACCAATCCATTTCTAGGACCACATCATAGTCGGCCATCAAAAATTCTATCAATCTAGCAGGAAACTCTCTACGGCTAACTAAGATTCGACACGAGGAATAGACTCTATCTACCCCCACAAGACCAATACCAGTAAGTATATTGAGTCTTATTGATAATGACTCGGGCTCCAGTCCTATTCGTGTTGCGAATCGTGCAGACATAAATGAATACGATGCACCCGAATCAAATAATACTGATGCTGGAAAAGAGTTGATGAGAATGGTACCTGCCACCACCTCACCTGTTGCCAATTCTTCTGCTACGGTCAGAACCATAGCCTGACCTTGTCCTCTTGGTGCTGGTCCCCTCTGCTGGTGACCTCTCTGTCTGTTCTGAATCTGAACCTGGACAACTGCTGAGCCTGAGGCGGCAACAGCCTCGGAGGCTGGTACTACTATTGTACTGGTGCTGGACCCCTAACCGATGGACTGGTTAGGTTTGACGATGATGAACTGGCTCTATTCGGACATGACCTTATCTTGTGATCCGGTGTCCCACATGCCAAGCACAATCCCTGTTCTCTATGACACTCTGATACTATATGCCCTGGATTCCCACAATGAGTGCAGTCCATTGTGGAAGACTGCTTCTGCTTCTGCTGCTGAGGATACGTCGGTGTCGAGTGTTGAACCAACGAAACTGTGATCGCCCTCTTAGGAGCTCCAATGGTTAAAGCCCTAACTGTCGGGGCTGGTATTGATGACTGGGACATCCCCCCATGAGACCTCTTATATCCTCCGCTTCTATCTACAATCCTCTGCGAAGTATACTCATGCCTCTTTGCTGCTCGTAAGACGGCATCAAACTTCTGGTGCTCAAACTGCTCCACTGATATGATAATCTCTAGGTGGAGCCCTTGCTGGAATCGCTGGGCTCGATCCAATTCGGTTGCCACCAAGGTGGGAGTAAACCAACTAAGTCTAGAAACTCGGTCGTATATCCATCGACCGTCCTTTTCATCTGCTTAAGATTGGTGAATCTCGTCTGCATATCATACCGAGCTACTGCATCGAAGTACTTGGTCTGGAACTTGTTGCTGAACACCGCCCATGAGATAGGCGTCGGTAATCTAACTGCTAGTATCGCCCCCCAGCTGCGGGCTAAGTCTAACAACTGCAGGCGCACAACGACCACCTTTCTCATTCTCAGGAATCCTAGCTGCTTCCAGGATAACCTCTATGTCCTGAAGCCATGCATCAGCAGTAATAGCATCTTCAGTGCCGTCAAAGAAAGGAGGGTTCAGACGCTTGAAGCTGTTGGCCGCGTTGTTCCTTTGGTAACTAACTCTGTCCATGGCATCTTGTACTGTCTGGTGCAGGCATCGCCCCGATGATTTTGAGATACAAGTAATTCTCTGACACTACTAAAATTTGTCAAATCAGTGACGCCAGAGGACATCGCTAATTAGGGAAAATACGTTGCTAAATCCAATTAGCGACGTATTTAGCGACGTTTGGACGTAGTCGCAATTTACCTAGTCGCTAAATACCATGACGTCGCAATACATCGCTATTGCGACGACACTTAGCGACGCATCCGCATCGCTAATTCAGCGACTACCAGTGACGTAAAATGACTGTATTTACCGACGTCACCTAGCGACGTTTAGCAAATTTACAAACATCGATACTGACCTGGCTTGAGAGCCAAATGGCGACGTCGTGCCGACATATAGCGACGTTTAGCGATATCGTATATAGCGACGTTTAGTGACGATCAGCGACGGTGTGTATCACAGTTAGCGACATTCCGATACTTACTTAGCGACGTTAATGTTCGTCGCTGGACGTAGCTAAATGTCGCTGAACGTCGCTAAATTTGGTAAAAAAAAATACAGCATTTGCAGCAGCACCTAAAGCAGCATTTTCTTGGGTTCGTCGACCCCTTCGGTGGAATACTACTAAACACCAACTGATCAGGAGGAGCATCAAGAACACAAAGTATCAAACAACACAGATACACAATCACGAACACGTTTGAAACACAATCTCATCAATCAACACAGATATATGAAAAATTTCAACAATATTGTCAAACATAATGAAACACAACAACAATGTATGTATAAACACATAAAAGACCCAACAATGGGCCATCACACAACAATATATATATATATGTCGACTACGGCTGATCAGGCGGAGCATCACCGCTCCTGGAAAGAAGGTAAGCATACTGCTCCGGTGTAAGAACCACCGACGACGATGAAGGAGGAGGTAATGCAACCACTGTAGAAGGAGGCAGTGTAACCGCTGGAGAAGGAGGCAGTATAACCGCTAGAGATGGGTGCGTCTGCGTCTCCTCTAGGTCTAGCAGTCTGGTGCTGTATTGCTCCATACAAGCCGCTATCCTAGTAATGGTGCCGTGAATGGACTCATGCGTCCCCTGTACGTCCCTCACGGTGCGCTCGAGCTCGTCAAAGCGTGCGGTGACCGATGCAGCGTCCCCTTGCTCCTGAGACCCTGGCTGCTCAGAAATCCTCTTCAGCATATCGTCGCACAGCTCAGCAATCTGGCGGGCAATGGTATCCTCGACTCGGGACGACTCAGCCTGTGATGGCTGTGAATGTGCACTGGCAGAGGGAGGCCTAGATGCTTGCGTCGCAACAAATGCGCCGTAGGACCCCGTACCGTACTACTTACCTCTATGAAGACCACCAACGACGGTCTTCTAGAGCTCGTCCTCCGACTGAGGCGGAGAGGGCTGTGATGTACCAATCCCTCCCTCTGCCGGTGCACTAGCACTCGCACGCTCACGTAGCCGAACATACTCTTCGTAGAAATCATTGTGCATCTCTATAAACCAGTACTTACATAAATTATCCTAATAAACGTCTAAAGTATTTAATTATTATTAACTATATGGTTATTTGTATATTCTTCAAGTTGTGTTAAAAATTAACGAAATCTAAATTAGTACTTACATAACTCTGAGTAGCCCGGTCGTCGATGAGCTTCCCGTCCTTCCGATGGGTGGCCAGGAAGACGATCACCATGTTTGCGTCATCACCCCTCTGTACCTGCATATTTGTTATATTTAATTCTTTAGTAATTAGAAAATTATATACTCCTACTACCAATAAAATCTTATATATTGCCATAAATTACATACCAGACGACGGAAATGCTCCGTCATAGGAATCGATCCACCACACCACTTTTCGGCCCTCGTCCTAGCCGCCTTCGCCTTCTCCGACCGCTCTCTGTACCGCGGCTTCTCAAATCGAGCCCTCATCGTGGTCCACTGGTCAGGCGTGATCCAACCAGCAATCGGCTTTCCGGAGCGCTGGTGAGCTTTCTGATCGTCAATTGCATCACGGATCAACTTGGCGGCGACGGCAGGAAACTGCCTCTCAATCTGCTCGGCCCGGTGTGGTGGATAAAAATAAGTCCTCTACAAGAATTACAAATTAAAATAATAAGTTCTAAAAAATGCTTAAAATTATATTAATCATATTCTTTAATTACCTTGAAGTGGGCAAACCAGAATGCCTTCCTCTCTTCTAAGGCATCCGAGTAGTTGATCCACGGACCCCCATAGTTGGACCTCAGAAAGGAGCCCAACGCTCTCTGTACCGACGAGGGATGATATCTGTATACAACGATAATTATGTTATATAAATATACAGATATGCATAATATATATATATATATATATATATATATATATATATATATATATATATATATATATATATATATTCATTTAACTTACTTCGTAGGACCGTCGGCCCAAATCTCCATCCTCGTCTCGTCCTGAGGTGCGCATGGAGGGTCGCTCTGTTATGGATCCGCCCGAGCAGGAGTAGGGACTACCTCCTCCACCTGCTCCCCACCCGCCATATTGCTGTCAGCGGTAGGAAGGCTAGGAAAGGAGTATCAACAAGCCTGGAACTGCTCGTCCCAGTTGTACTGCCACCCGGACCTGCGATCGTATGGTACAATGGAGTGCTCGGGTCAAACGGTGGTCCGAAGCCATCCTCTGGTAATGGAGCTCTCTGTCCACCTAAGGACACGGCTCGTCCTGACCTATCTCCGCATCGTCCTGAGGTGCCTCCGCGTCGTCCTGCCATGCTGATAATAACATATAATTAAAAATATAAATAAATACAATGACAGTTTAGAAATATCTGTATACCAATAGAAATGATCATAGTTCATAATTTAAGATTACAGAAATATGAATACATTAAAATCACAGTTTCTCAATCATCCTCTGAAAATTCATCTTCTTCGTTTGCCTCCTCCTCATTTTCCTTCTCATCGTCACTAGCATCTCCTTCGTCTTCCCCTTCGGATACTTGTACCTCTTCTACACAAGTAGATATTGAATGGAGAACTTCTGCTGAGTCGACATCAACTGTATTTGGTACAAAAGGTAGCTCGTCCTCCTGATAAGCTACTTCGTCGACGTCGTCGGTATTTCTGGCTTTAGTTTTGCATACTGCCCACCAGTCGTACCTCATTGTTCCTCGTCTAGGATATGTTGTAAAATATACGAGTTGAGCTTGACTTGCTAGGATAAATGGTTTGTATCCTTGGTATCGACGATGGTAGTTAATATCCACAAGACCATGCTTGTCAATTTTCCATCCTTGATCTTGTATCAGATCGAACCAATCAACTTTGAACAACACGATCTTGGCAGGCTCTATGCCATAGTTGTACGTCAATTCCACGATCTTCCGTAAGACGCCATAGAAATCATTGCCTGGAGTGACATCTTTGTAGTTTGTAGATTTGATACACAAGCAACTGTTTTTTGTGGAATCAAGATCCAGGAAGCTACCTCTGATGGGAGCATTTGTTGACTTGAACTTAAACCCATTCACGCAATAACTTGGCCATATTTTGACGGCATAAATTGGTCCCTTGGCAAGAGTTATAATAGATTCATTCTCAAGGATGACGTCCGGACGATTGACCTAAACACGAGAAGATACAAAATTAAGTTCAATGTTAAGTTATTTCTTGTGCAAATACAAATGGAGGATGATTCTAGCTAGCTTCTTACGTACATATGCATTCAACCAAGACAGGAAATGAAGTCTCATTTCTTCTTCTACTTCTTCATCTACAATGTATGGTCTACTTGACCTCACCTCATCATTAAATTTGCTGAAAACCAAAAAATATCGGGATATACTCGTTAAATTATAATAACGTAATCAACAAATTGATGACTTGAACGTTGAAGATTTTCACTTACCACTCTAGCTTTTCCATTTCATCCTCCTCGTAGTTGAGTAATATATATAACTGGCCAGCCCTTAGTTCCTCATCATTCAAATATCTCTTTTTCAGTTTTCCAGAAGGCTTTCCAAGAGCATTGAAGACTTTCAATAATGCATCATTATATTCTATATCTCCATCGTCGTTCCTCGGAGCTCTTGTTCTATTTGTAGCAATACGAGGCTTGAAATACATTGAACAAAAGTTTGTAATCTCCTCAAGGACATAGGCTTCACAAATAGAACCCTCGACCCGTGCCTTATTTTTCACCTTCCTCTTCATGTGGTTTAGATGGCGCTCGAACGGGTACATCCACCGATAACCGACGGGCCCACCAACACGTGCCTCATAGGAAAGATGAATTGGCAAATGCTCCATAGAGTCGAAGAATCCAGGAGGGAACACCCTCTCAAGCTTACTCAATGTTACTGTAATGTCCTTCTCCTGCTTTTCAAGCCGATCGACGAGCAACTTAGTAGAACAAAGATCTCTGAAGAATATGCTAAGCTCTGTCAGTGGATCCCAAACGACTTGAGGTAAGAATTCCTGAAATGCAATCGGGATTAACCTCTTCATAAAAATGTGACAGTCGTGGCTCTTCATACCCTGTAGTTTGTTCTCCTTCGGGTCAACACATCTTCTCAAATTCGATACGTACCCGTTTGAAAATTTTAGGCCCTGGATCCACCTACAAAGTTTACCTTTGTCCTCCTTGTCCAGTGAGAAAATAACCCTGGGCTGCTTATACTTTCCACTGCCTTCCTTTATCAAATGCAACTCTGGACATTACATATTTCTTCTAAGTCCAACCTGGCCTTGGGATTGTCTTTCGTCTTCCCCTTTACGTCTATCATAGTATTTATTATATTGTCAAATACATTCTTCTCGATATGCAAGACATCCAGGTTATGTCTAAGCAGATGGTCACTCCAATATGGTAGGTCCCAGAATATACTTCTCTTCGTCCAGTTGTGAGCGCGGCCAAATCCATCACACTTGTACCCCGCTGTAGGCTCTTCAATAGCACTTGAAAATTCTTTAACTTCCTCCCATATCGTGTCCCCGGACCACCGTGGCGGTGGACTGGACTTCTCTACCACGACAGCACGAAAAGCATTCATGTTCCTCCGGTACGGATGATCCTTTGGAAGGAACTGTCGATGACAATCGAAGAAGCACGGTTTCCCTCCGTGTTTCAAACAGAAAGCCTTAGTGCGATCCATACAATACGGACATGCGAGACGACCATGGGTGCTCCAACCCGATAACATTCCATAGGCCGGAAAATCATTGATGGTCCACATTAGTGCAGCCCTCATCTGAAAGTTCTGCTTTCTGGAAACATCATATGTGGTTGCACCTACTTTCCATAACTGATTCAGCTCATCTACCAAGGCCTGTAAGTACACATCGATGTTCCTTTTCGGGTTCTTCGGACCTGGAATAATAACAGTTAGGAACATATAAGGAGTCTTCATACACATCCAAGGCGACAAGTTGTACGGAGTAACAATCACAGGCCAACAAGAATATTGTGAGCCCGAAAGTCCAAAATGGGTAAAACCGTCGGAGGAAGGCCCCAATATGACATTACGCAGCTCCGAAGCAAAATCGGGATACACTCGATCAAAGTGCTTCCATGCTTCCCCGTCGGATGGATGATCCAGTACTCCATCTATTTGTTCCCACTTGTGCCAACTCATATTATCAGCTGTCTCCTTTGCCATAAACAACCTCTATAACTGCGGCGTCAAAGGCAAATAGTGCATCGAATCTGTTGGCTTGCGTGCACCAGAAGTCCTTGTTGTACTAGTTGCCTTGAAGCGATCGGTACCACAAAATCTACAGGCATCTTCATCCATGTCGTCCTTATAGTACAACATGCATCCGTTGCGACATGCATCAATTTTTTCATACCCCATCCAGAGCGATCTCACCATTCTTTTGGATCGGTAGAAGTCTTTAGGTAACTTGCCACCCTCCGGCAATATATCTTTAATTAACTCCAGGATTCGGTTGTAGGATTCTTGAGACATGTTAAAATCTAATTTTATGCCCAACAATATTGTAATCACGTCCAACGGTGAATGGTCATCACAACGAGGATATAAAGGAGTCCTTGCATTCTCCAGCAACTCCATGAACTTTGCAGCATCGGCATTCGGTGCCTCCTCAGCTTCATATTGATTGTTCGGATCGAAACTAGGCCCCGCAGCATCGAAAACCATGTTCGTCCACCCTTGGTCGTAATCAGCATGCTCGTAGACATCTACATAAGGCTCCGGCTCGGAGGCTAAAGGCACAAGTTCTCCGTGTGCGGTCCACTGATAATAATTTGACATGAAACCCCTCGAATACAAATGATATGTCACATCCACTTCCGAATGATATTTTAAGTTGCGACATCTCACACATGGACACTTAATTTTTGTACGGTCCATGTACTGAGGGAACGCCTTGGCAAACTGCAGGAACTGTTGCACACCCTGTATAAATTCATCTCGCACACCGTACATGTCATCAGGATGACGATTGTACATCCACAAACGGTTCCGCAGATAGTAATTCATATCCATTTTAAGATAATTCTGCAAAGAATGACACAGACAGTAATTCATCAGGATGACGATTGTATATCCACAAACGGTTCCGCAGATAGTAATTCATATCCATTTTAAGATAATTATTGCAGAAAGTGAAGAATGGCTCAGAACACAACCCAAAATTTTATGTTTTTCAAAGATATATTTCACATGCTTAATTTCCAAGTGAGGGACAAATGGCTCAGAACGCAACCCAAAATTCAGTCTAGCATACATTAGTGTGAATCATCTATGTTCTGTACATATGGTGTAGTATATGTTCTTATCGAATCTAGTATCTGAAGGATGTAACAGAATCAATAAGATGAACCCCAAAATATAATACTAAGACATTATCTACTACTAAAAGATGTAGTGTTAGGTTGTCGTATCATCATTGCCGAGTGATGGGGGTCGGAGGACAGTCAACTTTATCTACGGATACATAGTTTCTGCCTTGCTAATCGAATGGCTGCAGGGACTATGTCCTGATCATGATGTCGTACCGTAGATTAATACAAATTCCTTATAGCAAATGTCGTACATAGATTTCTGCCTCGCCAGTCGAATGGCTGCAGGGACAGTGTCTGGCTGGTACATGTAATTCAAAATCAGATTAATGGGACAGTTAATTCCAAACCCAGACACAACCCTCACATTAGAAACATGTAATTCAAAATCAGACCCCAATGGAGATGGCCAACTATCCTCACACAGCTTATAATAATATAGAGAATCCACGAATGTAGAGAATCCACGAATGAACAACAAATGAACAACAATCCAAATATATAGAAAGCCAATACTCAACAAACCGAAATGATCATTTAAGCAAAAATCAGACCCCAATGTAATTCAAAACCCAGACACACTCCTCCTCCTCCTCACACAGCTCAAAATCATACCCCCAATGTCCTGATCACATCAGTTTTGATTAATGCAAATTTCTTATAGAACCTGAACTAAAAATCAAGGCCAATGGCTAACCACATCAGTTTTGATTATGATAAGCTGCTGCTGCTGCACCAAATCATGGATCCATATTTTTCCAAACTCATATTTTTCGATACCAAACTCATATTTCCCGATACCAAGCTCAAACTCCAAAATGAAAAACTTATCAAGCTCGAGCTCGAGCTTACAGTATTGGTGTCCAGGGGGTTATGTGTTAACAATATACATAGTATACTGTTAAAGAGGGGCCTAACAGTATACATAGTACCATTGATTAATACAAACTAAACATGCATCCCATGAATCCCAGTTCATCTAAATATTATCACAGACATGTATACAAGTAAACATCAATTAATTAACATTATTAGTCAATTTATTCTTTATTTCAAAACCCTGAAAATGCCCAAAAACTCCCAGTATCAGTAAATAAGGCTCGAACCCAAAATTGGAATTCGAATCCCAGCAAAACATCAAATTGACAGTTGATATGAGTCATGTACATATATAGGTGTCACACTGTGAGTCTCGTATCCACACAGGGAGACACGACGTGTCCAAACCAACAAAATCATAAAATACACACATACAGACTGCTGCTCGTGCGGCGAGTCCACGTTCTCGTAGACACGAACTAGAAGCGAGAGAGAGAGCTAGAAGACGAGGAGAAACTGGAAAGCGTCGGAGCCGGGGCGACGGGGACAGGGGAGTGTGTGTGTGTGTGTGTGTGAGAGAGAGAAAGAGAGATGGGGGAGCTACCTGAGGAGAAGGGAGGAGGAGGAGGAGGCCGAAGAAGGGAGATCGCCGGAGGAGCGTCGCAGAGGAGGAGCGCGCGAAAAATTAGGGGGGGGATTTGTGAATGATCGAAAAGGAAACCCTTGCTGCCTATATGAAACATTTAGCGACGTCCGAAAAGGACGTCTCTAAACGTTACTGAAATTTAATATACGGCGACGCCGCTTAAATTGTGCCGTTACGAGTGGCTACATCAGCGATGTGTACCAACGAACTTGCGACGCAGGTTTCCATTTAATAAACTGTAGTCGCTATTAGTCGCTTTTGGCGACTAATAGCGACGTACTAGTAAAACGTCGCTAAACCCCCAAAAATTAGCGACGTTCTTACTTGGAGTCACTAAATTCGTCGCTGATTTGACTTATTTTGGTAGTGTGATGAGACCTACCAGGGTTCCATTATCAGGCTCTACATGCTGGGCTGGCGGAACTGGGGGCTCTGGATCCCCGAAATGCATGACTTGGGAGGCCGTTCCAGAGTGCTGTACTTGGTCTCCAGGTTGCTGCTGGTCCACTGGAGGTGCTCCGCCTTGCTGATCGGTAGGACCAGGAACAATATCGCTGAAGAAACAACATGGGGAACAATAAGGAAGGACCATGATAGATCGAGGATATAAACATATGATCAGGTCAAAATTTCGGAAAGATTAGAAGACACGAGTAGAGATCAAGGGCGAGTGCTGATTGAGACATCTATTCAATGAAACCCTCACACATCTTGATTTACAAGACCTGCATGGGCCACCACTTAAACCGTGTCATGCCCCAGAACCAGAATACTGGAGAGCGGGGGACAGACACAGCCAGCTACGTACATTAAAGTATAATCTACCTCGATATATGGTCACGGCTGTCTAGATGCATGAGGGTTTATCTACAAGCCAACAGTCTCTTATGGTCATGAATAAGCCTAGTGTCTCAATCTTAAGCAAGTAAGTAAATGTTACAAGATGTTAGATCATCAGACATACAAAGTAAGGCATCCCAAACATCACATATTCAGATGATCATGAAGCTAGTCATACAAAATATGAAGACTAGCAAGAGTTTTAGTCATACATGATCAACCCTAGGATTTTTCAATCATGTTACAGCCCGTAGGCAGACAGTAAGTAAAGTTGCAAATGAGCTAACACTTGCTTGACGGCTAAACGCCTCAAAAGAATATTTTTACACGGGAGTGGAGAGCAAAATAATGACCCACTCATTGCCAGGGTTATGCCCAGTGGTTACCATCTGGCTGGAAGACAGGTATATCCTCGGGAGCTACTCCGAAATCTGGCCATACAAAACCAGCTGGGTCAGACCCCAGAAAGAGCAAGTGCCACAAGGGAGGCTTTACTTAAGAACTAAAACCAGCATATTAGCACATGATACATAAAGGATAACAAAAGACATGAGTTAGAGAAAATAAGGTGATAAACGATAAGACAACTAAGGGACTATTCCGGTAGCCAAGTTACAACCCATAAACCAAACAAGGACCGGGGTTGTAACCCTTCACCTGAACAGAGCTTAGTCTTCGACCAATTATCGATAAGAGTAAACAAAAACTGTAAAGTGCTGAAGTAATCATAGACTGGCATTGCTTAGATAAGACTAGAATGGACTCCTTTTATCATTCACGGCCAAACAATATGCACGGCTTGATACTTTAACTAACTAGGGTTATCACAAGCCTAGTTACTAGCAAGATGCATCGAGATGTTCCAACAGCCACAAGCCCTGCAGTCTTAATCCAGGTTATCCGGTCACAAGTTGAGAGAGTTGGATTAGGTGACTTAGAGGTGCAACACATGACAGTGTGCTAGAAATGTGCCCTACTCGACGGCAGGCTACAAGTCCAATTAAAAGCGCCTAGATAACGGGCCTGCCTGTAGCTGGAAAATCTCTTCATGAACTACTTGATCACTCTAGTCATTATCCTAGACAGATTCAGTATGAATCCCTGACCGTAAAAATCAGGAATTCAAATCCTTGACATGATGCAAGACGAGACATGTAACTTATACAAGCACAAACACCCACGGTGTCAAGACAAGATTTACTTAGCAAGGCATATCGAGATTATCATGTTAGGTTACTTTATCAAGTCAAGAGTGCGTCACAACGGACCACCATCAAGAATTATCATGTCAAGTTACTTGTCAAGAGTGTACCACGATGGGTCACTATTAAGAATTATCATGTTACTTGATACTTGTTAAGAGTGCGCCTTAACAGGCCACTATCGTGTTTTATTCTTACATTATTATGAATGAGAGAAACTTGCATAAAATAACTAGTGACATAATCTTGAAGCCAAGAAAAAGATCTACAACTTTCATGTTTTGAGTTTTTCAAGATTTTAGCTACAAAATAGCCCAAAACTGCAAAAACAGTCATTTGGAGTGACCTGCGCGCAAGTTGCGCTGGCAAAATCGCCCACGGCGCACGTTGCCCACAAGAACGGCGCGATGGCGCGCAGCCGCGCAAGTTGCGCATTACGTACGGACAAAATCGCCCACGGCGCACGTTGCGGGCAAGCGCGGCGCGAGGGCGCGCGGCGCGCCAGTTGCGCATTGCGCGAGGGCAAAATCGCCCACGGCGTACGTTGCGTGTAAGCGCGGCGCACGGGCGTACGGGTGCACGGCCGATAAGTGCGCGGGCGCGCGACGCGCAAGTTGCGCATTGCGTACGGGCAAAATCGCCCACGGGACACGTTGCGCGCAAGCGCGGCGCACAGGCGCGCGGCAGAGAAGTTCGAGGGCGCGCGACGCGCAAGTTGCGCATTGCGCGCGGGCAAAATCGCCCACGGCGCACGTTGCGCGGGCGCGGTGCGCGGGCGCACGGCAGATATGTGCGCGGGCGTGCGACCGCACAAGTTTAGGATTGTGTGCGGGCAAAATTACCCACGATGCAGTGCGCGGCAGCAACGACACTGTGCACGGCACTGTTCATCGGCCCGACAACACTAAAAGGTGTGGGGAACCCATGAACTCATAAATGGTATAACTTTCTCATACGATGTCGAAATCAAGCATTTCAAAAGCCAAAATTGGGTAGAATTGAATTTCCTACAACATGAACCATTAGATTTCGAAAATAACCAAGTTTTAGAGATCAAAACAAAGAAAAACCTAAAAGTTACAAACTTAGATCTACAAGAATCTATCCATCAAATCCAAAAATGCCAAGTTCTAAAGAGGCTTAGAATCAAGTAAGGAAGAGAATGGAACAATAAAACTTGAGATCCATCATGAAGCAAGTTGCACTTGCCTAGGCTTGGTAGGTGGGAGGAGGAAATGAAGAAGATGAAGAAGTAAATGCAAATAATGGAGGAGAGAGAAGAAGTTGACTTATATAGCAACCCCTCCCATCTCAACCCAAAATAAACCAAACCAAGCCAAGCCAAGTCATGTTGAACCAAGTTGAACCAATTAAGTCAAAATTTAAACCAAGGCTAATCTAAGAAAGATAAGTCAAAATACGGGCCACCTGACAATTGTCAGAAATTCGTATACATATCCTGAAAAATACGTATAACGGGAAACGGGAGTGACAGCAAGTATGCATGCTGTGGTCATAGCACAACACACTATTCTACCGGTTGTGAATCCAATTCCAACCCAGGAACACATAGCAACATCTGCCCCTGTCAATAATGGTCTGGGGTGCAATCTCCTCACAATGCTACCATGCCAGCTCAGGCTACTCCAAGTCAGTCAGGTGCTGGGGGTGGTCCATATCATGCGGTTCCTTTTCCTAACACATCGAATCAGTATACTGCTCTCCAAGTCTCAGGAGATCCCCTTGAAGCAGTGAAGCTTCTGCGTAACCAGTTCGAAGCCTTCAAGCAAAAGGATGGTTTACAGAAGTTAGGAATCAAACAACCTTACCCTGTAGAGTGGAAGGAAGTCCCATTTAAACCTAAGTACAAGCCACCAACCATCATGATGTTTGACGGCAGCTCATCTCCGAGTCAGTATCTGAACCATTTTGAGGTAATGACTGATCAGCTCCAACCGAACGATGCTCTACTCACTAGAGTATTTGTTGGGTGCTTGGTGGGTGCAACCTTTGACTGGCATCATAGTTTGTAAGATGGTTACATAACATCTTTTGTAGGATTCAAGCAAATGTTCCTGGAACGATTCTATGAGGGAACAAATGACATGACCATGTCGGACCTCATCAAAATCAAATGGCCTAATGAAACTGCTGAACGTTTCATTGAGCGCTTCCGTCATGAGGCACTCAAAATGCCTCTAGGTACTCCAGATGCATTGACTATAGATACATGCAAATCAAATTTGTTACCTATAGTCAGCATGTGGACTGGACCTACGTAATTCCAAGACTGGGCCTCCTTCATAGCAAGTGCCAGGGCAGCGAAGACAGTGCTGACAAGTTCAAACAACTAGGCATCCATATTCTTAATGTTAAAAAAGATGAACATTCTGCAATCAACTGTGGCGGTCGTCAGAACAACCGCAAAGGCAAAGAAGCTTTAGCCATCAATGTGAAAGACAAAGAAGCTTTAGCCGTCAATATGAGTCAGTCAACACCTACCACGACGGCACCCTCACAAAGAGCAGCACATCCTAAGGAGGAATATTCCTTTAACAGGATGACATCATGAGCATATTCAATTGTCTGATCAAAAGCAACAAACTTTAACTGCCTGAAGCAAAACGGTCGGATGAAGTAGGTAAGACTGACAATCCTAAATATTGCATGTATCACAGGTTCTTGGGACATCCAACCAGGGCATGTTACGTACTCAAAGGGAAGATCTAGGATCTAATCAACGCCAAGGTAATCACTCTTCAGCAAGATGAGAAGACTGTGATTGCCAATGTCGTCTCTCTACAATTTGGCGACTTTTCTGCTCAACTTGTGCAGGATGGAGTCGTCTCCATTCCAAAAGCTACTATAGAGATTGTCAACCTTCCGTCAGCATGAAGTGACGTTCATGTACCTCTATCAACCGACAAAGGGAAGATTATGTGAATTTACCCCGATTTAGTGGCTGACTTTCAATCAAAGACACCTGCTCCCTCTACAAAGTCAAGAAAGACAACCAAGTATAAGTCATGTCATATGACAGCATTGGGTGGTCATCTCCCACCTTTGGATGCTATCTTCATTCCAGCAACGGCTTCACTTCCTTCTGCCGAAACGATAGTATCAAAGCCAAAAATCAATTACCGGCTAGCATTCCATCATACAGTCAACAGTCCTGTAAACTGATGATAAAGATGGAATATGATCTACAGAAAGCCCCTGGCTTGAATGACGGAAAATGGTCTCCTATACCTCTTTTCTTATGCCTTCAACACAATCAGTCCCGTGTTGGTCTGGGATTCCGGACAGATCCTTTATCTATAAAAAAAAGTCTTCCAGAAGCAAGACTCAGATGAAGAATTGTAACGTGGTTTCATCCGCACATGTTCTAGAAGAAGAAGCCATGACTGGTACTCGATCTGGGAAGCTCTATTTTAGAGATTATCCAGAGGGACAAGAGAATGCAGTCACTCCACCTCCAGTCTCTGATGCCCCTCCAACATCTTCTTCTGCCATCAATGTTCTTTCAGCGTCATCGCCTCAACCGGAAGTAGTTCCTTCCAAACCAACAGCGGCTATCAAAGGCAAATAGCTAGTTAGCTTTGATAAAATATTAAAGAAAGCTCCACCTCTTGGACTTGAAAAGACGTATAACTTTGACATATTGGCTCAACTAGCTAATACTCCGGCAAGGTTATCGATTTTTGAACTCCTGCGTCTCTCGAGGAAAACTCGAGAAATGTTAAGTGAAGCTTTGATGCAAACAGACGCATGTCATGCCCATCTTAAGAGACCGAACGAAGAACTAGTGGCATGTTCCCACTGTCATAGTGTAATAGAGCTGATCTCCAATATCACTTTCACTCAAGATGATATGCTTCTGGAGGACAATCGACATGACCGACCTCTCTATTATACGGGATATGTCGATACCATGATGGTCGATCGCATTCTAGTTGACCCAGGATCTGCACTCAGTATTATGCCAAAGACTCTATTGGATGCGCTGAAGATCCCAGTTCATAATCTCTCTACAACAATCACGACTAGTTTGGGGTTCAATTTCGGAAAAAGCGAACCGTTGGAGAAGATTCGTCTGAAAGTCCAAATAGGCAATCGCCGTACGAAGGTCACCTTCTATGTGATTGACAATCACGTCTCCTACAACGTCTTATTGGGAAGACTATGGTTGTATGAATATAACATCGTGCCATCCACTCTCCATCAATGCTTCAAGTATGTCGATGACAACGGAGAAGTCCGAAAAGAAGTGGCTGATCTTAATCCCTTCCGAGGCATCGAGGCATATTTTACTGACTTCAGAATGTATAAAAAGGAGTTCATGAAAGTCGTATTGGCCATGGACACTGAAGAAGACCGGAAAGAAAGTTCGGATGACGTTTTGGTAATTCCGGTCAAAGGACGCACTTCTCGTCCTTCGTCTTCTCAGATGTTGACCATCAATCTCTCTCCTTCTGTCAAGCATCCTCATACTAAAAATATGGAGCATAGGGAGCTCACCTCTTCTGAATCCCTTGTTATCGACCTTTGTCATAACAAGCCTTCTTCTTCTCCTAATTTTGTTATCAATCATATTAAGCCACTGGCTAAGGTTAAGAACACTGTTATAAATTATGATGTAATTATCAATAAAGTAGCATCTACTTTGCAGTATATTGATATCAATTATTACACTCGATGTTATCTAGAAATCTTAGATAACTTCGAACCCCTTACATTGGGAGCAATTCAAGCTCTTCAAGATGAAGTATCACTTGAATCAGTACAAGATTTATTCTTTTTGGTTCCCTTCCGCAAGAAGGACGAACATCCTATCCTCTTCAGCAAAGGATTGAAATAAAAGGTTACATCCGATAGCGATGCTGAAAATGACGATAATGGACAACTTCAACTACGTCGTTACAGTCAACAATCGAAGAACATCATCCAAAATATGGGCTACAACTTCAAATCTGGCCTCAACGGTGGTAGGGGAAGGCGAACTCATATTCGTATACCTACTCCAAAAGGGAAGTCACTATAATATTATAACAAAATAAAGCATGGGTTAGGCTACACTTCGCCGATCATGACCCCAGATGCCTCTGAGTCTGACAAAAAGAGCGATCTAACTCTTCTAACTCTGGCTCATGGGATTTAGACACTAGCATAGGGCTCGTCCATCGAGTGACCCTATCTTCTAATATGGTGACCGCTGAGTTCTCAGAAGATGATGACGATTTTACTGAAGTCCCTGAATCTAATCCTTGGGCATAAAAGATGGATACTCAATAGAAACTTCGCTTCGAGCAACGTGAACCACCTACTGTAGATCAATTAGTCCAAATCGATGTCGGAGACGAAACTTCTCCAAGGCCAATCTTCATCAGCAAAAGTCTTCCTGAAGCAGATAAACAAAAACTGATTCATCCCATTCGAGAATACATTGACGTATTCGCCTGGAGATATGAATATATTTCGGGATTTAATCCTCATATCGCTACCCATAAGCTTAACATTCTGCCAAATGCTAGGCCAGTCAAACAACAACAGCGTCAATTTCGACCTGATATGATGGACGCTATAGAAGCTGAAGTCAAGAAGCTCATCGTTTGCGGCTTTGTCTGAGAAGAACAACATCCCGACTGGATGGCTAATGTCGTCCTAGTTATGAAGAAAATAGGAAAGGTCCGAGTCTGCATCAACTTTAGAGACCTTAATGAAGCTTGTCCTAAGGATGAGTTTCCTCTTCCGATCACTGATGTCATGATCGACAACACTTACGGGTTTGAGCGGATGTCTTTTATAGATGGGTTTTTCGGATACAATCAGATCAGGATGAACACCGAAGATGAAAAACATACATCTTTTTGTACTCCTCTAGGGGTCTACTACTACACAGTCATGTCATTTGTCTCAAGAATGCTAGTGTAATCTATCAGCGGGCCATGAGTACCATTTTTCGTGAACATTTACGAAATACAGTCGAATGCTATGTTGACGATATTGCTGTCAAAAGTCGTCTAAAGGAAGATCACATCCAAGACTTAAGAACTATCTTCGATCTACCAGCATCAACTTAAGTTGAATCTCACCAAGTCATTCCTGGGAGTCTCTAGTGGCAAATTCCTCAGATTCTTTATTACCTCTTGTAGAAGCCCAAAAAGTATGAACATCATCATGCGCTACTCATAATTGGTGCCAACACTCAAATAGTCAAATGGCGCCAGACAGCAGATGGCACGTGACATCAATTGGCGCTGGCTGACATATGGCAAGCTTCCTCGAGAAGTTGAAACAGTTTTCATCATGACTCACAACACGTCAGTCGAAAAAATCTATTTCGAATCCTGAATACACGACGCTCAAAGAGATTATGTCAGATTTGTCATAATGACTGAGAGCTGCCTTGCGCCATTCGCAGTTGGCGCAAGGTAATCAATAAATTATGTAGGGTGCATTAAAATAGCAAATAGCGCTCGACATCATTTGACAGTGGTGTTTTCGATCAAATTATCCAGAAGTAGTTAGATAATGTGGCACACATACCACTAATCTCGAAAAACATGTATGTGACACTGTCCATGACCAAGCGCATCTCCATCACTGATTGCCACGCATCTAAGCAGTTAAACCAACCATTCGTGCGACTAGATAAATGGTACGCCAAATGCAGTATACGTCAATCTGGATAACTACTTAACAGTTATCTCTAAACTCTATAAATAGAGTTTCAAATCACTTTATAAGCATCACTAATGATCATAATCTCCTGAGCACTTGCTGCAGCACTCTCCAAAGGCTTTCTTCTTCAATATCGCATCGTCCAAGGGATAAAGTGATCGTCTTCTGATCAGATTCCTACAGTTGTACTTTTCCAGAAATTAACTTGTACTCTTGTACACACTCTTCTAAGTTTGTAATCAAACAACTTTTGTTTTTGTAAACAAAATGGCGACTCTACTGGGGACGACTTTCTTCTCCGATGGGAAAGTGACAACTCAATACGATGTTGCGTCGGTCAGCATGTCGCATAATACTTTTGTTGTGATAGTCGACTAAACTGCCTACGAAGCCATGATTGGCGCATGGGGTGCCAGCGCGCCACCACTGTTGCTGCCAAGAACAAGGCACGCGCTGTTTGGACTCCAAAGTCCTCCAGTGCACCAATCACAACTTCTGTGCCGAGCTTGGAGAAAAGCTTTGTAGCTACTTCCTCTTCCTCGCCAATTCTAAAATTGGTAGAGAGTGCTCCAACCACTACCCTAACACCAATCAGGGGACATCGCCACATGGCCACTTCCTCTTCCTCACCAATTCTAAAATTGGTAGAGGGTGCGCCAGTCATGACCCTGGTGCCAATCAAGGGACAGCGCCCTATGACTGCTCCCTCTTCCTTCCCAGTTCCAAAGTTGGTGGAGAGTGCACCAACCACTGCCCTGACACAGAATAAAGAAAAATGCCTTATGGCCAATCCTCATTCCTTTCTAGTTCTAAACTTGGTAGAGAAGTTACATATCACTGCCCCTGTGCAGAATAAAGGAAAGCGCCCTATGGCCTCTCCTTATCCGTCTCCAGTCCTGGACTCGGTGGAAAATGCATCTGATTGTGCCTCTGTGCCAATCAATGCCAGAACGCTTCTGAGAAATTCTATTTCTCTTGAAAGAGACAATCAAATTAATGCCAAGAAACTAGACTCTGCTCGAAGTCCATTTTCTGATGTCCGGCTGTGCTGCGCCAAACGTGCTGGAATAGTATGCACAGAACAACATGGCATCATGTATGCTCCTCATGGCCAGCGCCAATCAAGCCAGAGCCAGGATCTTCCTACTTTGTGTATTTTAAGAACCAAACAAGGTAAACTGAGGGTGTCTCAGATAGACATCCAGGTGGCGCATAACCCTAATATGCGCACTTACCTTAACCAGCACAGAATAGCATCAGGCCTGCATCAAGAGCAATCTGCACTACCTACTAAGTTGCACACAGAGAGAGTTTCTCAAATCAAGAATCCTCTCACCAATGCCAATGAGCTCAATACTTCTCTGTACATACAGGGAACAAGGTATCTCAAGAACCGGAATCATGTTCCTAACATTATCAAGGAATATGTACCTCCGACTTCTCCTTATCTTGTCATTGTAACCGATCTCCGTGAACTTCTTGTACAAAAATGGAAGGTCGTAAGACCATCTCGTCCACCTGTAACTCCACACCAGAAGCATCATTGTAATCATCATTATGAAGTAGTGATCAAATATTGCTATCAATCAACAAAATAGTCCGTCTTCGACCGTTTGAACTACACTCGGACTCTTGAACTCATTCGACCGTTTGAACTACACTCGGACTCTTGAACTCATTATGGTGGATAAAGACGAGTTGCAATATGCTTCGGTCAACATGATGTCCTGAAGTAATGGGGGTGAAAAACGTCCAATACGTAATGCATCCCGCAATCCCAGTCAATAATACCTTGATCATATCCGTAACGCTGGTGAAGGAGTCTACCAAAATACCAGATCAAGAAGCCAAAACCTACTCAGTCAAAGGAATCTTCCTTCCGACTTGGAAACAATCGGTCTTTCTTCCGACCAAGAAATCATCGGTCAAAGGAATCTTCCTGATTCTGACCAAGATTTCTTCGATTAAAGGAATCTTCCCATTTTTCATCCTAGGGTAGTTTCCTGCATGACTTCAACGCCGTAGTGAAAGCTCTGAGCGGACTATCTTTTCTACCATCTCATCATCGATAGCCAGAGAAATGACTGCCTATGTTACTAATGAAGAACAATATGTGTCCAGCACCGGCAGTCAAGAACAGAGGATTGTTGTATTAGAAACTAACTTGAAAACAATGGCTGAAATGGTTGCAAGTATGCATGCTGTGATCGTAGCACGACATATTCTTCCACCGGTTGTGAATCCAATTCCATCTCGAGAACATATAGCAGCATCTGCCCCTGTCAACACTAGTCTGGGGGTGCAATCTCCGCATAATGCTACTATACCCGCTCAGGTTACTCCAAGTCAATCTCGTACTAGGGGTGGTTCTTATCATGCAGTTCTGCCTCCTAATATATCGAATCAGTCTACTGCGCCCCAAGCCTCAGGAGATCCCCTGGAGGTAGTAAAGCTTTTGTGTAACCAGTTCGAAGCCATCAAGCAGAAGGACGGCCTGCAGAAGCTAGGGATCAAGCAACCTTACCCTGTAGAGTGGAAGGAAGTTCCATTTCCACCTAACTACAAGCCACCAACTATCATGCTGTTTGATGGCAGGTCATCTCCGAGTCAGTATCTCAATCACTTCGAGGTAATGACTGATTAGCTCCAACTGAATGATGCTCTACTCACTAGAGTATTCGTCGGGTGCTTGGCTGGTGCGGCCTATGACTAATATCATAGTTTGTCAGATGGTTGTATAACATCTTTTGCAGGATTCAAGCAAATGTTCCTGGAACGATTCTATGAGAGAAAAAACGACATGACCATGTCGGCCTTTATCAAAATCAAAGAACGGCCTAATGAAACTGCTGAACGTTTCATCGAGCGCTTCCATCGTGAGACACTCAAAATGCCTCTGGGTACTCCAGATGCACTGACTATAGATACATGCAAATCAAACTTGTTACTTATAATCAGCATGTGGACTAGACCCATATAATTTCAAGACTATGCCTCCTTCATAATAAGTGTCAGGGCAGCCGAAGACAGTGCTAATAAGTTTAAATAACTAGGCATCTAGATGCCCAATCTTGAAAGAGATGAACATTCTGCAACCAACAGCGGCGGTCGTCAGAACAACCGCAAAGGCAAAGAAGCTTTAGCCATCAATGTCAAAGGCAAAAAAGCTTTTAGTCGTCAATGTGGGTCAGTCAACACCTACCAAGATGGTACCCCACAGGGAGCACCATATCCTAAGGAGGAGTATTCCTTTGATAAGGATGACATCATAAGCATATTCGATTGTCTAATCAAGAGCAACAAACTTCAATTGCCCAAAGTAAAATGGCCAGATGAAGAAGGTAAGACTGACAATCCTAAATACTGTGTCTATCACAGGTTCTTGGGATATCCGACTAGGGCATGCTACGTACTTAAAGGGAAGATCCAGGAACTGATCAACGCCAAGGTAATCACCCTTCAGCAAGATAAAAAAGGCAACTGCTAATGTTATCTTTCTACAATTTGGCGACTTTCCTGCTCAACTTGTGCAGAATCGAGTCGTCCCCATTCTGAAAGCCACTCTGGAGATCGTCAACCTTCCGCCAGCACGAAGTGACGGTCTCGTACCCTTGTCGATTGACAAAGGGGAGATCATGTAGATTCACCCTGATTTGGTTGCTGACTTTGAGTCAAAGACACCTGCGTCCCCTACAAAGTCAAGAAAGGCGACCAAATACAGTCGTATCATATGACATCACTGGGTGATCATCTTCCACCTTTGGATGCTACCTTCTTCGCAGCGATAGCTTCGCCTTCTTCTACTGAAGCAGTGACACCAAAGCCGAAAATCAATTACCGGACAACATTCCATCTATATAGTCAACAGTAAAAGCTGATGACAAAGATAGGATATGATCTACAGAAAGCCCCTGGCTTAAATGATAGAAAAGGGTCTCTTATAGACCTTTCTCTACGTCTTCAACACAATCAGTTTTGTATTGGACTGGGATACTAGACAAATCCATCCTGTTTTCAAAAGAAGTCTTCCAGAGGCAAGACTAGGATGAAGAACCGTAACATGGTGTCCTTTGCACCAGTACCGGAAGAAGAAGCTATGATTGGTACCCGATTTGGGAGGCTCTATCTTAGAGACTATCCAGATGGACAAGAGAGTGTAGCCACTCCTTCTCCAGTCTCTGATGTCCCTTCAGCATCTTCTCTACCTGTTGTCAACGATCCTTCGACGTCATCACCTCAAACGGAACCAGTTCCTTCCAAACTAACAGCGGCTGACAAAGGCAAACAGCCAGTTCGCTTTGATAAAAAATTGAAGAAAACTCCACCTCTTGGACTTGAAACTCCATATAAATTTAACATATTTGCTCAACTAGCCAATACTCCGACAAGGTTATCGATTTTTTAACTCTTGTGTCTCTCAAGGGAAACCCGAGAGACGTTAAGTAAAGCTTTAGTGCAAGCAGACGCTTGTCTGGCCCATCTTAAGAAACCAGACGAGGAACCAATGGCATATTCTCATTGCCATAGTATGATGGAGTTGATACCCAATATCACCTTCAATCAAGACGATATGCTCTTGGAGGACAATCGACAAGACCGACCTCTCTATTATACGGGATATGTCAATACCATGAAGGTCGATCACATTCTAGTCGACCCAGGATCTGCACTCAGCATTATGCCAAAGACTCTATTGGATGCACTGAAGATCCCAGTCTGTAATCTCTCTGCAACAATCACGACTATTCTGGGGTTCAATTCTAGGAGGTGCGAACCATTGGAAAAGATTCGCCTAAAAGTCCAAATAGACAATCTCCATATAAAGGTCACTTTCTATGTGATTAACAATCACGTCTCCAACAACGTCTTGTTGGAAAGACCATGGTCGCATGAACATAACATCGTGCCATCTACTCTCCATTAATGCTTCAAGTATGTTGATGACAATAGAGAAGTCCGAAAGGGAGTGGCTGATCTTAACCCCTTTCGAGGCATCGAAGCATATTTTACAGACTCCAGAATGTATAAAGAGGAGTTTATGAAGGTTGTACTGGCCATAGACACCGAAGAAGAACGTCAAGAGAATCCAGTTGATGTCCTGGTTATTCCGTTCAAGGGACGCATTTTTCGTCCCTCGTCTTCTCAGATGCTAACCATCAATCTCTCTCCTTCCGTCAAGCATCCTCTTGCTGAAAAGATAAAGCATAGGGAGCTCACCTCTTCTGAGCCTTTTGTTATCGACCTTCATCATAATAAACCTTCTCCTTCTCCTCCTATTGTTATCAATCTTAGCAAGTCATCGGCTAAGATCAAGAGCACTATTGTTAATGATAATGTAATTATCAATAAAGTAGCATCTCCTCTACAATATACCGATGTCAATTATTATGCTCGATGTTATCTAAAAATCTTGGATAACTTTGAATCCCTTATATTAGGGGCAGTTCAACCTCTTCAAGACAAAGTATCACTGGAATCAATGCAAGATTTGTTCTTCCTGGTTCCTTTCCGGAAGAAAGATGAACATCATATTCTCTTCATCAAAGGGTTGAATCAAAAGGCTACATCCGATAGTGATACTGAAAATGACGATAATGAGTGACTTCAACTACGTCATTATAGTCAATGATCGAAGAACATCATCCAAAAGATGGGCTACAACTTCAAATCTGGCCTTAACGGTGGTAAGGGAAGGCGAACTCCTATTCGTAAACCTGCTCCAAAAGGGAAGTCACTACAATATTATAACAAAACAAAGCATAGGTTAGGATACATTTTGCCGATCGTGACCCCAGATGCCTCTGAGTCTGACAAAGAAGAGCGATCTAACTCTTCTGACTCTGTCTTATGGGATTCAGACACAAGCATAGGTCACGTCCATCGGGTGACTTTATCTTCCAATATGGTGACCGTCGAGTTCTCAAAAGACGACGACGACTTCGCCGAAGCCCCTGAATCTGATCCTTGGGCACAAAAGATAGATACTCAATGGAAACTTTGCTTCGAGCAACACGAACCACCTACCGAAGATCAGTTGGTCCAGGTCGATGTCGAAGACGAAGCTTCTCAAAGGCTAACTTCATCTGCAAAAGCCTTCCTAAAGCGGATAAACAAGAACTGATCCAGCGCAATCGGGAATATATTGACGTATTCGCCTGGAGCTATGAGGATATGCCGGGATTAGATCCTTAGATTGCTACCCACAACCTCAACATCCTGCCAAATGTGAGGCCAGTTAAATAACAACAACATCAATTCTAACCTGACATAATGGAGGCTATAGAAGCTGAAGTCAAGAAGCTCATCGCTTATGACTTTATTAGACAAGAACAACATCCCGACTGGATAGCTAATGTCGTTCCAGTTATGAAGAAAACAGGAAAGGTCTGAGTCTGCATTGACTTTAAAGACCTTAATGAAGCTTATCCCAAGTATGAGTTCCCTCTTCCGATCACTGATGTCATGATCGACAACACTTGCGGGTTCGAACAGATATCTTTGATGGACAATTTTTTAGATACAATCAGATCAGGATGAACCCCAAAGATGAAAAACATACATCTTTTCGTACTCCTCTAGGGGTCTACTGCTATACAGTCATGCCGTTTGGTCTCAAGAACACTGGTGCAACCTATCAGCGAGCCATGAGTACCATTTTTTGTGAACACTTACGGAAGACATTTGAATGCTATGTCGATGATATTGCTGTCAAAAGTCATCTAAAGGAAGATCACATCCAAGACTTAAGAACTATCTTCGATCTAATATGCCAGCATCAACTCAAGATGAATCCCACCAATTTATTCCTGAGAGTCTCTAGTAGAAAATTCCTCATATTTTTTATTACTTCTAAGGGTATACATTTTGACCCCGAGAAAGTCAAAGCCGTTTAAAAGATGTGTCCTCCACGCAACCTAAAAGAGCTACGAGGATTCCAGGGGTAGCTTGTATACATCAGAAGATTTATCTAAAATCTCTTTAGACGCTACAGACTGTTCACTCAACTAATGAAGAAAGGTGTGTCTTTCGTTTGGACTGACGAATGCCAGCAAGCATTTAAAGACATAAAGTGATACTTGATAAACCCTCTAGTCCTAGTACCTCCAGTCGCAGGAATACCCTTCCTGATGTATGTTCGAGCAATACATCATTCTCTGGGTGCCCTACTAGCACAAAAGAACAAAGAAGGTCATGAGCAAGCCATCTATTATCTCAGTCGTACGATGATCGGTGCTGAATATTGATACAGCCCAGTAGAAAAAGAATATTTAGCCCTGATGTTTACTGTTCAGAAAAAACGATATTATATTACGGGCCAAACCATTCATGTCATCTCCAGAGTCAACCCTCTCCGAATCTTGATGAAGAAACCCAGTACACTCAATTCTAGATTTGCTACATGGGCCATATTATTGGCATAGTATGATATGGTCTATGTCCCACAAAAGTCCATTAAGGGTCAAGCCCTAGCTGATTTTCTGGCTGCTCATCCGATCCCTGAGACATCTAACCTCTAAGACAAAATTTCTGATAAAACTTTTGAATCTAACATGACTTCAAAAGGAATCCTCGCTTGGTGTCTATTCTTCGATGGTGCATCCAGAATCAGATCCAAAGGCACTTTCGTCGCCGGAGTTGGAATCGATTTGGTATCTCCAGAAGGAGTAACCATTCAGAGAGCTTATTCTTTGGACGAGCCATGTTCTAATAATGTTGCTGAATATAATGCTCTACTCATCGGTCTTCAATTAGCCAAACAATTTTATATCGAATACCTTGAAGTCTACGAAGACACTAAACTGATTGTCAATCAGGTTAGAGGCACGTATGAAGTTCGACATCAGGATCTCATTCCATATCATGAAGTAACAGTCAAACTGGTTACATCATTTAAAGGCTTCTTCATTGAACATGTATGTCGAGCATGCAATACAGATGCTGATATGCTTGTTAATCTAGCAGTAGTATTAGCGATCCCTATGAAAAGACAACAAATGATCGTCATCACTAACAGAGAATTATTTTGTATCGAGAATAATTTGCATCTGGAATTTAGCAATTCAGTCGAAGTTGCACTACAAGTGAAGACTGGAAAGCTCCATTCATCAACTTTGCGGTACATGACATTCTACCTGAAGATCCTAAAGAAGTAACGACAATTCGTCGGCGATCACTCCGATTCTACTACAATCACACCTCTGAAACACTCTATCGATGATCATATGATGGTATGCTCTGACGCTGTCTTGCGGGAGATGAAGCAAAGCAAATACTACATGAAGCTCACGATGGTGTTTGTGGTGCACATCAGCCTGGTCCTATGCTACAAGATCGGATACGCCGCATGGGATATTATTGGCCAACCATGTGTTTGCAAAAAACAAAAAGTGTTTTTTTACAAATTTTTAAAGAATCGTACACGAGTACAATAAATTTTAGGAAAGTACAAATGTAGGAGTCTGGTCTGATTGACGACCGTTTTGTCCCTTTGACGAGGCAATTGTGGATGGAAGCAAGCTTGTAACTGCCTTTTGGAGCTTCTGTCGACAAGGAATCTTCTGTATGGCTCGACCGTATAGAAGTATTGACAGAACTTCGACTTCGATTAACGGTTGAAGAACTTGCTCTTGAGAATTGATGATTGTAGAAGATGGAAGTGCGATGAGTGCTCAAACTATACCCCCTCCTCTTTATCTCTGTACGTTGGGCGAATGGAGCTCTATTTATAGAGCTAAAAGATAACCACCTGACAGTTATCCAAAGTAGGCGCCTTTTTTCTGGATAGGCGCCTCAGCTACTGGGTGCCATTTTTAAGCAGGGGTGCCTTTGACATGTGGCGCCTATACGGAATAGGCACGTGGTCGTGGCCAAGTGATGGACACGTTCTTCAGGGAATTCGGAGTAGTGTACCACGTTTAGTATGCATAGTAGATTAATACGTCAATAGAGAACTGAATACTTTAAGAAAGGTGCCCAAGGAAGTAGGCACCTAAAAAAGTTGAGCAACTAGTAGCAGTAGGCGCCTAAATGGGTCAGGGAACCTCAGAGAAATGGGCGCTTAAATGCATAAGGAGCCTAGGAGAACATAAATCTTAAGAAACAATGGGCGATTAAGAGAGTTAGGCGTCTAAGAGACATGGGGCGCCTAAGAGTGTTAGGCACCTAAAAGATAATGGGCACCTAAGTGTGTTAGGCACCTAAAAGATAGTGGGCACCTAAGAATGTTAGGCTCTTAAGAGAGACAGATATTTTGAGCGCCTATAAAATCCCTTTCAAAGTTTTCAAACTTTGCCCGCCCAAACGTTTGGAATACTTTGAATGACAGCGCGCATTAAATGCAATGAAATCCGCCCAGAATCCTAAGAGATTTTGTCTTTTTAGTTACTGTGAGATTGCCTCGAGAACTGAAGTGGCACCTAAAGGTCTCAAGCGTCTATAAGTAGGCCAAAAGAGAGGTTTCTCTTCTCTTTACTCTCTTATTTCTTCCCCGGCTCTTCATCTCCTCTTCTCCTTCATTCTTAAGCCAACTACAGCAATGGCCCCTCATAAGACTATTGCCGCTAAAGGAAAAGCTCCCGCCATCGACGCTCCGCCCGCCGCAGCTCAACCATCGTGTCGCCATCTTGGAACGCTGCAGATTAACGATCCCGACGTCGTTCTACCACCGTGCGCCTCCGCTCCTCCTTCGAGTGCTGCACCAGTGCCTCTGCCACCGTCGTACACCGCTGTACAACCTGCTCCAATGATAAGTGGTGCGTGTCTAAAAAACAGGCGCCTTTAATGAAGCGCCTTTGTCATTTGCATCCTTTTCTAGGTTCAAATTGACTTTACCCAAGTGGCATCCCAAACGTCATTTGTGCCCTATTCTGGACACAAATTGACTTGACCATAGAATGATACCTAACTCTGTTTAGGCGCCATCTGAGCTAGGCGCCTCCTTTAAATGAGGTGCCACTGAGGAGGTGCCTTTTTTTGAACTAGGCGCCACTGATAAGGCACCTTATTCTGTTTTAGCACCACTGATGAAGCGCCTTCTTGGAACTAGGCGCTACTTTGTGGTTTTGGCGCCCCTCTTATCTTTTATGGCAAAAAAGATGATAGTTTATCTAACTCTTTGTTTCAAAAATTTCTTTTTACCTTGCAGTCGATATCCAAGAGGACTTGTATGCCGAAGAAATGGTAAGTGCATTTAACACTTCCCTGTATCGTGAAGATCTTTCTCACGTGCGGTTTCCTCAATCATCTGAAGAGGAACCCAGAGATAGATAGGACTTGATCAGATAGCAATACTTTAATACTCTTCTGAGTATGATAAATGGACAACCTATGTCGTCTGCGAGCCGAGTTTCATATCCGAAGCCGCTCTTCCTCTTCGGTGATGCTGTCTACCCACTTTCGCAGTCACAAGCAAAAAGAAGATATCATCTCTTTCTGTGAGACGATACGGTGGTATTTCTTCCAGGCTTGCTGAGGAGCCTATCTCTGGAATCGTATGCTCATGCCAGCTATCCCCACAAAATGGAATGGCATCTAACTCCTGGGCAAACAGCGAAGGTTGGAAAGATACTCCATCGTTATAGTGCACAACGAAGGAACATATTCTACAATTCGTCTGCATGTCAGCATAGTCTGCATATGCGAGGCTTACATCTCAGTTGCGTTCCCTCTGAGAAGTCATCTTTGATAATGTCGTCTTAAGTGCAAACTTTTGCCAATCTATTTTATCAGAAGAAAGGATATTATCCTTCGAAGATGCCTAGGATGACGGGCTTGATGAACAACAATAACAACCGTTGGGGAGACATCTCTCAGTGGGCTCTATCTCACTTTGCCTTTCAACTCACAACATTGGGCTTGTATCATGCTATTCAGTCAACTGCTTATGGTGTGGCAATAAACCAAAATCTCTTCCTTGCTTTGCTAGAGAGATTCATCTGGAGAACCAAAACTTTCGCCACACCTCATGGAGAAATAGGGTTTGCGCTTCATGAGATGCGTCAAATCTCTTTTCTACCTACCAGGGATATCCTTACGAGGAGTATTTCCCGACAGAAGAAGAAATAGAAGGATTGAAGAAGACCAATCCAAAGATGATTAAAGTCTTTGAAGAGCGTCTTTGCCACTATTTTGCTTGTTCCTATTACATGGACAGCAAGGCTACAGGGAAATGTTATACCTCGAAATGGACACTATATCTTTTCTTGGGCCATGATAAGAAGGATAAATGCAATGACACGTTGCATTGCCAGCCTCGGGTCTTTCAACCATTGAGCCCTGCAAAACTTGAGACTTTTATGACAGAATCAAATATCAACGATCACAAGCTGACTGAAGAATGTAATGGCTTCCCGGTTGGGACTACTGCTGAAAGTTATGCTCGACAAAGTGGCAGGCCTATGTCACGAGAAGCTTTGTTAGCCGAATTATTATCCATCTGGCTAAGACGTTTCGTGATTCCAAGCAACTGTACGGTGGACAGGATCCACACAGGAACCCTTTTCACAGCTGTCTCTCTGGTATTTGGGCGACCAACGTATTTGTTAGCAGCCATGACATGCAGATTATGTGTCGGCCTTCGTGAACTCTCTACTACACTGCTGTTAAACCCTCATCGGGGTGAATTTCCTCGCACAAAATTGTCCTTCACTTATTTGTTTGGATGGTTGCTCTATCACCATCCTTCTCTGATAAATCCTGGACAGGCTCCAGATAAGAATTTAGTAGGACTTCTTCTTTGTAAATATAAGAGGTCGAAGTGGAATGTAACCAAGATCGAGGATTACCGTAAGGCATTGAATCGAGGCAATAACTAGATATTCTATTGCAAAATCCCAGATGTTCGGGCCGAATATGATTGGCTCGATTCCTTTTATGACATGGAGAATGTCCACACTCCAATGGACACAGAACTATTCCTTTGGTTGGTGGCGATTAGACCATCACACTTGGTTTATCGCATTGATGACAGGTGTTATCTAGAACCCTATATACCGAGTAGATTTGTCCGGCATTTTGGATACGATCAATTGTACGTGGGCAATGCAACCACGGTACTAGAGGGAGTTGGTGGTTTAGTGGATGGAGCCCGCACTTGGCGTTACTATAGCTCTCGAGGGACGAGAGCTCAATTCAACCTGCCTGAGATCAACCCGCCATTGCATATGTTGAATATATATGTGTTGTTTTACACTTCTGACAATACCTTCTTCGAGGGTTATGATCCGAGGACAAGTTTCACAAGCCGTTTAGGAAATCCAAGGGGATTGGGGTCTGCTCAAATCAACCTAACGGAGGTAGAGGATAATGCACCTGCTGAAACGCCTTTGCAAACGGTTGATTTAGATCAAGATCCGACATTATCTGCCACATATATTCCGATCATAATACCTCAACAAGGAACTCAGACTTTTTCCTCTCAAGACCTTTCCAGAGGAAGAAGAAGAAGAAGAAGAAAAGTAAAGCAACAACACACCAGGAGATGGCTACCTCCCCTGATGCTAGGGTAACGAAATCACAAACTCGTCTTCGCTTGTGCGAGGAATTGTCATCCCGAAATGATCCTGCACCCTCTGTCAGCAAGAAAAGGAAGGCTTCTATAGAAGAAGCTAGTCAAGGAGCAGCATCTTCAGCCAGGAAGGCTGCTAGAACAGAAGGGTCAAGCTCAGTTAGAGTCGAGCCAGAGTCGCTGCCTTCACCGACTCCACGAGAGCAGGTGTTAACGGTAGATGACTCCCCCATCTAGGTAATGTTTATTGTTGCCTCATCCTTTATAATTAATTCTTTTAATAGGATATACTTACATACCCTTTTTTTCCTTAGTGATATCCTTTCCACGTTCGCTGCCGACGGGATTATCTATAAGTCCACCTCCTCCTGCTTATGTTCCTTTCGGGCGTATCGAACCCATAATGAAGAAGAAGATAACAACAGCTAGTCCTTTTGGCACCCATGCCACTTCTTCTCAGGTTATGGCAAAGTCACCTCAAGATGACGAGGATTTGAATGCCACAAAATGGTCACTTGTCTTTGAGGATGACCGAACATTAGATGATGTATTAGGCATTAATGTTTCTGACGCTGGCGAGAGCTTACCAGTATCTACTATAATGCTGGCTACGACGGAGAACATTGATGACCCAAAAACTAGAGCAGAGGGTGATCAAGCCCTCGATATTGAAGCTGAGGGTGTAATCATCCTCGATGAACAACAAACAAATGAAGGGCATCTTAAGCCCACAGTGGAGGGTGAAGTCAACCCTGAAAGACAGATCATAGTATATCGACAACTTGATTTTAGATCTTTCAGGAATTTTGGGTCGGAAGCTGAGGAACTCGAAATGCCCATCATATCCGAATACCCAGATTGAGACTCACCCATGCTTGATGGTATCACGAGTCCCATTCATGGATGGGAAGAAGAGTTCCTGTCGATACCAAAAAGTGATGAAGTTGGGGGATCTGAGGATCCTATACTCGAGACCGAGGGATACGATAACCCTGAGGTCGATGATGAGGAAAGCTCTAACGAGGACGACTAAGCCTCTGAAGAATCGGAGGAAGAAGTCGACATCGAGGTTTCTGATGAGGAAGAACCTCTCATGGTCGATAAACCCGTTCAAGAAATTGTCGTCTCAGAACGACACAATGGAAAAGTTAAGACTGGGGATGCTGGAGACATTCGCTCCATCTCTGGTGGCTCAGATACGGGGAGCAGCAAGAGTAGACCTACTTCATCTGCCTCTACTGATCTTGTTTCGCCCTCTATGAGAACGCTCCTGCAACCTCTAGTTCTATCTCCTTCAGCTGTCGCTCTTAGAGTTCCGAGCATTGCAGCTCCTGTAGGAGTTGGCTTTAAAGATATAGCTGCAACTCCAGATGGTCGTGACCTAGTATGTGGGGTGGCAGATGGGCTTCTAGCATCTTTCTATACTTGCCTACAGAGCTTAGTAAGAGTAGCCCTAGCCACATATTTATCTTTTATTACTCTGCGGAACACAACTTCAGCTTTGATAATCGCCATCCGTAAGACTGGCGATAATGCAATAGCAGACGCCTTAGATCAGTTAGTTACTAGCTTACAAGAGCCCATCACTACTCTCCATGCTTTGAAGAAGGGTGATTTTGACTCCCTTATGGCAGTCGAGTATCGGCGCCTAACCCATGAAGTTATTCAAACCAATGCTTTTTTCTAGAAAAAACTAGAGGATATGGCTGTCGAAGAGAATCAGTTGACTCAGTTAAAGGAGCAAACTGAGACAGCAATTATCTTTGACGATGACCTAGTGATTGCTCTGAAGAAAGATGAGGATAGGCTTCGTACAGAGCTTGAGTCCCTTATAGCCAAATGAGCTGATTATGAGACGCATTTGGAAGAGAAACGTCAGAAGCTGAGGGAACTTGAGCAGCAGTTACAAGCTTTGAACGTATCTCGAGGAGCCGAGGTGCATCGTTGTGCCCTTATTCTGAGGCTCATGTCAGAATAAGTAACCGTTTTTCGTCCAGCGCTTCAAGCTCCTGAAGTCGAAGACGATCATTGTTCTCGATCCTGAGTTGATCACGATAATTATAATTCTCAGGGATGGAATTTGAATTTCTAATGGTAATACAGCTTCACACCCATACACCAAGTAAAAAGGTGTACAACCGGTAGGATTGCGCACGGTAGTGCAATAAGCCCATAGACATTCTCCGAGCTTCTCACTCCAGTTACATTTGTTAACAGAAATAAACTTTTTAAAAAGTTTAATGATGGTCTTGTTGAATGCCTCAGCCAAGCCATTAGCTGCAAGATTATAGGTCATGGAAGCGACATTATTGATTCTGTTATCGTCACAGAATCGAGTAAACTTCTGGCTGATGAACTGTGGTCTATTATCATGAATGATTCACCGAGGGACACCGAATCTGTATGTTATATGATGTTTGATGAAGTTGATGACGTTGTTGGTCTTAACTTCGGCCAAAGGTATAGTTTCAGCCCACTTCGAGAAGTAATCGGTTATAGCCAGTAAAAGCTGATATCTTTTAGATGATGGTGGGTTAATAGGACCAATGACATCCATGCCCCAAGCTTCAAAGGGCCACGATGCGAAAATTAGATGGAGAAATTTCGATGGTTGATGAATGAAGTCTGCATGGATTTGACAAGCTCGGCATTTCCTTGCATATTCAATGGCATCTGATACTATAGTGGGCCAGTAGTAGCCCATACATCGGATACGATCATGTAGCTTAGGACCGGGTTGATGTGCCCCACAAATAGCATCGCGATCCTCATGTAGTATTTGTTTTACTTCGTCTCCCGCCAGACAACGTAGGAGTAAACCATCAAACGTTCGCCGATAGAGAGTCTTGGTGATATGATTGTAATAGAATCAGAGCGATCACCGACGGATAGTTGTAACTTCTTTAAGATCTTCAAGTAAGATGTCATATACCATAAAATCAATGAAGAAAGCTCTCCAGTCTTCACTGATGGCATTGATTTCTGTTAAATTGTTGAATTCAATGTTAGAATTATTCTCGATGCAAAATAATTCTCTATTAGTGACAACAACCATCTGCTATCTTTCGACTGGAATTGCTAATAATGCACCAAGATTAGCTAGTGCATCAACTTTTGTATTACATTCTCGCCATACATGCTTAATGAAGAAGCCTTTGAATGATCTAGCCATTCTAACTGCTGCCTCGTGATATGGGACAAGATCCTGATGTCGAACTTCATACGCTCCTCTGACCTGATTGACGATTAATTTAGAGTCTCCGTAAACATCAAGATATTCAATATCCAGCTGTTTAGCTAGTTGGAGACCAATGAGAAAAGCATTGTACTCTACTACGTTATTGGAGCATGCTTCGTCCAGAGAATAAGCTCTTTGAATAGCCAATCCATCGGGTGATACGAGGACAATTCTGACTCCAGCGATGATGGTGCCTTTGGGTTCGATTCTGGATGCTCCATCAAAGAATAGACGCCAAGTAGGAAATTCTTCAGAAATCATGTTAGATTCCAGGGTTTCGTCAGGAATTTCATCATAGAGTTTAGACGTCTTAGGAATTGGATGAGCCGCTAGGAAGTCAGCGAGGGCTTGACCCTTAACAGACTTTTAGGGAACATACACCATATCGTACTGTGCTAATAATATGGCCCATGTAGCAAGCCTGGAATTGAGTGTACTGGGCTTTTTCATCAAAACTCGGAGAGGGTTGACTTGGGAGATGACATGAATGGTTTGGCCTGTGATATAATGTCGTGTCTTTTGAACAGCGAACATCAAGGCTAAACATTCTTTTTTCTACCGGACTATAACGATGTTCAGCTCCGATCATCGTACGGCTAAGATAATAGATAGCCTGCTCATGACCCTCTTTATTCTTCTGGGCTAGTAATGTACCCAATGAATGATCCATTGCTCGAACATATATCAGGAAGGGTATTCCTGAGACTGGAGGCACTAGAACTGGAGGGTTCATCAAGTACTGCTTTATGTCTTCAAATGCTTGCTAGAATTCTTCAGTCCAAATGAAAGACACACCTTTCTTCATGAGTTGAGTGAACGGTCTACAACGTCTAGAGATATTTGAGATGAATCTCCTGATGTACGCAAGCCATCCCTGGAATCCTCGTAGTTCTTTTAAGTTGCGTGGAGGACGCATCTCTTGAATGGCTTTAATTTTTTCAGGGTCAACGTGTATACCTTTAGAGGTAATAACGAATCCGAGAAATTTTCCACTAGAGACTCCCAGGAATGATTTGGTGGGATTCATCTTGAGTTGATGTTGGCGTATTAGATCGAAGATAGTTCTCAAGTCTTAGATGTGGTCTTCCTTTAGACGACTTTTGACAGCAAGATCATCAACATAGCATTCAACTGTCTTCCATAAATGATCACGGAAGACAGTACTCATAGCCCGCTGATAAGTTACACCAGCATTTTTAAGACCGAATAGCATGACAGTGTAGAAATAGACTCCCAAAGGAGTTCAGAAAGATGTATGTTTCTCATCTTCTGGATGCATCATGATTTGATTGTATCCTGAGAATTCATCCATAAAAGACATTCGTTCAAATCTGCAAGTATTATCGATCATGACATCAGTGATCGAAAGAAGAAACTCATCCTTGGGACAAGCATCATTGAGATCTCTAAAGTCAATGCAGACTCTGACCTTTCCCATTTTCTTCATAATTGGGACAACATTGGCAATCCAGTCAGGATGTTGTTCTTTTCAGACAAAACCACAAGAGATAAGCTTCTTGACTTCAGTTTCTATAGTATCCATCATGTCAGGTCGGAATCGACATTGTTGTTGTTTGACCGGCTTTGTATTGGGAAAGATGTTGAGCCTGTGGGTAGCAATCTGAGGATCTACTCCCGGCATTATTGATACAAAATCACAGTCAACCAAATATTGATACAATTGACAACATGATACTTGTAATATTTCAATACGACACATGAAGACTGAATTTGGTACAAGCCAGACAACAGCTCGCACCTGCAATGCTTCATAGTTTGAGTCTGTATCTTACATTTTTATTTGAGTCTAGACTTATGTAAACTGAGATGTGCTGAGCATTTTGAGACTTATACCTCAAACCGTAAGCCCTACCAAACATCCAAATAGCTCATTGGCCCATTAGACATATTCTGTGCTCTGGAGACAGAGTTTGGACCGAACTATGCCTTCACACAGAGTTCGGGCCGAACTTTGCCTCCTAAATTCTAGGACCCTAATTTTTAGGGTTGGCTGGATGCAAGTTGTCCAACGGCCAAATTTTTGTATATTCCAACCAGAATTCTGGCCGAATTCTGCCTGTATATTATCCTATAAATATGCCATGAATTCTCTCATTTTCAATCATCCAATCTTTTCTTCTCTTCTCTCTAAAGCCCTATACAAGCTATACCCTTCTCATCTACTAGCCACAAGCTCCCTAAGCCTCAAAGTGCTCAGTACTTTTCAATTAGGAGTTTGTGCAAGAGTTTAAGAAGTCGCTTAGAAAATTCCAACCATCGCCACTGCGATCTCTGTAAGAAGTTGACGTGCTCTTCTGAAGAAAAGGCACGGGGTGTAACTACTATTTCACAAATAGTGGATTTAATCCTGAGCTAGAGTTCTCAGGCCTGGACTAGTCCTCCACGAGGAAAACCAGGTTAAAATCGGTTGTGTTTGCGTACGCTTTCTTGCTTTTTACTATTTCCGTATTTACTCCGATTATTTTCTGTTGGTGAAAGAGTTTATTTTTTAATTGGACATTATTGTCATAAACTCTATTCACCCCCCCTCTAGAGTTGCCTATTTGTTCTTCAATTGGTATCAGAGCTCTGTTCTCTCAACAAGGACTAACATCCTAGAGCTGATCCATGGCAACCACACAATCCATGATTTCCAATCACGGTGAAGGGAAGTACACTCATAGGCCTCCCCTATTTGATGGAACTAACTACACCTATTGGAAAACAAGGATGAGATTTTATCTTAAGTCGCTAGACTTCGACCTGTGGACCATTGTCACCGATGGTTACAAAAAGCCCGCCAGGATAGTTGTCAATGGTGATCTCGTTGAGAAAACCCATGACAAATATTCTGACGAGGAGAAGAAACATGCGAGTCTAGACGCGAGAGCTATTAATGCTTTATTCTGTGCTATAGACAGAAATGATTTCAACAGGGTCTCAACATGCACCACCTCTCACGAAGTATGGAGACTTCTAGAAGTGACGCATGAAGGAACCACCCAAGTGAAGGAGTCAAAAATAAGTCGTCTCACTCAAGAATATGAGGCTTTCAAGATGAAGCCAAATAAGACGATCACACAAATGATTACAAGATTCCTCGAAATCATCAACCCCTTGTCTTCTCTCGACAAATAATATACAAATCATGAGAAGATCTGTAAGATACTTAGGGGGCTACCAAAGATTTGGAACCCTAAGGTGACAGCTATCATAGAAGGAAATGATCTCACGACTATGTCCATGGAGACTTTGATGGGAAAGCTGATGACTCATGAGCTTGACCTCAAAGACTTCGAAGAGCCTGCTCCTAAGGCAAAGGAGATTGCCCTTAAAGATCACCGACGAAGGGCTGATCCTGAAGAGACGGATGACGACAACTCGGAAGGTGAAGATCAAGCTCTCATTGTCCGCAACTTCAAAAAATTCCTTCGCTTCAATCGAAGAAAGAAGGAACCACAAGAAGATGACGAAGAAGAGCCAACATGCTATGGTTGCAAGAAGACTGGACACGTCCGAAAAGACTGTCCATTCAAAAAGAAGTGCAACCGATATGAGAAACCATACAAGAAGGCTTCCTCAAAGAAATATGCCAACACAAGCATTTAGCATGAAAGCGAATCTAGTGACTCCGAGGAAGAAAAGGACTCTCCTCAAGACACCGCCAATGTTTGCCTAATGGCTACATCCGACAAGGTAACTAGCGAAACTCTCGATGATTTCACTTTTGACGAACTTGGTGATGCATTCAATGATTTACTCAATGACCACAAGAAAGTCATTAGTAAATATAAACACGCCAAGAAGAAGATCAAAAGTTATGAAGTCGAGATTCAAAGACTATCTTCATTGCTTGATAATATTAGAGACACTTCACCCACGGAAGTCACAAATGAGGTGTCTAAGCTTAAATTAAGCCTACATGATGCCGAAGCACGCATTGAAAAGCAAACACAAGAGATCACAGCACTCAACACTGAGATTGCTGAAGAAAAGAATAGACACAAGATCTCTATCACTAAAATTTATGGTTTGAATACTAAGATTGCTGAACTGCAGGCTGTCTCTAAGAAATTAGAGACTAGATTAGGAAAACAGGTTGCTCAACCTCAAACCCAATCACATGAGACACACACAAAGTATAACACTACTCATACTAGTCAAACACGTCATCCACCTGCAGCACGTAATCATGCTTACATCTACACACACTTTCATAAAGCACATAAACCACATGCACGTAGAAATAATTCTCATATGACACATAATCACCATGCTACACATAGATAAAATCATCACTATGTTGCACATAAACAAAATCACCATCATACTGCTTATAGATATAAACATCATCCTGCAGCCACATATAGTCATCATCATGCTCCACACCACTCTTACCATGCTATATATAGACATCATCATCATGCTACTGCACACCACTCTACATATAGACATCATCACCATGCTACTCCACACCACTCTATATATAGACATCATCAACATGCTCCTAACATAAATAGGAATGCTATTTGTACTTATTATGGATTATATGGACACATCTCACCATAATGTAGAGTTAGGAGATTAGTAGATAGAAACATATATGCATGGTTGCCGAAAACTAACTTTTCAGGACCCTCAAGAACTTGGGTACCAAATGTCACATCTACTCTTGATGTAGGTGGACTTTCCTCCTCAATTAAGAGTAAGTGGATTCTCGATAGTGGATGCTCGCGACATATGACGGGAGACGCAAATCTTTTCGTATCACTATCGATGAAGAGGGAAGGGTATGTATCCTTCGGCAACAACCTTAAAGGGTATATCATTGGTAATGGTACTATAGGTCATCCTCCTTCTCCTGTAATAAAGGATGTCTGCCTAGTGACCGAGTTAAAGCATAACATGCTCAGCATAAGTCATCTTGATGATCATGGGTATGATATTAACCTTGGATAAAATAAATACTTTATTTATGATTGGTCAACAGGAGACATTGCTTTTGAAGGGATAATAGAGGACAATATTTATATTTTTTTATCTATCTAGAGATACTAACAGTGCAGGAAGATGTCTCTATGCTCACAAGGATGAAAGGTTACTGTGGCACCAGCGCCTTGGTCATGCCAACATGGATACTATATCCAGGCTATCTACCAAGAAGCTAGTCAGAGGCTTGCCCGATACCACATTCAAAAAGGACACGGTATGTGCCGAATGTGAGTTGAATAAGGCAACCAAGTCCTTATTTCATTCCATAAACTCTGTAAGTACTACTAGACCATTGTAATTACTTCATATAGATTTATTTGGCCCTAGTAGAGTAGCCAGTCTTGGTGGAAAACTCTACGCTTTTGTTATAGTTGATGATTTTTCTAGATTTAATTGGGTTTTTTTTCTTACTAATAAAAGTGATGCCATTTCAGTTTTCAAAATATTTGCTAAAAAGGTTCAAAACAAAAAAGGCTACATGATTACTCGAATCCGAAGTGATCATGGAGGCAAATTCGAAAATAGTGATTTTGAAAAGTTTTGAGATTTAAATGGTTTTAATCATGAGTTTTCTTGTCCAAGAACTCCTCAACAAAATGGTGTTATGGAGAGGAAGAATAGGACTCTTGGCAATATGGCTAGAGTCATGTTAAATAAATTCTCTCTTCCGAAATATTTTTGGGCTGAAGCTGTCAGTACAGCATGCCATATTTTAAATAGGGTGCTTATTCGTCCTATTACGAAGAAAACACTCTATGAGCTTTGGTTTGGAAGAACTCCAAACGTTTTATATTTTCGAGTTTTTGGTTGCCGATGTTTTATCCTTAACACCAAAGACAACTTAGGCAAATTTGATGCCAAAGCTGACGATGGTATATTCCTTGGCTATGCGGCCAAGAGCAAGGGATATAGAGTGTTCAACAAACGCTCATTAATTGTGGAAGAGTCTACAAATATGACTTTCGATGAGGATAACAGTGCAGCAGCTACTCTTGATGATGATGTTGAGCCATCAACTTCTACTCCAATGAACACAACCACTGAAACCAATTCTCTGGAGGGCTTGCCAAAAGTTTTTTTTCAAGCCGTCACATCCAGAAAACCTGGTTATAGGTGATGTTTCATGTGGAGTAAGTACTAGATCATCAATAAGAGACTCCATTGCTAGTACTGCCTTCATTTCACAAATTGAGCCGAAAAATATTGTAGAAGCTTTTAATGATAAATTTTGGATTTCTGCCATGCAAGAAGAACTCAACCAGTTCGAGAGGAGCCAAGTTTGGGAACTTGTTCCTAGGCCAATAAATCACTCGATTATTGGTACTAAATGGGTTTTTTGAAACAAAGTAAATGAAGATGGTTCAGTTACACGCAACAAAGCTCGTCTAGTAGCTCAAGGATACAACTAAGAGGAAGGTATCAACTACGATGAGACGTATGCTCCTGTTGCGAGATTAGAATCCATTCGGATGCTTTGCGCATTTGCTAACTTTTAAAATTTCAAATTATTTTAAATGGATGTTAAAAGTGCTTTCTTAAATGGATTTATTAAGGAGAAAGTTTTTGTTAAACAACCCCCTGGTTTTGAAAATCACAAATTTCTCGACCATATTTTCAAGCTAAAAAAAGTGCTATATGGCCTCAAACAAGCCCCTAGAGCTTGGTATGAACGGCTAAGTAATTTCTTGCTTGAAAAAGGTTTTTCAAAAAGGAAAGTTGACACTACACTTTTTATAAAATATTTCAAAGACACTATTCTCTTAGTACAAATTTACGTGGATGATATTATATTTGGTTCTACTGATGAAACCCTCTGTCAAGATTTTGCCAAGTGTATGCAGACCGAGTTTGAGATGAGCATGATGGGGAAGCTCAATTACTTTCTTGGACTGTAAGTCAAACAAATGTCAAATGGAACTTTCATCTGTCAGTCAAAGTATACAAAGGACATGCTGAAGAAATTTGACCTTGACAACGTCAAACTAATCAGCACTCCAATGGCTATTACCACTAAACTAGAACCAGATTAAAGCAGCAAACCTGTGGATCAACGTAAGTATCGAGGTATGATAAGCAGTCTACTTTATTTAACTGCTAGTCGCCCTGATATTATGTTTAGCGTTTGTCTGTGTACTAGATATCAAGCTAATCCTAAGGAATCACATATGACTGCTGTTAAGCGTATCTTTCGATACCTTAAGGGTACAGTTACAGTGGGCCTATGGTATCCCAAGTCAACATCATTTGACCTCATTGGTTACTTTGATGCAGATTTCGCCGGATGCAAGGTCGACCGTAAAAGTACGAGCAGCACGTGTCATTTATTAGAAAAGGCTCTAGTCTCTTGGTTTAGCAAAAAGTAGAATTCTGTTGCACTATCCACAACAGAAGCTGAATACATTACAGCTGGTCGTTGTTGTGCACAAATTCTGTGGATGAAGCAAACCCTTGAAGACTATAATTTATCTTTTATGCAGATTCTTATATTTTATGACAACACTAGTGCTATAAATCTTACTAAGAACCCCATATGTCATTCACGCACGAAACACATTGAAATACGTCACCACTTTTTGCGTGATCATCAGCAAAATGGCACTATTAACTTAGAATTTATTGACACCGATCATCAGCTAGCAGATTTCTTTACCAAACCTCTATCCGAAGAGCGTTTTAACTTTCTTTGTCGTGAACTAGGAATTTTGGTTGAAGCTGTCATTCATTAAAAGTAACTTGCGTAAATATCGATTATATCTTGATTCTTTATGATGAACTTGCTATGGGTACAAGCCGAAAGGATCCTTCTAACAACAAGGCGTAAAAGCCTAAGCGACACGGTGCACTAGTCCTCAGGACTACCGCTAGCTGGGATTCGGCCCCTGCAGCTACCCCATGGCAGCTTCAAAACATTGAATTGTGACATATTTCCTTGTTTATTACATGGTCTACTTTTATTTATCACATGCTTTAATTCAAACTTTCAAACTTCACTTTGATTCAGCGTTACATTTTTTGCTACTTGGTTATCTCACTTTATATCTTGAATCCACTTATTATCATTTTTCTCTCTTACTTGATCAAATTTATTTTTCAGCCTGATTTCTGTTCTGGTACCATCAACCAGAATTTGGGCCGAACTCTGCCTTACCCAGAGTTCGGGCCGAATTCGGTCTGGCTGTTCCAGAACCGAAAGCAGCCTCAGCCGCTGATCAGATTGTGATCTAATGGTCCACATTTGCTCCGACCATTCGAACCCTTACACTAAAAACTGGATTCCCCTCTTCTCTCTCCTCCATTGCCACCTTCCAAACTTCTCCAAACTATTTTTCTCCAAACCCTAATCCTAGTTCTTCCTTCCTAGAGCATCATTCTTCTCAAAACTCAAGGAGAAGGATTCTCTCACCATTCTCCTTCATCTTTCATCATCAAATTGAGGTATATCTCCACACTTCTCTCCATCTACAATTCCTCAATTTTTTTATTATTATTTTATGGCTCCCAAGTTGTTCAATAGGGGGAAGAGACTTTGAACCAAGGTTGCGTCCTCTTCGAATGCTCCTCCTCGTGTTGAACCACCCGTTGAACAACCCAATCAACAACCCATTCACCCGTTGTTCAACCTACCTCATCCACTCGACCCCAACACGTATGATGACCGAATATTCATATCACTTGATGCCTCCAATGAATGGTTTAGTGATTTTCGGTCACGTCCGGTGCATGCGGGTCACCCTATAAATTTCACTATATTTTCTTAATATGATTCACTTTTTCATGATCTTTGTCTTGATGAACTTGTTACCACCAATTCGGTTATATATCTCAATGCCATACAAATCTTCTACTACAACCTTACTCACAATGATACACATATCTTTTCCTGGGTTGCGGGCATTAATATTTCTTTTGATGATTTCGACTTGGCCGAACACCTTGAACTCCCGGAGCCAAACTCATGGGAAAAACTTGTTGAAGCTCGCAAGTTTCTATTTCCCGATGGGTCATCCCTAGAAAGCTTTAAGGACGACTTGTGTACCCTTAACACACGTCCTCGTAAGCTTTTCGCCAAGTTTCTCAATCCTTACTTTTATGAACTTCATCGGATCGTCTTTAACACAATTCTACCCAAAGTAGGATCCACCGATGAGGTTACATACTTTGAAATCTCTGCTTTGTATCACCTCCATTTTCATGTTCGTTTTAATCTTCCATGTACCATGATGGACTGGATGATTAACGCTAGGAAGAAACCAAGATCCTTGGTTTATGCTCTTTATCTTCCTATGCTCTTTCGTGCTTTTCGTGTACCTCTTGATGAGTGCCAGTTCTTACCTGCCCCTGACTTTCTCTCTAAGGCACGGAGGCTTCAGGCAGCAGTTGGCTCACCTGTTGTGTCCGAGCACTCTAACGATGAGCCCGATGCCCCTCCTCTTGGACAGGATCCTCCTCCTCCTCCTGCTACTCTTGAGTCACTCCAGACTATGCTCCGCGATCGATTCACCTTAGAGGATGATCGCTGGACTCAGCTTGACTACCGGACTACCTTGCAGATGAGTACCATTAGCAAATCACTGCATGATATTCGGTACTCTATGTCCCGGCATCCTTCTATGCCTATTCCCATGGAGCGAGACCCTGCTCGCGATGGATACCGTATCGATAACCCTTGGGTTATCCGCTACCTGGATCCGGATGCGGCCTTCGTGGACCCTCGTCGTTCCTTCACTGATCCATCCGACGACGGTGGGCCTTCACGAGCTCGATGATGGATATGGATTTCTCTTTGCTGCTGCTGCTGAGGATCATAGTTTATGCTTTTATGCATTTTTAGTTGATGTAGTTGTTTTTATTCTGCACTTTGGTTGTACTAGAACTCATTATGTGACTCTTGGAGACATTTTATTATGCAGTTTCTCAGTTTTATGCAATATATCATTATTATTTTTGGTGTGCTTACCATTCATTATTCTGGTTATTTGATAACTGACAAAAGGGGGAGAAATATTTTGATATATTCATATTATATTATCATATCATTTTTCTGGCTTTGTGTATCTGTGCTTTGGGAAAAGAATACTGTTATCAGGACAACAGGCAATATTTACGGGGGAGCTATTGCTAGCTCTGCACTTATTACGGGGGAGCTACGCTACTATTTTTACTGTGTCCAGGTATGAATATTGAATATATAAATATCATTTTGTCAATTATCAATATGGGGGAGATTGTTGACACAAAATCACAGTCAACCAAATATTGATATAATTGACAACATGATACTTGTAATATTTCAATACGACACATGAAGACTGAATTCAGTACAAGCCAGACAACAGCTCGCACCTGCAATGCTTCATAGTTTGAGTCTGTATTTTACATTTTTATTTGAGTCTAGACTTATGTAAACTGAGCTGTACTGAGCATTTTGAGACTTATACCTCAAACCGTAAGCCCCACCAAACATCCAAATAGCCTATTGGCCCATTAGACATATTATGTGCTCTGGACACAGAGTTCGGGCCGAACTCTGCCTCCACACAGAGTTCGGGCCGAACTCTGCCTCCTAAATTCCAGGACCCTAATTTTTAGGGTTGGCTGGATGCAAGTTGTCCAACGGCCAAATTTTTGAATATTCTAACCAGAATTCTGGCCGAATTCTGCCTGTATACTATCCTATAAATAGGCCATGAATTCTCTCATTTTCAATCATCCAATCTTTTCTTCTCTTCTCTCTAAAGCCCTATACAAGCTATACCCTTCTCATCTACTAGCCACAAGCTCCCTAAGCCTCAAAGTGCTCATTACTTTTCAGTTAGGAGTTCGTGCAAGAGTTCAAGAAGTTGCTTGGAAAATTCCAAGCATCGCCACTGCGATCTCTGTAAGAAGTTGACGTGCTCTTCTGAAGAAAAGGCACGGGGTGTAACTACTATTTCACAAATAGTGGATTTAATCCTGAGCTAGAGTTTTCAGGCCTGGACTAGTCCTTCACGAGGAAAACCAGATTAAAATCGACTGTATTTGCGTATGCTTTCTTGCTCTTTACTATTTTCGCATTTACTCTGATTATTTTCTGTTGGTGAAAGAGTTTATTTTTTAGTTGGACATTATTGTCATAAACTCTATTCACCCCCCTCTAGAGTTGCCTATTTGTTCTTCAGGCATATCCTCATAACTCTATGCGAAGACGTCAATGTATTCCCGAATAAGCTGAATTAATTCTTGTTTACCCGCTTCTGGGAGACTCTTGCTGATGAAGATAGGTCTTGGTGAGCCTTCTTCTCCAACATGGACCTGACTTAATTGATCTTCAGTAGGTGGTTCTCGTTGTTTGAAATGAAGTTAACACTGAGTGTCCATCCTTTGTGCCCAAGGATCTACATCTGGAGTTTCCTCAAAGTCATCTTCTGAGAACTTGGCAGACACCATATTAGAAGATAGTGTCACTCGATGGACATGTCGGACACTAGTGTCAGAGTTCCACGATATGGAGTCAGAAGAATTAGACCGTACTTCATTGTCAGACTCAGAGGCCTCTGGAGTTAGAACTGGTGAAGTATAACCCAATCCACGCTTTATCCTGCTGTAATATGGCAATGATTTCCCTTTCAAAATAGGGGTATGAATAGGAGTTCATCTTCCTCTATCGCCATTAAGACCAGTTTCAAAATTATAGTCCATCTTTCGAATGATTTCTTTAGATTTTCGGCTATAACGACGTAGTTGTAGTCGTCCATTATCGTCTTTTTATCCTCACTGTCGAGCATGGTTTCTTGTTCTATTTTTTTACTAAAAAGTATAGGAGTTTCTCCCCTCTTTTGGAAGGAACTAGGAAGAAGAAATCTTGCACTGGTTCAAGCGATACTTCATTTTGAAAAGGTTGAACTGCTCCTATTTTAAGTAGTTTAAAATTATCCAGCATATCCAAATAACATCGAGTATAGTAACAGACATCAGTATACTGTGAAGGAGATGCTACTTTATTGATCTGTACATCATCATTTATAATATGACTTTTAGCCTTAGAGGGCTCAGTCAGATTGATAACAAGAGGATGAGAAGCAGAACGAGGAGGAGGAGGTTTGTTACGACGAAGGTCAATAACTAGTGGCTCAGAAGAGGTGAGCTCCCTTTGTTCCGTCTTTCCAGCAGGAGGCTACTTTTTATGAGAGAAAAGATGGATGGTTAACGTCTAGGAAGAATGCAGACGAGAAGTACGTCCTTTAACTGGAATCATCAGGACGTCTTTTGAGGTGTCCTTCTGATCTTCATCAGTGTCCATGGTTAGCACCACTTTCATAAATTCTGCCTTATACATTCGAGAATCATTATAGTATACTTCAACGCATCTGAAAGGGTTTAGATCTGCCACTTCCTTCTGGACTTCACCATTGACATCTACGTACTTAAAGCATTAGTGGAGAGTGGATGGTACAATGATATGTTCGTACAGGAATGGTCTTTCGAGCAGAACATTGTAGGTGCCATGATTATCAATCACGTAGAAGGTCACCTTTGTGCGAAGATTACCTATTTGAATTTTCAGACGGATCTTTCCTAAGGGTTCGCTTCTGTCAGAATTAAATCCCAGGATTGTCGTGATAGTTGTAGACAGGTTGTGCACAGGGATCTTCAGAGCATCTAATAGAGTCTTTGGCATGATACTGAGTGCAGACCCTGGGTCAATCAAGATGTGATCAAACTTCATAGTATCGACATATCCTTATCGAAGCGGACTGGCTGTTTTTCCTTGTCTGCTGCTGTTGGTTTGGAAAGAGTCTGTTCTACTAAAGGTGATGAAGCAGACAGAACATTCATGACAGAGGAAGAAGATAATGCTGGAATAGCCTCCGGAATTGGAGCAGAGTTCTCTTGACCTTCTGAATAATCCCGCAAGTAGATTCTCCCAGACCTGGTACCGGTTAAAAGGACACCATGTTACAATTCTTCGTACGAATTTTGGTTTTAGAACATTTCTTCTTAGAGGATGAAGAGTTTGTCCAAAAACCTAAGCCGACACGAGATTGGTTATATGGAAGACATAGAGAAAGGGGTACTAGAGATCCCTTTCCATTATTCAAGCCAGGGGCCTTTTGTAAGTCATATCCCATCTTTGTCATTAGTTCACGAGACTGTGGACTATACAAACGGAAAGTTGGTTGATATTTGTCTTCTGGCTTTGACAGTGCTATCTCAGAAGGGGGGAAGGAGAAGAAGAATCTGCCACCGAGATGAAGATAGCAGTTAAGGGTGGAAGATAGTGTTCACCTAATGAAGTCATGTGACATGACTTGTACTTGGTTGCTTTCTTGGACTTTGTGGAGGAAGATGGTGCTTCAAAGTCCGACACCAAGTCTGGATGGATCCACTTGATTTCCCCTTTCTCAGTAGAAAGAAGAACAAGACCATCAGTTCGTGCAACTGGGAGATTTACAATCTCCATAGTAGTTCTCGAAATAGGGACAACACAATCCTATACAAATTGAGCCGAGAAATTGCCAAATTGTAGCAAGACGACGTTAGCCGTCACAACCTTTTCATCCTACTGAGGGTGATTGCGCTAGACTTGACCATCTCTTGAATCTTTGTAACTGCCTGTTTTCAAAAATGAGGATAAGTTTGAACTTTTGTAAATTTGATTATTTAATAATAGGTTTAAATCATGTTATTGATTTTGATTATTTTAATATCATTAAATTAGTATTTTGTGATTTTGTTCTTTGACTAGTGTAACCTTAGAGCTGCTTAACCTAGATACTAACCATGACCATGGAGGTCTAACCCATGTGATTAGATTAGCTGATTACCACTTTTTAGCCTAAGGGTATTTGGTTATTTTTGACTTACTGGTGAAAATGAATTTTGATTGATTATTATGGTGCTAATTATTTATTAGAGACTAACCTAGTTTTGACTTAACCTAGATGCTAATGATGTTCATGGAGGTTTAGTTAGAAGGGACTTAATGACAAGATTAGTAATATCTAGATATTATTGTAGTAGGATATTTTTCTTAAGATATTTGTAGAAAGAAAGCCTTAGGACTAAATTGGACCAATGAATGGACTTGAATTTATATGGAGAAGCCTTAGCCACCCATCTAGATCTAAACCTAACCTAATTTCTATTTGGCCAGCCACAACATAGTATCCCCCTCCTATAAGTATCACATTTAATAGTCCTTGCCTCTTTTCATATCAAATAGAAACCCTAGTTTGGTGTTCTTCCCCAACTCACCCTATTTCATCAATCAACTCCAAATTGAGCCTAGTCTTTTGCATTGGACTCCCCTACAGTAGTAGAAGCCATTGATGGATAGCTAGCAAGGGTTGGAAGCTTTGGGACCGTTGCAAATTGAGGGAAACATCGATACTAGGCTGTTTACATTGAGATTCCAACTCTCAATAGGTAAACCTATCTACACCCATTAAAACCATAATTTTTCTTCATAGATGCATACATCTAGGTGCCATACCCCTGTAGACCAAGTTTGGTAGGAATTGGATTTGGTTTGGTGTCCGTATCGGACACGTATCGGTATTTTTAAATAAGTGTTTGGTGAAATGCCACATAGGAATTTATTTTAGTAATTTTTAAAACTAATTACATGAGTTTGTAGCTAATTAGGTGTAGGTTACATATCATTATGATTGATTTGATTTTAGGGTATTTTGGATACTGTTATTGGACACGGAAACTTAGCACGACTCTGTCGTGCAGTATCCTGCTGCTCGAGTGTCCTGTAGGACACGACACAGCTTGTTTGACACGAAATTTAATGGACACGTAGGGGAAATGTCTGACAACATGCCCCCAAAGTTTCATTAGATTTTATCGAGTATTTTAGGAGAATTATCGACTGCACGAGTCACACACACCACACACACGCGCGCGTATGAGCCCACTGACACGCGTTCTAAACTTGGACACGACACAACTTAGACACGACTCAAACTACCCTAACCCTAGACCTAGACCTAGGCTACCCATTCGACACTACCACTTGGTGTCTTAGTGGACACACGTGTCCCTGGACGAGTCGACACGCGTGCACGAGACAGTGCACTGCACTGTCTCTGGCACCAATTCGACCAGGTGCTGGGACACACTGTGGACACGTTTGTGACACTAAGAAGACACGAATCGACCCCCCAGTGTCGACACACATCCCCCCACCTGACATGATTAATTGTTTGGTTTTCAAATAGATTTTGGGTTTGTTTAACTGGTCTGATACATGCTGTTGTTTGGTTTAAAAATCAGTTAAGAGTCAAAAATTCGATTGGGGATTTCAAATTGAGTTTGTACATTTACCTAGGTTTCACAGTGGTTTTCAAGGTTGGGTTTCAAGTTAAATTGGTTTCAAAACTCAAAGATTGGATTCAAATGGATTTCAAATTTACATGTCTGATACATGTTAATTGTTTTTTAATTTAAATTCAAAGAGGTAATTTCGATTTAGAGTTTAATGGTTGATTTCGAATTAAGGATTTCAAAATGGGATCCATACTTTAAAACCTGGGTTTGAGTTCTGATTTCCAATTTAGACTTTCAAATTGTTTTGGTTTCAAAATGAAATTCTGAATTCATGTTCATGTAGGTACCAATACGTACTAGTTTTCGATTTGTTTTAGTTCATAGGTTAAGATATATAGGTAGAGTTATATATACATAATATATATATTAATATAATTTTCATCTATATATACATAGGTTTAGATATATAGATATATAGGTAGAGTTATATATATATTATATATATATATTAATATATATCTATATATATATATATATATATATTATATTTTTTTTTTTTTTTTTTTTTTTTTTTTTTTTTTTTTGGGTGTCCTTCTTACTGGAGCTTAGGTGCGTGCGCCTAAGGGGGGATTCGAACCGGGCCTTCCGCCCGGGGAGCCCCCGTCGCTACCACTAGGCCACGACCCTTGGACATATATATTATATATTATATAATATATATATATAATATATATATATAACATATATATATATATAATATAAACACATATATATATATATATAAAATATATATATTATATATTATATATATATATATATATATATATATAATATATATCTATTATATATATTTCCATATCTATGTTTTTACCTACATGTTTAGACTATAGATGAGAGTGAAGGATATAAGATTTAGGATTTTGAGTTGGTTTTGAGAGAGGGAATGATCAGCAGCAGTGTGCTGCCCTGCCTAGGCCTGGTTTGGCATGGTTGGACCTGTGCAGCAGCGCATGCTGGAACATGCAGCAGCAGTAGAGGCTGCCCTATGCAGCCCCAATTTAAGTATCTAAATGTTTAGTTTAGAGGTTATTTGGAGTTGAGGGATTGGGTTAGGTTTTGAGTTTAGTATGATTATAGAGGTTAGGATAATGTATTCATATAGGTATTTTGTATAGAAGTGTGTTTTGTAATTGGAGATTGGGTTGAGAGTTTATATATGAGTTGAAGGTTAGGAATGGGTATTATTGTGATCAGGAAAGGGATAGGTTAGTTTAGGATTCATGCACTTTTGGCTATTGTATAAGTTAGTATAATTGAGGGGAGGAGTTGTGATTTAGAGATGGAAGGGGTGTTTGTGATTATTTGAGACATGCATCAACAGATACATGTTGTATCATGATGTAAGACATTATAATGGTGAGGGTCAGAGTTGATGAGTTAGAGTGTAAGTTAGTTTGTGAGGTTCATGTATGTTATGTTAGGGTGTGAGAATAAAATGGGTTATGATTGTGTGGGGGTTATGAGTATAGAGTGTGGGTTGGATTAGGTTGAGGGTTTACCCTCATATATATTATAATGATATATAGGATAATGTATTATAAGTATTGAGATGTATGTATATACATTATGTGGTAGATATATAGATGTGGTATAGGTTAAAACCTAGATAGGTTAGAGGATGACCTTGTTTGACCAATCTTAACTTGTTGACCAAATTGGATTGGGGGTTGACTATGGTTGACCAGTTGACTAAAAGTCAACTGATGATCAACCTTTGACTTAGTGTAACCTAGTTTGACTTTGTTTGACCTAGTTTGACCTAGACAGTTGACCAGGTTTGACTTAGAGTTGACTTTAGCCTAGATTGACTTAGAAATCATGTAGATTGCATCGTACACTTCATTACCTTATTTCTGAATACATTATAACCTGTAATTACTTTAACTAGGATTTTGATACTCCAGTTCAGACATCTATTTCATCAGTCATTCAGGGTACCAGGCAAGTACATTCTCTGAATATTTCTACTTTATGATATCGTCTTTGTTTCTAGTATTTAGTATAGATATCATTGTTCTCTTGACACATGGTTCACACGGATTGGTATTTGTCTGGATCCCGTCATAAGATGTTATTCCTTTTTATATGTTATACACTGGGCAAGTCTTCATTATTCATTGTATAGATACGATTCCCGCGAAGGCTCGCGACCACCTCAGAGATACGTGTCATGACGTGTCATGACTGGATCCACTATACTAGTCAGGGATAGGGATGTTAGCGTAGATATGTGATCAATACCCCACTGTATCAGCATTTGTATCATTACTGTATCACCCTTATATTATCACAGAATAGTGTTAATCATACACTCACGTATGATTAGCCAGGACAAATATTATATCAAGTTCTAAGCCGATCACATGTTGAAACTAGTGCTAAACTCACCTAGATTGTAGTTCTAGATATTCTCGTACATGTTATACACTGTTCTCTTACCCTTCTTATTTACAGTTTTGATATACCCTGCCAGGATGTATGTACGTTCTACTTTACCTAGTATATTCTCTCTATCTACTGCTACATTTTCAATATTGTCTGACTAGAACTGTTGTTTGAGATTTTGTACTCGTTTCCGTCCTGACTGGACCTGTTGAAAATATTACAGATGACGAGGAGGAGTGCCCTACCTATTACGGTCCTCATGACGTGGTTGGTATAGAGTTGGAGACCCTAGTGCAGCAGGGGCTAGCTCTAGCAGATGAGGCCTTGGTGTAGTTTAGCTGGTTTTAGTATAGTGGACTTTGTCTCCAGATTACTTTGGCTTGCTATTATTTGCTAGTTACTTGTTTTGAGATTGTTGACTCAGAGATTTTGGACTTGTATTATTCTGTGTTGGATTTTCAGGATGATAATTATAAATCTTGTTGTATTTATCTTTCAGTATTATCTATTGTCATTCTTAGAGTTTGTGATTGAGTATATTGTCATTGCTTGTCCTCCGTTCAGAGTTGACCATTCTCGACAGGTTTTGATATTATAACTATTGATGGATAGTAGACCTAGACAGCGTTCTACGCCATTTCTGCGGCGTAGGCTGGGACGTTGTTTCGCACTTGTGCCCTTACTCTGGGTGCGGGTCATGACAATCTTTCCATGAGCACGTAGCATGCTCGAGTCAGATGTCCAATAAACCTGTGATAGAAACAATATTTAGAATGGTCAGTCTTACTGACTTCTTCTGGCCGTTTTGCAATCGGCAACTAAAGTTTATTGATTTGGATTAGGCAATCGAAGACGCTCATTATATCATCCTCGTCGAAGGAATATTCTTCTTTCGGACGTCGTGCCTTCGGTAGTGGTATTGTTGGGGTAGGCGTTGGCTGACTTATGTTGACGGCCAAAGCTTCTTTGCCTTTGAGATTGATAGCCAAAGTCTCTTTGCCTTTGCGGTTGTTCTGGCAACCTCCGCTGCTGGTTTTTTGTTGTTCATCTTTGACGAGATTAGGCATCGACGCCTAATTGTTTGAATTTATCAGCTTTCCTCAGCTGCTCTGGCACTTATTATGAAGGAAGGCCAATCTTGAAATTGAGTGGAACCCGTCCACATGCTAACTACAGGTAACGAGTTTGATTTGTATGTATCTATAGTTAATGCATCTGGAGTTCCCAAAGGATTTTGAGTGCTTCGCGACGGTAACACTCAATGAAACGATCCACGGTTTCGTTGGGCCTTTGCTTGATCTTGATCAAAGCCGACATAGTGTTTTTTTCCTTCGTAGAAGTGCTCCAAAAACATCTGTTTCAGAAATTCAAAAGAAGTAATGCACCCATCTGGCAGGCTGCGATACCAGTCGAAGGCTACTCCTTTCAAACACCAACAAAGACTCTTGTGAGGATTGTGTCATTAGGTTAAAGCTGGTCGGTCATTATGTCAAACTGATCGAGATATTGATTCGGAGATGTATTGCCATCAAACAACATTATAGTAGGAGGCTTATACTTGGGTGGAAACTGCACCGCTTTCCACTCAATAGGGTATGGTTGTTTAATACAAAGCTTCTGCAGGCCATCTTTTGCTTGAAGGCTTCGAATTGAGAACGCAAGAGTTTCAGCCTCGTTAGTGTCTCCCAACAGTTGCGGAGTAGTAGATTGATTGGATGTGTTAAGAGGAGGGACTGCATGATAAGTACCACCCCCAGCCCCAGACTGACTTGGAGTAACCTGCACTGGTATGGAGGCGATATAAGGAGACTGTACCCCAACTAACATTGATAGGAGTAGCCTGCCGATATAGGTTCTTGGTTGTATTCATAACCGATGGAACTGTGTGTTGAGCCACAATTATGGTGTGCATGCTTGCCACCATTTCGGCCATCGTATTCAATTTGTCTTCTAGCATGGCTTTGTTGCTCCTGGCTAGCAGAACTGGAAGCATCCTGATCTTCTGTGATGGCGTACGCAGTCACCTCTCTGGCTATTGAAGAAGAGATAGCTACTCAGAACTTTCGCTGGCGGTGTCAAAATCATGTAAAGAGCTACCCCCGGGATAAGAAATGGAAGATTCCTTTGACCGGTTATAGCTCGATTCCTTAATCTGGTGTGTCGATAGATCCCATCAAATGTACGATGAGTACGAACCGGGGGTCTATGAGTACGGGTCCGAGACGAAGTACGTCTTGGGCTACCCCCAGCCTCATGTGAGTGATGAGTATCATGTTAACAGAGGCATATACTGACTCATCTTCTGATGATACCTCAACAAGATGGGTCAAAGTAAGACGATCAAAAACTGACCTTTTGGCTATTTTACAACAGCACCTGAATGTAATCTCATGTAAGCTGCAATGGTACTATTGGTGGAGATGGGGATACGACCTTTCGTTTTTTGAGAAATTAGATCACGGAGGTCAATTTTCTTAGTAGAAGAAGGAAGTCGTGGCCTATTCCTGGCCTTGTTGGTTCCTTGAAGATATAAGGAAGCGCCTAATTCAGCGGCATAAGTAAGGGTTTTTTAGCACTCACCCTTGGGCGCTTTGAAGTAGTAGGTGTCACCCTTTGAACAAGATTCACATTAGCAGGAGAATTTTGGGTACCCAGAACTTATAGGCGCCATTGCTTGCTCAGCAATAGGGCACACATTCTGGTTAAGTTGGCTTGGCGCCTGTTAAGATGGGTGCGCATATCAGTATCAACCATCATTTCAGTCTGTTGCACTTGGAGTTTTCCTCGTACATTACGACTTATGCGCATGTGAGGGGTAGGATGTATCCCCTTTTGTTGTGCGCGCAATCTCTCAGTGCGTCTGATATGGCACCTTTGAGCAGCCGTAGTGCCTCAGGGTTTGGCAAAATAGATGGAAGAGAATGGGCACCCTCAAGTGGGCGCCTATCTCTCTGTGGTGCATCTTCCACATAAGAACTAGGGATAATAGATTTGAGATAATGGGCGCCCTCAAACGGACGCCTATCTCTAAATGATGTGCCTACAGATTTGGGCATCACTGCAGAGGCAGATTTGAGAGAATGGGCACCCTCAAACGGGTGCCTATCTCTAGATGATGTGCCCAAAGATTTGGACATCACAGCAGAGGTGGTGTTACGACCCGCGCCATTTTTTCTACGGATATGAGACGTGTCTAAGCCAGCCTACACCGCAGTGTCGCGGTAGAACGCTGTATAGCCACAATGTTCAAAACCACAAATAATGCTCATTTACAGAATTAATTTAAACTTACAATATTCCCAAGTTTTACATTTGTAGAAATATAAACTTATACAAATATTGGAATAGCCACAACTCATCTATCTAGCTAGTCTCTAGGTTTTCGTTTGCAAGTACACCCGTATCTCCCAATGCTAAGTGAATCCACGGCTAACCTAAAAAATATTGGTTTCCAGTCAGGAATGGAACGAGTAAAATTCACTGAATGCAGTTTCAATATATGAAATTGACTATACGACAGAGGTTAGCCTTTAGATATATGATTTATACAATAAATGAAGAAAGACAGAATAAAACTAACAAAAAATAAAATACAATAAAATACTCACCGACTGACCGACTGAAGTACCTTTGATATGTGATCGGTCTTGGGACAATTATGCGATATGGTCTACACTGTCTAAAGTATACGGTCTATACTGTATAAAGTTACACGGTCTACATTGTATAAAGCAATAATGAAATAGGTCTACACTGTATAAAGCAATAATGATCACGGTCTACACTGTATAAAGCATAATAATCACGGTCTACACGGTCTAAAGTAATAATTCATGATCTACACGGTCTAAAGCAATAATAATCACGGTCTACACGGTCTAAAGCAATAATAATCACGGTCTAAAGCAATAATAATCACGGTCTAAAGTCAGATCACACATCGTGTTACTTCATCCTTCCGACACAACAAGGAACAAAATCAACATAAAACTGAAATCACATATCTATCGACTAAATACTGATGCATAGGAAAGATCAATACTGAAAGCAAACAATAAACTGTACTCGCCTGTGGTCCTTTGCTGGTGAAACCGATAGTCCAAACCACTCAATGTGCCCCAATAGTCAAAACTCGTACAACGATCTCCGGATGCTGAAATAAATTACCAATGTTCTCAGAATAGTCAAAATAGCTAGAATTGCCTGTCCTTAAGTCCAATTTTGGACACAGGGGCAAAACGGTAATTTTGAATCAAAACGGTGTCCGCCGTTGGACCCGCTTTGCACCGAAAAGCCTGCCAGAGCCAATGGTCTCTAAAGTCATCAAACTACATGTTTACGGATTCATTTGATGATATGAACCCAACCGTATATCCAGAGTTGGATTCCCACGGGCCGTGCACAAAATTACCCGGTGAATCGGACCGTGGGGCCCGCAAAAGGCGATCCGATCAACTGTGTCAGAATCGGACCAAACTTGGCATACAGGACCAAAAAAATGATACGCTCCTTTTGGCACAAGTTTTGTCTCGATGATGAACGTGCACAAAGTAATTGAGAAATTTGCACAGAGGCCGATACGGTAAATTTCGACGGATACGCATCAAATTCGTCGCGCACACGCGACCAATTTGAATTCCGTCAAAGCCCACACATCCACGAAGCCATTAAGCACCTTTCAATGCTTTTGGTTTGCGACCATGTCGTCCGGATTGGCAGGACGCACGTCGTATCGGAGGAATTTTGTAAATTTTAATATTTCGAAAATAGGTTTTCGCCAATCTTTGAAATCCGATTTCTCGACGCACGGTCTATGAAATCAAACTCCGTAAGTTGGATTGCTGAGCCCTATAGGTTGTCTAGGACCACCTTCAAATAGTTTTCGAAATCCCCTAATGTTCGGTTCAGAAAATGCCTGCCAAGTTGGGTCGAGATACTGCTATCTACTCTATTTTAGAACAGATTTTCCATGATGTTCGCGTCGATTTCTCGACGAATCTGAATAAGTTCCATAAGAACTAATTGACAGGGATCCTAGATGGTCATATGGGCATTCTATAGGATTTTACGGAATTAAATTCCGTTGAGTGTACGAAAAGAAACACGATGGTGAAAGAGGTACCTTTGCTTGCGCATATACTGCTGCCCTGCGGCTGATGCGCTGTTTCGTGCGGCCGGCGGCCCTGGCCGGCCGGCGGTGGCCCACGGCGGCGCTCACGCACGCGTGGGGGTGCGCCCAGGGGGGGGTCGGCGTGGCGTAGGTTTGGTGGTTAGGGTTTAGGGTTTTCAATATAATTCTCTCCCTCTCTCTCGTGTATTATACACGCGCAGGGGTGCGGCTGAGAACCGATCGGGGAAAGGGTAGGCATCTGTCGTAGGCTTAGGCCGAGGAGGTTTTTTAGTTAATGTTGTTTTCTTTTTCTTTTTCTTTCTTTATTAAACTATACACACACACACACACCACACACACACACACACACACCACACACAATATATTATATATATATATATATATTCTACTATATAACAGGAAAACTTGATGGTGATACTTTTGAATTCCGAAAATATCCTTACATGTCTATACTAATTAAAAATGGTTCATTAATTTTAATAAGGACAACTTAGTAATTACGAAGACTACCCTTTGGTCTTCCTAAAGAATATTCTTAAGTTAATTAAAAGAATGTTAAAATACGTACAAGGCAAGTGCACATATGCTAGTATATACTCATATGTATATACTTCATCAAACATATATTATATGAAATATAATAAATATATAATCTATATATTATAACATTTATTTGACAATATAATATAACCAATAATAATAAAATATTATTATTATAATAACCTTAATAACATTGATAATAATAAATAATAATAATAATAATAATATAATAATAATAATAATATATAATAACGAAATTCTATAACTCAATAATGGTGTATATACCATTGCGTACAGTCTACTAATCCCCAGCGTACAGTCTACTAATCCCAGAATGTACAAGGACCTTTTATACCAATAATGATATTTATAATATTTAATTAACGGATATTTAGATAATATTCAATACAACACAATTAGGCCAAATTACGTCAACACGTATGTCTTAGACGTACCGCATGACTACATGGGCTCGGCTCAGTTCGGGTCCAGTCTGGACTAGTTCGGTACAACCGGGTTCCCTAAACCCAATAATATAAATAATAAATAAAATAAATCTTCGGTAAGGGTTAAGTCGCAACTTGGCCTGGTTTTCCTAGTTAGGACATCACTATGGCTCGGCCGTCCCTATCAGGGCTAATACACTAGTCAAAGTATGCCATTACACTCCGTGCCACGATTTTTAGTCATCTTGTACTTCAAAACTCCATCATGGCTAAAGTCATCTATCGTAATAATTAATTAGGTAATTATTTATAAAAGTTCTAAAAGTCACCATTTAATCCAAATAAATAAATAAAATATATTATCAAAATTCTGGGAAGAGGGGTTACAAATCTACCCACCTTAAAAATAATTTCGTCCTCAAAATTTAAGGAAAGAGTCCATCCGCTATGATAGAAGACAGTTTCCATTAGTTTTCATCTATTCTCATGGTCATTCCGTACTACGAATCCTGGAGGGTTTCTACCCACCTTTGGTAACACTACTCCCTCAAATTTTATGTCGCTAAAACTTTATAAACTTCCCACTAATTGAAAAAATATCTACCAATAGATATCTACTGTATATGGCATCTATAATCCTCTCCTATCTATCAAACAACCAAAAAATTTAACAAGCAACAAATTTACTCAAGTGGCTAAGAAATATTAGTAAACTCTAATAAGCATGACCTGTCACGACCCGCACCCACTTTTCGGATACGAGACGTGTCCAAGCCAGCCTACGCCGTAGAGTCGGCGGTAGTAGAACGCTGTCACGGCCAAGATGCTCAAAATCACAAAATGTAACATTTATTGCTCATTCACATTTCTAAGATTTATTACAACATTTACAACATTTCCATTTGAATAAATACAAACTTTCACAATTTCATTTACGACAAATTTAAACTAACTAGCTAGCTTCTAGGTTTTGGCCTGCAAAAACACCCGAATCTCCCAATGCTAAAGAATGCTACGGCTAACCTGAAAAATGTTGGTTTCCAGTCAGGAATGGAACAAGCACACAAACCGACGGCAATGCAAAAACACAATAGAGTTAACAAGACATGAAAATAACATATGAGAGGTGAAAACTAGAAGATACTGATGACATGGCACGGTGGAGAAGACAAGGAAAAATATATAAAAGACAACTACCTATGTGGTGTGAAATATCCGTTTCAACATGTGAACGGCTAGGGGGTAAATTCGGCACCCTGCACGTGTCGTGGGCAGCTGCTACTCATGAATAGACATTGGGATAGTTCTGGGTAGTCCACATGTCTACTAAGATATTTCCCTCCCGACTACTCGTGTGACGAGCGTGTCAACAAGCAGCAAGACATGTATAAACATGAAATGAAAAGACTACTATGAATCGAAAAGCAATCAGAAAGTGTAATTGTCTGTGGTCCTTTGCTGGTGAAACTGATAATACCATTGTGTCCAGGATAGTCCGTTTAGCCTAGGGTTAGTATGAAGTAGTTAGAATTATGAGAAATAGGAACGATTGATTAGTCGCGATCAAGATTGATCTACGAAGGAAGAATTTGTTCATAACTAATTTTTTTAGAAAATATTTATTACCATATTAATTTAGACCTTTATAAAATATTTAACTATTGGGTATTATGAATAATATTATATAAGTCAAAATATACCTTTAAGCCCAAAGTGTATTATTACTCTCAAAGTCTAATAATTTACATAAAGCCCATTGAAAAAATATCTCAAATTGCATAAAACCCGTTAACAAAAACCTTTTTAATATTGAAATATATACTTGAGAATCTGGGAAAATTGTCTCTTTTATTTTTCTCTAGGACAAAAATCCAATTTCGAAATTACTTGTATAGAAATACATTTGAAACATACTTACAAAAATTCATTAGTACTTATATATCAAAACCGATCAAAGTTACTTATCATATAAGTCTTATTTGTAATATTTACATAATAAGGAAAACGACACATAATATACCTAGAACATTGTTACTATATTTATAAATATAATTAAAGCCAAGACATCATTTTATTTATTATTTGGCCCTTAAGAGCCCAATATATTAAATAGAGATTTATACAATTAATAAAAACAACAAAACCAATCTAAATATTTAAAGTCCTTAGCCCAAAGGATTTGTTCACTAGGCTTGGAGCCCAACTTAAAAATAAGGCCATCTATAATAAATACTATTGGTATAAATTTTATTTATAAGAAATGCCCAAATAATATTTAGATTAATATTACAAACTCAAAACCTTTTATTTGTTAAACTAATTTTATTCCTTTTACTGGTGAAACCTTTTATCACCCAAAATAAGGCATATAAGCCCAGAATTTACTACCCAAATATCTAGTCCATTAGATATTTTTAAGAAATTTTATTACTATTATTTAGTAGAACAAGATTTACTAATATACTTTCTTCTACTGCTGTGTTGAGTAAGCAACCAAGTAATAAACATTAAAAGTAAAAAAAAGTAAAGTACACCTAGGCACTTAGAGGAACATTTGTTCCTCTCTTCTCTTCATTAGAGAAAGAAGGGTCACTCTATAATGGAGCTTCCAACATGACGAAGGAGAGGAAGCAGATCAGAAGTGGGGAAAGGGGTTTTTAAGTGCTCACCTTGGGGAAGATCTGAGGTCGGGAGGGAAGTCCTCTCCAGTGGAACGACGCATCCGCCACACGGAGGTACGGGTGGCGATCTCGCCTGACGTGGGACTGGCTGTCCCGGCGAGCGGCTCTCAAGGTTAGGGCGGGTCCCGTCGGAAGACACGCACGTGCGCACGAGACCCAAGGACGGCCGAAGACAGGTTCAAGAGCCTCCACGTCGAACGTGGCTGTCCGTTCGATGGCGGACTTGGACGCTCAGGGACGAAGCGGTTTGAGTTAGGTCTTGTCAGTCCTTTCGGTAACGCTGTCGTCATGACCGCAAGGGCACCACGCTCGAGTAGTCGTCGGATGTGTTGGCAGAGGGCGTTGGTGCGGAGAAGTCCGTCGTGGGATGACAGGGATGTGGGTGCGGTGCAGGCATGGTGGCGGTGGCAGCGATGTTGGCCGAGTAGTGGGGGATGGTGGTCGGCCAAGAGAGAAGTCGGAAGGAGGCAGAGGTGTTGGTGAGGGATCCGGTAATGGAGTGCGGCTCTGGTGGGGTAGCCGCAGAGAGAGGTGTGGTTGGAAGAGAATATGGGAGGAAGTTGAGTTGTGAGGGAAAATAAAGAGAAGTTCTCCATAGGAGGTGAATCTCCTCCTTGGATAAGGGTCCGTTTGGTAAACCGTATTTGGAGGTGGGATTTGGATTTTTATGGATTTGGAGACAAATCCATGGAATTCTATGTTTGGTTGGAGATGGATTTGGATATGTAAAGTATGAGAAAATCCAAAACTTGGATTTGTTGGATTTTGGAGAAAAATAATATATCTTTAATAATTTTGTTAAAATATTTATTATTTAATAATTTTGTTAAAAATTAGTAAATTAAAAATTAGTAATCTTTAATAATTTCGTTAAAAATATTTATCCTTTAATAATTTTGTTAAAAATTAGTTAATTAATAAAAAAACTAACTATTTTATTAGTATTATTAATTAATAAAAATAGTATTATTAATTAAAAATTAGTTGATTAGTTAATTTCTTTATAATCATAATTAATAATTAGTATTATTATAATATTAATAAATTTTATTTAGTTAATAATCATAATTTACTAGTATTATTATATTATTATTATAATATTAATTAATAATCTATTAGTATTATTATAATATTAAACAATCATCCTATGTTAGTATTATTAATTAAAAAATTAGTTAATTAGTTAATTTTGTTATAATCATAATTAATAATTTATTAGTTATTATATATTAATTAATAATTTGTTCATAACTATTTTATTATAATCTTAATTAATAAATTTAATCACAACTAGAATCATATTTTTATTTATACTAATCATATAATATTAATTTATAATTACTATTTTTAAAATATTTAATTTATAGTTAATTAACCGTTAATTTTAATTATTAATATTAATTATTAATTATTAATTATTAATTCATTATTACTATTTATTTATAATCGTTAATTATTAATTATTATAATTATTTAATTATTAATTAATTTATAATTACTTAATTTATAATCGTTAATTACTAATCGTTAATTAATAATTGTTAATTATTTAATTATTAATTATAATTACTTAATTTATAATTGTTAATTATTAATTATTACTTAATTACTTTACTTTTATTACTTAATTATTAATTATTAATTATTAATTAATTATTAATTTATAATCGTTAATTATTTATTTATTAATTTATTAATTATTAATTATTTAATTATAATTACTATTATTTATCGTTAATTATTAATTATTTAATTTATAGTATTAATCATAAAACCAAATCCTGTTTGGTTGGAGTTGGATTTGGAGTTGGATTTGAATAGTAAAATCCATGATTTGGATTTGGAGGATTTCCAAATCCAAATCCAAATAGTATATCCAGTTACCAAACAAGCCCTAAGGAGTAAGATTTGAGTAGATAAAGCCTTCTCATCAAATAAATATTTAAAACTTAATAAATATTTAAAACTAGTTTAACCTAATCTTAATACATAAATTTGAATCAAAATATTTATTTTAAATCAAAATAATTTAATCGAGTCTACTATAGATAATACTGCCAATTTAAAATTGATAGCTAATATTGTCAAAAGTTTAAATTATATAAATTCAAATAGAATAACTTTTTACGCCAAAATTAATCTAATGATAAATCTTGTTAATGATTACCATAATTTAAAATATTATTCTTTATTGATAAATAATTCAAATCGTATGAGTTAAATCAAAATGAAATAGGCGATCGACATAACTTTAAAATAAAATTTTAATATTTTGTCAAATAACATATTTCTAAATCAAAATAATATTATTTATCACTATAATATAGATAATATCCGATGTCATCAAATAGTTTGGAACATATTCTAAAATTCTATAAATATTTATAATTTACAATAATTTTCAAAATTAATATTTAATAAAATTCAAGGTAGTAGCAAAACACCTTTCATAATTCTAACTATATACTTCAATAAAATATTTATTAAAACAAAATAGCACTCTCAAAGTATTTAATTTTTAGCACTTGTTTTCAATAGAAATTAATCGTAAAGTTATTCACAAAGTCTCGACGAAAATGACCTTCAAGCACAATAAAAGAAAGAAGAAAAATTAATAATTAGGGAAATTCGGGAAGAGGGGTTACAAATCTATCTACCTTAGAAATAAATTCGTCCTCGAATTTCAAAGAATACGGTTAGGCACGATTAATTACTGCTGGAATTATATAGGCATGGTCAATGGTCAAAGTTTAGGCTAAGTCTAATCATGGGAGAAATCAATTAGATATATCCAAGGTACGGTCACGATCAAGGATAATTATGCAAGTCATCTAAGCACAGATCAAAATTAAAAGTTTAGCACGAGCATGAACGTGATCAAGATAGCCACAATCATAGTAGAATGAAAAGTCTTAACATATTTAGAAAATTGGCACGGGTATGATCAAATAGTCATGATCGTAGTTGGAATTAAATCTAGCAATAATAGAGTTGAATTATAGGCACGATTATGGCTACAATCAAATAGTTTTAGTCATGATCAAAATCGTCTATGTGTGATCTCAATTCAAATTGGTTTAGCATGATTAACTCGATTAGCAAAACCATTTAGGCAGGCATTTTTAGAAGCAAGATCTTAGATACGTTTTTATGAATCTAGGGGAAGGAAATCAAATAGGTTTTTTAAGGAAAAAAACGACGATTCAAAAATAGAAAGATGAGGGAGAAGGAATAACAAACTGTTTTATTGAGAAGTGGTAACTAGGAATAAGGCACAAGTCAATTTGGAAACATAATAGTCATATGCCAATAAAGACATAGCCGCTATGGTAGTCGAAAATCGTAAGTCTATCCGAAGTCACTTTACCGCAAATTTATGCCTTGCCAGTGTACATCTGGCTGCAATCAACTCTTGGTTCCATGACTCAAGTAAGGACACGTTATCGAATATTCTATCAACTCTATCCATTATGACATAATAACTCGAAGATGAAATAGGACAAACAAGGCATAGTTTTTATAATATTCGATAATTTACTCTTACTTAAAGTTACTTCAACTTACGGGTCATGCCACGCCAGTGCGCTGCTGGCTGCAGTGGACCCGCAGTCTCAATGATTCAAGTAAGTGGCGACTGTGCGCTGCTGTCGTGCCATCGTAAATTATCATATTAATCTAATTATATCCTTAAGAATTTCAAAGAAGTTTTTAAATTTCAACAAGTTGATCTGATAAAAAAATGTAAATATCTGTTCTCGAAAATCAATTTGAAATTCAGATGATGGAGTAGAAGAAAATGATCAAAGACAAAAAGTATAAATATCAATTTTTATTTCTATTGTTCAAGGATCAAGAGAAACATATATATATATATATATATATTATATATTGAATTTTTGCAGAATAAATATATGGATAGTTTGATCTTGTTGGGCTCAGACACAATGGATGGAGATAAAATACTGACCCTTAGAAAATATAATAACTTATAGATAATGGAAAATAGATAAGCAATACAGGTCTTGCGATATGGTGATAATTTAGAGGGAGAAAAGTAAAATTGTTGAATGATTAGGAAGAAAAATGTAAGTAAAACGATCAAAAAATGACTGAAGATAACATGAACATTACAATCCTTATTCCACGGATATTCAAACGATTGGGAGAAGACTTAAGTCAACAACTAACTTGAGATTCTTATGTGACAACAAATTAGAAATTATAAGATAGTTTATTATGGCAAAATGTGAAATAAATAAGCATTACATACCTACATGGTATCCGGGTGGTATCTAAAGGGGCTAAAAAGAAAATTTGCACAAATAATCGATATTAGTAGTTGAATCCAAAGAAGTCCTAGGTTACAGGCGTCTACCCACCTTAGAGTCTACCAACGTGTAGAAACTCAAAAGTAATCCTTCTAGAAAATTTTCCTCTAATTAGAGAATAGGTGTAGAATTCAATAAATTCCAATCAGAATTATATGGCCTATCTAGCAACCTTAGCCACCCAACTGTCAAATTAAGTTTGGGACTCCTAATCCTAGTAATTCTCCTAATTCAAAATAGTCCTAATGTGAATGAGCATTTCCTAGTCGCAGGCTTGCAGTAGTACGACTAACTTAAATACTACCATAAGTTCACAATCTTTTGCGAAAACTGACCTGTATGGGCCACCACACAAACTTGTCACGACCCGCACCCGCTTTTCGAATACGAGACATGTCCAAGCCAGCCTATGCCGCAGAGTCGGCGGTAGAACGCTGTCACGGCCAAGATGCTAAAATCACAAAATGTAATATTTATTGCTCATTCACAATTCTAAGATTTATTACAACATTTACGACATTTACATTTGATTAAATACAAACTTTCACAATTTCATTTACGAAAAAATTTAACTAACTAGCTAGCTTCTAGGTTTTGGCCTGTAAAAACACCCGAATCTCCCAATGCTAAAGAATGCTACGGCTAACCTAAAAAATGTTGGTTTCCAGTCAGGAATGAAACAAGCACACAAACCGACGGTAATGCGAAAACACAATAGAGTTAACAAGACATGAAAATAACATATGAGAGGTGAAAACTTGAAGATATTGATGACATGGTACGTAGAGAAGACAAGGAAAAATATATAAAAGACAACTACCTATGTGGTGTGAAATATCCGTTTCGACATGTGAACGGTTAGAGGGTAAATCCGGCACCCTGCACCTGTCGTGTGCAACTGCTATTATTCACGAATAGACATATTGGGATAGTTCTGGGTAGTCCACATGTCTACTAAGATATTTCCCCTCCTGACTACTCCGTGTGACGAGCGTGTCAACAAACATCAAGACATATGTATAAACATGAAATGAAAATACTACTATGAATCAAAAAGCAATCAGAAAGTATACTTGCCTGTGGTCCTTTTCTGGTGAAACTGATAATACCATTGTGTCCAGGATAGTCCGTTTAGCCTAGGGTTAGTATGAAGTAGTTAGAATTACGAGAAATAGGAACGATGATTAGTCGCGATCAAGATTGATCTACGAACGAAGAATTTGTTCATAACTAATTTTTTTTTAGAAAATATTATTACCATATTAATTTAGACCTTTATAAAATATTATAACTTGGGTATTATTTGAATAATATATTATATAAGCCAAAATATACCTTTAAGCCCAAAGTGTATTATTACTCAAAGTCTAATAATTTACATAAAGCCCATTGAAATAATATATCTCAAATCGCATAAAACCCGTTAACAAAAACCTTTTAATATTTAAAATATATACTTGAGAATCTGGGAAAAAGTCGTTTTTTATTTTTCTCTAGGACAAAAATCCAATTTCGAAATTACTTGTATAGAAATACATTTGAAACATACTTACAAAAATTCATTAGTACTTATATATCAAAACCTATCAAAAAGTTACTTATCATATAAGTCTTATTTGTAATATTAACATATAATAAGGAAAACGACACATAATATACCTAGAACATATTGTTATTATATTATAATTATAATTAAAGCCAAGACATCATTTTATTTATTATTTGGCCCTTAAGAGCCCAATATATTAAATAGAGATTTATACAATTAATAAAAACAACAAAACCAATCTAAATATTTAAAGTCCTTGGCCCAAAGGATTCGTTCAATAGGCTTGGAGCCCAAGTTAAAAATAAGGCCATCTATAATAAAATACTATTGGTATAAATTTTATTTATAAGAAATGCCCAAATAATATTTAGATTAATATTACAAACTCAAAACCTTTTATTTGTTAACTAATTTTATTCCTTTTACTGGTGAAACCTTTTATCACCCAATACAAGGCATGTAAGCCCAAAATTTACAACCCAAATATCTAGTCCATTAGAATATTTTTAAGAAATTATTATTATTATTTAGTAGAACAAGATTTACTAATATACTTCCTTTCTACTGCTGTGTTGAGTAAGCAACCAAGTAATAAATAATTAAAAGTAAAAAAAAGTAAAGTACACCTAGGCACTTAGAGGAACATCTGTTCTCTCTTCTCTTCATTAGAGAAAGAAGGGTCACTCCATAATGGAGCTTCCAACATGACGAAGGAGAGGAAGCAGATCAGAAGTAGGGAAAGGGGTTTTCAAGTGCTCACCTTGGGGAAGATCTAAGGTCGGGAGGGAAGTCCTCTCTAGTGGAACGACGCATCCGCAACATGGAGGTACGGGAGGAGAGCTCGCCTGACGTGGGGCTGGCTGTCCCGGCGAGCGGCTCTCAAGGTCAGGGCGGGTCCCGTCGGAAGACACGCACGCGCGTGCGAGACCCAAGGACGGCCGGAGGCAGGTTCAAGAGCCTCGACGTCGAACGTGGCTGTCCGTTCGATGGCGGACTTGGACGCTCGGGGACGAAGCGGTTTGAGTTAGGTCTGGTCAGTCCTTTCGGTAACGCTATCGTCGTCATGACCGCGAGGGCTCTGCGCTCGAGTAGTCATCGGATGTGTTGGCAGAGGCGTTGGCGTGGAGAAGTCCGTCGCGGGATGACAGGGATGTGGGTGCGGTGCAGGCATGATGGCGGTGGCAGCGGTGTTGCCCGATTGGTACGGGGATGGTGGTCGGCCAGGAGAGAAGTCGGGGTGACAGGGAATGAGGCAGAGATGTTGGTGAGGGATCCGGTAATGGAGTGCGGCTCTGGTGGGGTGGCCACAGAGAGAGGTGTGGTTGGAAGAGAATATGGGAGGAAGTTGAGTTGTGAGGGAAAATAAAGAGAAGTTCTCCTTGTATAGGAGGTAAATCTCCTCCTTGGATAAGGAGTAAGATTTTAGTAGATAAAGCCTTCTCATCAAATAATTATTTAAAACTTAATAAATATTTAAAACTAGTTTAACCTAATCTTAATACATAAATTTGAATCAAATAATATTTACTTTAAATCAAAATAATTTAATCGAATCTACTAATAGATAATACTGCCAATTTAAAATTGATAGCAATATTGTCAAAAGTTTAAATTATATAAATTCAAATAGAATTTTTACGCCAAAAATTAATCTAATCATAAATCTTATTAATGATTGCCATAATAATTTAAAATATTATTCTTTATTGATAAATAATTCAAATCGTATGAGTTAAATTAAAATGAAATAGGCGATCAACATAACTTTAAAATAAAATTTAATATTTTGTCAAATAACATATTTCTAAATCAAAATATATTATTTATCACTATAATATAGATAATATCCGATGTCATCAAATAGTTTGAAACATATTCTAAAATTCTATAAATATTTATAATTTACAATAATTTTCAAAATTATATTTAAAATTTAAGGTAGTAACAAAGCTTTCATAATTCTAACTATATACTTCAATAAAATATTTATTAAAACAAAATAGCACTCTCAAAGTATTTAATTTTTAGCACTTATTTTCAATAGAGATTAATCGTAAAGTTATTCGCAAAGTCTCGATGAAAACGACCTTCAAGCACAATAAAAGAAAGAAGAAAAATTAATAATTAGGAAAATTCGGGAAGAGGGGTTACATGACCATTCGTCGCTCCGTAATAGAAAGGGCATGAAGATAAGGGAAAATAATCGAGAGCGAATATGAAGTTTCCAGAGCGGTAGAGAGTATTCAATGATACAGATAGAAAGAAAGTTATAAGCCATTGACCTATTTTGCTAGATTGGGCTACTCAATCCAGTCACTTGCTAAGTCTATGAACCCTTCGTTTCTCAGAGGGTCTTACAATCGGTGCAATACAGAAGTTCCGTTCTCGAAATTCTGAAAGGTTTCATAATAGAACGGAATTTGAGAAATCAAGATTGTGATCTTTTCGTGGTTATTTAAACCACAAACAAGCAATACAAGATCATATCGCAACTTCTAGGTAGATGGAACAAGGGTTACGAATGACTTCATATTCTAAGAGGGGAGACTACATAATAGGTATAAGGACCTATTTCAAAAATTTTGGTTTTATAATCCAATTATGGTGGTACGTATAGACAGGCTTTACTGGATCTTAATGGGTTCCCTAATTAGACATCAATCGTTGGTTGGTCGAACCTTGGATTTTAATCTATATTGACTGGACAAGATCCTAATGGTAAAACTATTTCTACTAGGTTAGGGTAACCTAGAATAGGTTTTTCACCCAAGTGGTTGAGCTAGTTGCCAGTCAGATTGGTTAACTAGGTCCTTAAAGCCCAAAAATATGCCTTTAGTGACTTTTGTGTTTAAGTAGCACTAGAAGACACAATTTAGTAGCACTCTAGGGACATGTGCGTAGTAGGCTTCGAGTAGATCACAACCATATATTGGGTCGAAGGGTTTGAGTCGGGGTTGAGTCTCTAATTGTAGTCGGAAAGTATACGGGTATTATGGTAAGGGTTATAGCTAGTCCTTTTACCTGAAAGTCGTACCATAAAATTGAGTGCAAGGGGGCAGGTTTGAGTGGGACATGATATACCTAGATGAAGGTGGACTCGTCTAGATCTTGCACATGAAATTTGTTGGAAGGTAAATGCTGGTCTTGTGCTCCGAATATTAATGACACGGTCGGGGACACAAAATGATCTAAATGGAGAGTGGGAGTCCAAGAGACACTAATTATCATCCCATTGGAAATTATTATAATCATTCGGTAATCCTCGTATTTTCCAAATTTTTGAAGGCTTACAGTCTACTCACCTTAAAGCTAGGACGTGGTTTTAGGGATAATGAGGTTAGGAGAATTCCAAAGTCCGGGTATTGTACGTTGTCACGACCCGCACCCTAGAGTAAGGGCACGAGACGTGGGTACGTCCAGCCTACGCCGCAGAATCGACGGTAAAACGCTGTACATAGGGTCTGTAAACACTAAGACTAAAACAGATAAATGTACCTGTGTAATATATACACTCCGAATGGAGGTGACATAGCAATACAGTCTCGATCACATAAACAAAACTAAGGTAGTTAGCATAGAAGGAAAATAGGATAGATAAAAGCAGGAAATAAGTTCGAATCCACACAAGTCTAATGCTAAACACAAAGTCACAGAGTATAGAATATAATATAGTGCTAAAGTCTGAAAGTACTAGCTGGCTCGCAGGCCAGGCAAACCTAACTAAACTATATTACTCAGGGTGAGCAAAGTCTAGTGGCTCGACTATCAAGCCACGGTCCAAGTCTAATCCATCTAACCCGTCCCCATAGTAGGTCGGGCAATCAGCCTCTGAATCATCTGTAAACTGTCAACAGTATCCTGTCAGGAAAATGAGCAAGTACAAACACCAACAGCAGTTCCATATGAATTGACAAATACTATAAGAGATAGTATAATGAAATACAAGACAAAGATATAGGCGACTTGGGAACCATTCGAAAGCCGAGTTACAACCCTTAAACCAAACAAGGACCGGAGTTATAACACTTCCTTCGAACAGAACTTAGTCTCAAATCATGATACAGTATAAAGGCAGGTAGAGCATGTGAGTAAATGAAATCATAACATGGTGAGAAGTACAGAAAGTAAAGCTGAACTGGATATAAGATACGACAATAAATGTAAAATATGTTTTGAACTATTAGAGCGATATGTGATCGGCTTTTAGGTAAGTGACAAGAAAAGTTATCCACTTGGTCCGACAATCCACGGTGATCTCACGAAAAGTCATGTCGGCCAACCTGGATAACAGGCACAAGGAGGTATCTGCTACACCCTACGTGAGGTGAGGGTGGCGCTAGCAAAATAGTGACAGGAGGCTTTGATCACATAACCCCTAATAATTCTCCCCCCGAATAGTATCACGGATCCAGACATGGCACGTCATGGCACGGGATTCCATAAGAGGGTAGCAAGTCCTCTTAAAAATCGGTGTCTATATAAGTACATGAAGCACGGAATATCATATACCATATACCAAGAAAGTCCAGGAATAATATCTCATGACAGGATCCGACGTATAGTCCGTGAACTATCGTGTCGAGAATCAAGTAAGTCACTACAACTGAATCTGATATAGTAGATATCAAGAAAATAAAAACTATCAGTGAATATACTCGCCTGTGGTCCTGAGCTGATAAGGTGAACAGACGCTCAGAGTAAATCACAGACCTAAAATGAGATACTATGAGTTAAACAGGGTTTCATAATGAAAAGGAAACTAATTTAAGTCATGATATACAAGTCAAAGTCAAACTAGGTCAATCTAGGTCAAATCGGGTCAAACTGGGTCATACTAGGTCACTGGGAGTCAATCCAAGTCAAACTAGGTCAAACGGGGTCAAGGGTTGACTTACAGTTGACTTTTGGTCAAAAAGTCAACCCTGGTCAACTCTGGTCAACTCTAGGTCAACCCTAGGTCAAACTAGTCTAATGTTGACCCACAGTTGACTTTTAGTCAACTGGTCAACTCTGGTTTAGTTTCGGTCAAATCTAGTTACTTACAGGCTAAGTTTGACTCTCGGTTGACTTTTATTGACTTTTAGTCAAAATGGTCAACCGAAGTCAAAACTAGTCTAGGAGCACTATATATGATCGTTACCAACCAAGGGAATCAAGTTTAAACCAAACCTATAACTCTAAACTCAAATACCTTAGTTCTAGGTAAGCACCTATTCTACCCTACCAAGGTAAATCCCGATACCTTGCCCACAAAGGAAAACCCCGCTAATACCCAAGATACTAGCCTAGGCTCCTTAGGGTAGCTAGATACTATCCTATCTATGGCTTACCTACCAATAAATATAGGTATCCTAGGTATCTAGCCTATCTTAGAATATTCTAGTTCACCCTACCCCTTTACCTTACCAATATCATATATTATTCTCACATCACCCTAACACTTACCCACACAACTCACTCACACTCACTCACATATATCACTCATAATACAACACTCATAGGCTTTCCTATAGGTTTAGATATAGGCTAACCTATAGGCTCACACAATTACATATATAGGCTCACATACACACACACAAGCTCACAAGTGGACTGATTTTGGGTGGTACTAATGCTGAGATTTGGGACTGCATATGGGGTGTTTTAAGGACAGGTAATAGGCTATCAAAGGGCTGTTAGAGGGCATGTTAGGACATGTTTAGGACTGATTTATAGTGGTGGTTTGATGACTGATTTGGACAGTATATGGACTGTTCAAAGGGTGCAAATGGACAGCCACTTGGGTTAAATCTGGACTGATTTTGTGGGGGCTAATATGTGGTCAAATGGACAGCACTGTGGGTCAGAAATGGGCTGTGCACTAGACTGTTATGGACTAGTTTTTGACAGCCAACATGGGACAACAAAGGGGACTAAAGTGGACAGCCAAAGGGGACTGTGGGGACTGATTTCTGGACATAAAATTGGACAGTTGAAGGGCTGTGTTAGGACAGGAAGTTAGGGACTGGTTGGGCTGAACCAAAGGTTGGTATGGGATTGCTGTTTAGGCTGTGCTAAGGGGCACTTAAATGGCTGATAATGGGGATAATGGACAGGTATTTGGGGACTGTCCTGCTGCTGTTAGCAGCAGCAGTGAATGGGTGCCCCCCTAATCACTCATCACCACTCCTCAATCCTACATTCAATCACTCAAATACTCTCCCAAACTAACACTCTTTTTTACCACCTCTACTCTCAATCATTCCCTCAAATACCTCTCCTACACTCTCCAACACACCACAATGACTCATACTTGGCCGACCATTACCCCAAACCAAATCACAAAATCACACAACATAATATATATCCATTATATTTAAGCCCCTATATACATACATATATATATATATTATATTATATTATATATATATATTATTAGATAATATGATACAATATGATACATAGGAAAACACATTCCTAAACACATAGAAAATCTGGAATTAAACATTAAACAACATCAAATCAATATATAAATAAATCCACATGTGTCCAAATAGGGGTTTTCCCATTAGGACACGATCCTACACCTAGGACACATCTCTACGTCTCCAAATGGACACGAAATGGACACAAATGGAGACACAACCATGGGGGTCATTCCTATGGGTCAAAACCATCCTAATGCATGAGAGAAATGAGTAAGAGAAAGGGATTTATACCTCCCGGTGATTCGGATCGAAGAAAAAGCTTCCGATGTGCCACCGACACGTAGGAACCCTGAATGGACACGAACGAGCTCCGACTCCTCCCAAACTTGAGTAGCTTCCTCCTTGGTTTGAATGGAGAAGGAAGGAAGAATATTGGGTGAGAAAATGGAAGGATTTGGTGGAGAAATTTCTAGGGTTTGCTCTCTAAAACGAATTAGGGAAGAACAAGAGAGTGAATGGAAGAAGAGATAATGATGAGTGATGGAGCCCTATCCACACATGGTGGCCGGCCATAGAGGGGTCTTTTGTCCTATTAGGGAATGCCCAAAAAGCCCCCTCTCTAATCTATTAGTTAATACATGGAAAAGGGTTTTAAGTCGGGGCTAGTTTGGTCATTCTAACGCACTGATCTAATTAATCCTAACCAAAATAAATTAGCCTAGTCATTAACTAAAATAACTAACATGTGGGCCATGGCTAACTACTGTGTGGGTTCCACTAGAGTCAAAACTACCCCGGGTCCCCGATACAAGTCGGATTGAGTTAAAATTCGAACCCGACTCAAATAACCCCAAAATAATATTTAAATAAATAAATAATTCCAAAATAATTCTAAGGTGGTAAAATGACCAAAATACCCCTGTTCATGAAAACTGAGGGTGACAAATCTACCCACCTTCAAAAAAATTTTGTCCTCAAAATTAAAACAAACATACACCGAAAGCACAATGCAGAAACATAAAAAGTTATACCTCAGGGATCGAAGAGATAAGGGAAACGCTTCCGCATGTCATCCTCTCTCTCCCAGGTAGACTCATCTGGAGAGTGATACCTCCATACAACACGAACCAAGGGAATAACCTGGTTCCGGAGCACCTTCTCCCTACGATCTAGAATCTCCATTGGCTGCTCTGGGTAGTGAAGAGTAGGCCCCACCTCGATCGCTGAATGGTCCAATACACGGCTGGGGTCTTTCATGTATCGTCTCAGCTGCGACACATGGAATGCGTTGTATACCCCCTCTAGCGTAGGCGGCAAGTCTACCCTATAAGCCACTGTACTGACCCTCTCAAGGATAGTGAAAGGTCCGATGTAGAGCGGATTAAGCTTCCCGCCTCCGCCAAAGTGAATCGTGCCCCGTGTCGAAGAAATCTTCAGGAACACCAAAGCACCAGCCTAGACATAAAACAAACTCAGCACACAAGACAAATAAAATCATAAGCATCACAAACAGGAACTGAAACTAACCTCGAACTCTAACGGTCTCCGGTGGCTATCGGCCCAATGCCACTGCCTATCCTGAGCCACCCGAAGTCTGTCTCTAATCAACCTGACCTTCTCAGCTGCATCCACTACCATCTCCGGTCCAAGCAGCACTCTCTCGCCAACATCGTCCCATGACAAGGGAGTTCGGCATCTCCGTCCGTATAGAGCCTCGAATGGCGACATCTCTATACTGGCCTGATAGCTGTTGTTGTAAGCAAACTCTACCAGGTGAAGATGGTCCTCCCAAGAACTCTCGAAATTAAGCACACACGTGCGAAGCATATCCTCCAAAGTCTGGATAGTCCTCTCCGACTGCCGTCTGTCTGGGGGTGATAAGCGGTACTAAACTTGAGCGAGGTGCCCAAGCTAGCCTACAAACTCCTCCAGAAGTGGGAAGTGAAACGATTGTCCCGGTCTGAAACTATGCTCATAGGAAGCCCATGCAATTGCACAATCTGACGAACATACAGCTCTGCCAGCCTCTCCGTCGACAATCCCACCTTGAAAGGAAAAAATGGGCCGATTTGGTCAATCTATCAACTACGACCCAAATCGCGTCTTTCCCTCCTGGAGATCGTGGAAGTTCGGACACAAAGTCCATGGTGATGTGCTCTCACTTCCACTCAGGAATGGGTAGTGGCTGTAGCAACCCACCAGGCCTCTGTCTCTCCGCCTTCACCTGCTGACATACCAAGCAGCGAGATACAAACTGAGCTACCTCGTGCTTCATGCCGTACCACCAAACGTGCTTCCTCAGATCTCTGTACATCTTGTTAGCACCAGGATGCATAGAGTACTGAGAGCGATGTGCCTCCTGAAGAACCTCCTCCCGAAGCTCCCCACACGGAATGCACAGTCTAGCACAACAAGAAAACATGGTTTTTGTGACATGTAACGTAGTCACAGAAATTATGAAAGTCGTCACAAACACTTTTGTGATAAGTACAGTGACGACTTACTGTCGTAGCCTATACCTCCGTAGCTAAAAGTATAAGTGACAACCAAAAGTCATTGTCACAAAAAGTTCTCTACTGTGACAAGAATATGTTGTCAGTGATAGTAAACTTTTCGTGACAACAAAATTCGTCACTAAAAAATTATAAGTGACGCACTATATTGTCAAAATAGCTTTTTATTGTAACTAAAAATAAATATATATTTTTTTGACAAAAATAAAAATAGTATCGTGACGACATTTGCTATCACAAAATAACTTTAGTAACACTTTATTGTTGTCACAATAAACGTGTATATTTAGTGACAAGTACATATCATCATTGTAAACACTTGCAGTAACACTGTTATTGTTGTCACTGTATACTTGTATGTTTAGTGAAGGTAAATGTTGTCACCGTAGTGTACACTATGTTTGGTGGCAAATCAATATTGTCACGAGTATCTTTGTTTATCATGTCATTATAAATTGAAACACAAGAACACACAATACAATATCATACAATTCTTGTAGAATAGGATACATGCATAATTGTGCTCATCTTCCAAGAACACCCCCATCGACTTTTCAGACCAACTCTAAGTAATTATGGACAACAAGAAGATAAAAAGTAATTATATCAATCCACAAAAAGTAATTATATTGTACCTCAAAATTTAGTACAAATAATTTGAAGAGAAGTAATTTGTAGTACTATAAAATAAAGAGTATCCAAACTAGCTGGTACATAAAATCAAGAGTAATCTATAAATATAATTGATGATCAATTGCATATGCAGCTCCTGTCTTGGTGATGATCAATCTTTAATAACCTGCATAAATCAATAAAGAGATTGTTTAGGATTTGTGAAGGTATATATACAATGAAAAATTGTCAATAAAACTTGATCATTCATGTCATGCACCTTGTAGATAAAACTTGATCATAAACTAGTAGAAGAAGAAAATGTAAATTCAATAACAGCAACAATGAGGTAAAAACCCTAAACAAAAAAAAGAAGGGAATAGAAGCTAAGAAGAAGAGAGAACAACAAGAAATTAGGGTTAAAAAATAAGGATTTAGGTAGACAAAATAGAAATTTCTATAATAGAAGAAATGAAAATAGAGAAAAAGACACAATGTTTGCAGATTAGTTCAAAAGCCAAAAGTTAGTGTGTTTACATTTACTATGATAAATGGAAATATGAGTTATCTTGTTTTCGACACTTACCAGAGTTTGTAGCTCTTGTATTTGAAGGAACTGAAATATCTGCAGACTGTGTCGTAGAGCCAAAAAAGGCAGCCATTCGTGCTTGGAACATGGCATTAAATTGACCTTGAATTTGCATCGTAAGATCATTCCTGATGTCATCTTCCACACTTTTTCTAATTTCAGCTCTGAGTTCATCACTAACATTTGCTCTCATTTCTTCTTGCAAATTCTTCATCACATCAGCCTTCACACTTTCAATCATGGATTCTCTAGCCGACTCAATAGCCTTTTGTACTTCTTCCTGCATGTTATCTAGATATCTTGTCTTTTTTGTTGACGGTCTAATTCCAGCTCCTTTACCCCGAAAATAACCAAACTTCTGACCAAGAACTTGAAGCAATATCTCATCATGTGTAAGTTGAGCTTCAGGATCAACTTCTTCTTGTTGAACGACAAGATCATGAAGTTTTTCCTACATGAATCATAACAGAATGTTTAACTTGAATTTACATATAAAAGAAATTCACCTATACAATCTCAAGATATATAAGTACACATACGTGAACTTCTTTTGATATCGGATCTGACCACTGTAATTCTCCTTCTTTATTTTTCTTGGTATGTTATTTAAGCCAAATCTCATCTGGTGGAGGCTTTTCACCAGAGATCGGATCTCTCTGTCAGAAGACCAAGATATTTAAAAATACAACTAGATGAAATGCGTAAAAACTTGACAAAGAGGACAAATGTATTTACCATTGACTCCTCTACTTCAGCAAAAGATCTTGTACCGCAAGTATGTTTGGTCACAAGCTTAGCTCTATTTGCTGCATTTCTTTGACTAATTTTCTGAAAACAATTAATAGTGTATGAATGACAAGCAAAAGGCAATACAAAGATCAAAACTGCAAGTCAATTTTAAAACAACAATTATATAAGCTAAAGATGTATCAGGAATATTAATGAATAAAGATATGTCTTTTAAAAAGTTATACATTCTAATAAATACCTGAAAATTATCTGAACTGAAACTCTATCAAAAACTTCCAATCTTCGGGCTTTACATCCTTAGGAGCATTTTCTAGCCTTTCTTCGTCTGTCTGAAACTTCTTATAAGTCTCATATAGTCTATGCTTCCAATTTCTATACAAGCGTCGCATAGTATCTATAACAAATGCTTGAAATCTATGTTGCTTGCACTCTGCAACTGTGAACTTCTCCTAATATAATGCAAAAAAAAAAAGTTATACAAACAAAATAATTCACTAATTGGTTCATATTTCTAAAAAACATTAATGAAAATACATATATAAATACAATATATTACCTTCACTTGGATCCACATTTGTTCTCCTACAGCACCTACAATATCCTCCCACTTGGCATCCACTAATTTTCCCTCTTTTTCCACAAACAATGGGGCCATATTTCTAACTATATAGCCACAAAAATTGACTACATCTCTTGAATTGTTTCCAACTGCTCTTTGAATATCGTCAGGCATAACAATTTCTAATTTTCCAGCTTTGGTTTTCAACTCTAAATTCAAACATTTGTATTTTCCTCTTACATTCTTTCGGATGTTACTACAGGATGCTGTGAAGAACGATACATTAAAATAATTAGCATATTGAAACACACGCACACACACATATATATAAAGTTCATAAGTACTTTATTAAATACCAGTACTAGAATGAGGACTTTGTATTGGTTCAGGTTCACTGTTTGGCAATAATGGATCTTGGACTAATTCATCTCCAGCTCTTCTATTTTCATAATTACTTGGCTCAGGGTCTCTTCTTCGTTGTGGTTGTGAATATATATTTGTAGGCTCTGCGTTATGGTAAGGAGATGTGGATCCGACTGAAAAAATAATAATATGCTTAGAAAAAATAAATCTAAATTCCTTAGCAAAAAAACTATGAACTCTTACCATTTCGCACACTTCGTGTAACTCTTCCACCTCGTCCACCTCGATTGCAAACCATTATCTGCATAGTTAACAATTACTTTCACAAACCAATACATTCAAAAGCTACAGACATAATTTCAGGTCTGCATAGTTAAGGAGAAAGAGAGAATGTTACAAATAACCATGAACATTAAAAAAAACCACACCTGAACAAACCACACCTGAACATTAAAAAAAATGCAGACATCAAAACAAACCACACCTGAACATTAAAAAAGGAGGGCTTAGATAACTGGAACTGAATATGGAAAAGTGCAGGTTGGAATCATAAGCTTCTCACATTCTCACATTCTCCCTCAACTGTTATACTCTTCACAAGTTATTTTGAATCCAACTCCAATGGAGTTATTTTAAACATAAAAGCAAGGTTCTGATACCTACATACTCACATTCTCACATTCTCACATTCTCACTCTAAAGTAGTACAGGTTCTGATACCTACTATGCCCTAACTTGATTCCTATAGGAAGAACTGCAGGTCAAAGACTAACAAACTGGACCAAACAGCACAAGTTTCAGCTTTCCTTAATGATGCCATATCTAACATCTGAAACCAGTAAACTGGTAAATGTTCCTCCACAAAAATGTTTATATATTATAAGCAGCAACAAATTCTCCTATACAACAACAAAAGGTCAAAATACCTTCACAAAAAGTGAAACAGTTGAGGAGTTTCTAAATAATATAAGTTGATAGAGAAACCTGTAGACTAAAGTAAAAACGACGAAATAGAGCTTTGTTGCTTCATGCATAGCTAAAAGGTTGATCTTATGATTGAAGGCATTGTTGGAGTATCACTGAAAGCAACACATGCTAGTCCAAAGTCTTTTAAAATTGGAGAAAAAACAAGCATTTTCCAATACTCCATAATATGAAATTATGCCAAGTATCAACAGACTATAACAACTTACAATTCTATAACAAGCATTTTCCAATTCTACTGAAATTATGCCAAGCATGTTCCCAAAAGGGTTGAATCCATCACTTGCTAAACCAAGTCGTACATTCCTTGGACCTTCAGAAAAAGACTTGTGTTGCTCATTAAATAATTTCCAAGCAATAGAATCTGCTGGATGTCTTAATATCCCATCATCAACTCGCCTCTGATAATGCCATCTCATGTCCTTTGCAGTATTTTTCGACATAAACAACTTCTGCAATCTCCCTTTGAGTGGAAAATAACGAAAAATCTTATGAGGAATTTTACGTTTACGACGAACTACCTTCCACCTAGATAACCCACAAACTGGACAACACTGTGCATTTATGTTCTTCCCAATACAGTACACAGTCATTCTTACAAGCATCAATTTTTTCATAGTCAAGACATAAATCTCGAATGATGGTGCGCGCCTCATAATAAAAATTCGGAACCAAAGCATCACCAGGTAGAATCTCCTTGCAGAAATCTAACATAGCATCTGCAGCATTGTCTGTCAAATTGTGAAGAGTCTTCAAGTTTAAGAATTTCACAATAAAAGACAGTTTAGAGACTTTAGAGTTCGGATAAAGTTCCACAGTAGCATCTTTCAGTAGCTTGTAAAACTTGCTAGCCTCATCATTCGGGGTTTCGCCGAACATTTCTTCATGTATTTGAGAAGAATTCACATTCTCAAAGGCATAAGCATCATGAACTAACCCAATTAAGTCATCAACATCATCCATTTGGACTTCATCGTTCAAATGCTCATCACAATTAACATTGGATGTTTCTGTTGTATCCCTTAATTTTTCTCCATGAAAAATCCATGTTGTGTAACTCTTATGAAATCCATTTTTTAACAAGTGCAACCTAATTTCAACTGTAGTTTTGAATTTAGTGTTCCTACATTTATTACAAGGACACCTAATTCTTCCATTAACTCCATCCTGACTAGATGCTAATCCAATAAATGAAGCAATCCCTTCTCTATATTCAGTACTCACTCTGTTATCACTTTTTATCCACTCTTTGTTCATTTCTTCTGTATTTCATAATAACAAAGACAAACATAAGTAAATTGGAAAATTCAAGGAATCTATACAAACTAATAATTATATTTCACAAAGACTTGAAGAAGCAAGAAAAGGATAGCAATCAGGAATTCATACAAACTTATAATTGTATCTACATATATGTATTTCCTGTTGTAGTTTTATTTACAAGATTATTAAAAATACTACCAAAATTGATAATTTGAAGCACTTTTCCATCTTCTCCCTGTTTGTTCTACTTTAATGAGCTGGTTGGTTTTTATTGGCAACAATCAAAATCAAGGATCTTCCAGTTTCTCACTACTTCTTACAGCTTTAGTAGTTTTCTGAAACTTATCACCATGTTACTAGTACTTTGTGTTGAATTATTTATCTTTGACTCAATTTGAGGCTAATGTATCAATTCTTCTTAGATCACATTGTACTTTTTTATCCGGAAAGTAAAAAGTCCTCCAGGTAAGTGAACACCAAGCTAATGTGGTTTCTTGTGCTTACAATTAAATATATGATAGTGAACTTTTCATATTTGTATCTTATAGAGACGAATATTGTGTAGAATGATAATTCATGGGTTTGTTTTGTGCCTTCTGTATTTGATGTGTATTTCCATCTTTATGTTGTATGGATGACAAACTGTTGCTACATTTTCCTGAGAGGTCAAGATTAGGCCTATAGCGAACATGGCTTTGTTCCGATGTTTTGGGTGAAATGGGCGAGATATCTTCCCCAATTCCAGCATATAGTTATATAACTTCTCCAACAAAATGCAGCAAAGCATTGCTAGAGGTGGATCGGATTATGCATCAATACTGTGACTCGGGCATTTTAGTAAAACTGATAACTCTTGCATGAATTGACACCGACTGATAACTCTTGCATGAATTGACCGGATTATGCATAAATACAGTATATGACATCTACTGTCATATACAGTACTAAATTATTCCATGTGTGCAAGTTGACGTCACGAAAAATAGCTTTAGAAATGTATATTTGAAATACATACACCAAGTTTGGTAAAATGTGGTTTCTTGTGCTTACAATTAAATGATAGTGAACTTTTCATATTTGTATCTTATAGAGACGAATATTGTGTAGAATGATAATTCATGGGTTTGTTTTGTGCCTTCTGCATTTGATGTGTATTTCCATCTTTATGTTGTATGGATGACAAACCGTTGCTACATTTTCCTGAGAGATCAAGATTAGGCCTATAGCGAACATGGCTTTGTTCCGATGTTTTGGGTGAAATGACGAGATATCTTACCCAATTCCAGCATACAGTTATATAACTTCTCCAACAAAATGCAGCAGAGCATTGCTAGAGGTGGATCGGATTATGCATCAATACTGTGACTCGGGCATTTTAGTAAAACTGATAACTCTTGCATGAATTGACACCGACTCTGGGAGTTGTTGAGTTTTAAAACTTCGAATCGATGATAGATTGTATTTGATCTCATGGTTTCTTTGTTCTTCTAGGTGTCCTTACGTCTGCTGGTAGACTAAAGGAAAATGTCAGTAGCACTGACTGGTTTTTCTAATAAAGCCATTTATGTATATAATGAAGCTGTGTGATCCACCGTTTTTAAAACATTGGTTGTAACTTCAGGGACCGGATTCCAGAGTAATGTTTAATTCTGTACAAGCTTATGTAGGGTCATCCATTTGATTTAGTTGTAACTTTCATATCATATTTCATTTCAGAGAAATGCTAGTTGTACAACATGTATGCCCAACACAAACGCTGACCAAGTGACCAGTATCTGTCGTCTCTATAAATTGGAAAGTAAAAACAAAAAGAAAAAAGTAAAAACATGTATGCCCAACATTTCATTTCATCATATTTCATATCATATTTCATATTTCTTTATTTGATTTAGTTATACCTTATGGTTAAAAAAGCAAAAACATGTATGCCCATAAAGGTTCGAATTTTAAAAAAGCAAGAAAATCTTCAAAATCTAGATGTACATTATGGGCCTTCATCGTTCCTTTAATTATCCATCCAAGAGTTGAAGTGAACATTACAAAATATAATGTCAAATTTAAAATCATTACTTGTATGTAACCATTACTGAATTAATTTTGACGCATATCAAAAAATGTAAAAAATCATACTTTCTTGCAGGTCCAAAATGATCAAAAGCGACAGCAATACAGTTGGTGAAACAAAAACTTGCAGCACTCTAATTTTATTAAGGATAGTAAAATTTTCCAGCAGCAATAAACTTGGGGTAGAAGAGGACAGATCTGCTGGTTTAACTTTTGATCATCTATCTTTCCAACAAACAAGCTATATTTACTAATCGATAAGAACCAAGGCCAACACTTGATCTATGGAAATGAGTCCACAACATTTCTTTACCATGTAATGGTATTAGCATTAAATTCTCTACTCGTGCAAGCTTCTCCTAAAATGAACTGGATACAAACTTTATTTGTTACCATTTGGTCTTATAAAAATTAAAATTAGACCAAAAGAAAGGTAAGTCTGTCTTCCTACCAATCCCCCAACCCCCTCTCAAGCCATGATGCTTTTATGTTTAAGTTAATTCAAAGAGTAAAAGAACTGATAACTTAAAGATGAAAAGGGAATGCATTTAAATACAAAATTCTCAAAGAAAATAATCAGTTTTTCTCATAATGATGCCTTCCCCATAAAACACCAGATAAAGGACTACTTGCTGCTCATTTATCAAGTGACCAACCCTCTACTTCTGCGTGGGTAAAGAACGTGTGCGTATGTGGGCGGGTAAAGAACGTGTGTCCACGCTTGCGGCCCACACGGGTGCACACGGTTTACGTTCATGTGCGCATACGCCCCGGGTTAAGAATGTGATCGCGTCTGCCCTTACCAATACATGCACTCGCCCGCGACATAGAACATGCGTGCGTGCAGTGTTCTAAATGGCGGACGCCTAGGCGGTAGGCGGTCTCTCTCCAACTTATGGTTAAAGGCCCATAAAAGTAAAAACATGTATGCCCATAAAGGTTCGAATTTTAAAAAATTCGATTCGTTTCAGTTTTTAAAATACAAAACAAAAAAAAATCAGTTTTATGTCACAATTTCGACAAATCGAAAACCGAACAAGAATTATGAAATTATGTAAATACTCTCAATTATATGCATATTTTGTGATCAATAATTTGTATATTTTACAAACAACAATTATATGTATATGTTTTAAAGCTCAACATTGATACTTTAACAATTAGTCCAATTTTGGCCTTAAAAACTAGACCCAAACTATATTATACAAGAATGTATATTACACCAAATATACTACATTACTTTACAAGACGCTGATGAATGTGAACATGAAAATGGCCTTAAAAACTAGATCGAAACTATATTATACAAGAATGTATATTACACCAAATATACAAAATCTTTATTGGACACATCACAACAATGGCCGATTAGGAGGAAGATGATTGTTGTTATTCCCACGGAAAAAGAGGAACACAACTGCCCATCTTCTCCAGAAATAAAATAGCATAAATTTTTTTGACAAAATACGCACAGTAAAGCAAGATACAGAAACATATATTTTTACTGTTCGCATGATCAGGTAGCTAGGATATCAATAGTAAATTTCAGACACATGCACCTTAGGAATTTTACGATGATGGCAATGGCTATCTGTCCTCCTCGAGCAGCTTCCGGCTTCGTTTGGGGGATGATGCAACCGTAGGATAGACAATGGAGAAGGTCGATCCTGAGTGTAGAAGAATATTAGGGTTCAATATCATTCAAGATAAAGAAAAATTATAGAAGTGAAGCAGAACCGGCCCATACCTCTTCTTCAACCGATTCTTTTAGGGGGGAGAGAGTTTTTTAGAGGTTTCCTTCACCGAAAAAAGAGGGGTCGGGGAGAGGGGGAGGCGGGGGAATATGCAGTGGTGGGAGGGGAATATGCAGCAGTGGGAGGGAGTTCCTGGAGAAAAGAAGGGGTGGCGAGGGAGTTCCTAGAAAAGAAGGGGTGGCGGGGGAGGAATATGCAGCGGTGGGAGGGGGGTGGGAGGGAGTTCCTGGAGAAAAGAAGGGGGTGGGAGGGAGTTCCTGGAGAAAAGAAGGGGGTGGCGGTGGAGGAATATGCAGCGGTGGGAGGGGCGGTGGGAGGGAGTTCCTGGAGAAAGAAGGGGGTGGCGAGGGAGTTCCTGGAGAGAAGAAGGGGGTGGCGGGAGGAATATGCAGCGGTGGGAGGGAGTTCGTGGAGAAAAGAAGGGGTGGCGGGAATTGCTAGGGTTTATGATTTTTCATGGAGAAAAAGGAGGAATTGTTGGGTTCCGTGGGAAAGGAGGATGCAGCTAATTGTTTTATTAATATTTAAGTATCCGTATAGGATAGTAAGAGGATTCTAAATCTGATTGTAATTTAAATACAGCCGATTATATAATTAGGATTATAATTAGGAATATAATTATGATTGATGAATATTAGTATTTGATGGAATTATTTTTATATACACTCGGAATATAATTAGGATTTTGATATTTGATATGAATATTTTTGGCATGGTCAAATCCGGTTGGAATTTAAATATTAATGTCTAAATAATATCAAAATCAGAATACTTTATTTATTTAACTTTTTTTAAAAATTTATTTTAAGTTTTTGTTACAGAAATGAATTTCTTCTTTGTCACTAATAATTTTGTGTGACGTACAATTATTTAGTAACTAAAGAAAACGTGTTTAAGTGACAAAATAAAATTTTAATCTTGTGGCTAATACTTTTATGTGACAATATTTTCTTGTAACTATAACAAAACTTTAAGTGACAAGTATTTCACATCACAGATAACTTGTCTTTGAAATAAGGTTTAAAATCTATTTTATTTCAGTGACAACATTAAGTGACGACCAATAAACACATGGTCACTAAATGATTTAACTGTGTGACGGAAACAACCGTTGTCACAGAATCAAATTATGAGTGACAACAAAATTATTTGTCACAAAAATATCCCTTTCAGTGACAAATTGTACACTTGTCACAGATTACTTGTCACGGAAACCCGAATTTCTTGTAGTGTAGCACCGTGCCGCAGCGACTCATCTTCAGCAATAGAGAAATTATCGAGCAAACCTGCCCGTACCTGCTCCCTGATACTTCTCAGGGCAACATCATCATACTGTGCTGATCTGACTCTGTCCATCAACTCAGACTGAATCTGTAAGCCCCACATCTGCACCTCCATGCCCAGAATAATCACCTCGATTCCCAAACTGTCCAGGTCAGCCAAAAGATGACGATCTGCTGTCAGGTACATAGCTACTGGATACCTGCTCAAGGCATCAGCAACTACGTTAGCCTTCCCTGGATGGTACTGCAAGGCGATATCGAAGTCCTTCATCAGCTCGAGCCAACGTCTCTGCCGCATGGTCAGCTCCTTCTGTGTGAACACGTACTTCAAGCTCTTGTGATCAGTGAAGATCTCAACCCGCTCTCCATACAAGTAGTATTTTCACAACTTCAAGGCAAAGATGACAGCGGCCAACTCCAGATCATGAGTTGGGTAGTTCTTCTCATGATGACGTAACTGCCTAGATGCATAGGCAATCACCTTTCCGTGCTGCTGAAGAACACAATCCAAACCCCTGCCAGAAGCGTCGCTGTAGACCGAGAAACCACTGATCCCAGACGGTAATGTCAAGATCGGAGCTGATGTCAACCTCTTATTCAGCTCATCGAAGGCGGCCTGACACCTCAGTCCAGACGAACTCTACGTCCTTTCTGGTGAGTCTAGTCATCGGCTCTGCAATCCGCGAGAAGTCCTGGACGAACTTTCGATAGTAGCCCGCCAAACCCAGAAAGCTTCGAATCTCGGCAACTGTACTAGGTAAACCAAGACTCCACCGCAGCAATCTTCTTCTGGTCTACTGAGATCCCGTGCTCGGTCACAACATGACCCAAGAACTCGACCTGGTCCAGGAAGAACTCGCACTTCGAAAGCTTTCCATACAACTGCTCCCTCCTCAGAGTCTCGAGCACAATCCTCAGATGCTCCTCCGGCGTCTTCGAGTAGACTAAGATGTCATCAATGAAGACCACCACGAACTTATCAAGGTACTGATGGAATACCTTGTTCATCAAGTTCATGAACACTGCTGGGGCATTGGTCAACCCAAATGGCATGACAGGGAACTCGTACTGGCCGTACCGAGTCCGAAAAGCTATCTTCAGAATGTCTTCCTGCTTCACCTTCAGCTGATGATAACCGGACCTCGAGTCTATCTTTGAAAATACCCTAGCGCCGCTCAACTGATCGAATAAGTCGTCAATCCTCGGCAACGGGTACTTGTTCTTGATAGTGAGGTTGTTGAGCGCCATGTAATCGATACACATGTGCATCGTACCATTTTTTCGGTACAAACAGGACTGGCGCTTCCCAAGGTGATGAACTGGATCTGATGAATCCCTTGTCCTACAGCTCGTCGACCTGCTTCTTCAGCTCTGCCAACTCGCTGTTGTTGACCTATAGACGTGCTGTGAGATAGGCTCAGCGCCCGGCACTAAGTCTATAGAGAACTCAATGTCTCTATATGGCGGCATCCCAGGCAACTCCTCGGGAAAAACATCCATGAAATTAGCTATCAATGGATGCGACAATGCCTGTCCCGCCAGCAAAGCTGCACAGAACCCATCTTCCGGCTTAGCTGCTCCCCTGGCAAACGAAATCTTTGGCTCTCCGGTGGCCTAAACAGAAGCCTACCTCCTCTACAGTCTATAATAGCTAGTGCATGCTCAACCAATCCATTCTGAGTACCACATCGTACCTCGGAAGGGGCATTACGATCAAGCACGCACCCAAATCCCGGCCTCCTACAGTAACTCTCTGCCCTTTGCAGATATTGTTAACCAGTATGATGCCTCCCCCGGTCAATATCTTGCAAGTCCTACCCAAGGGTTCAGCAATAATATTGTGTCTCAGAGCAAAGAAAACAAACACAAAACTATAAGTGGCACCGGAATCAAACAAGTCAAAAGCAGGGAATGAATCAAGAAGAACGTGACCTGCCACAACGTCACCCACTGGCTCTGCCTCCTCCTCTGCTTTCAAGGCGAACACTCTGCCCGCAGGGGCTCCCCTCTGGTGCTGTGTAAAGCGCTGCTGCAGGGTCTGAAGTGGAGGACCTCTCTACTGAACTGTTGGTCCTCTGGCCTGCTGCGCTCTATCCTTGCCTCCTCGGGCTCCACGAAGACGGCAATCCTTCAGCTGGTGATCGGACGCCCCACAATATAGGCAGACGTCCAACCTCTACCTACAGACCTTTCGAGTGTGCCTCGGCTTCCCACAGAAAGTGCACTGAGTAGCCTACCTCTGGCCCTGTCCCTGGTGCTGCTGGGCACGCGCCGGTGCCTGCTGAAACTGCAACTGCAACTGAGGCTGCTGCTGAATCTGCCTCTGCTGGAAATGAGGGCGCTTCGTCGGTCCCGCGCTCGAGATCCCTCCTAGAACATCGCTGCCCCTCTTCGACTTCAGGCCGAAGTCCTCCTATGTGATCTGTGCCTCCATCAGTATCTGCTCGAACGTCGCATCTTGTCGCCCAGATGTACGAGTGCGTACTGCATGGATAAGGCCCCTCCAGAACTTTCGGGCCTTGTACCCCTCATCCTGGACCATACTAGGTGCAAACCTGCTTAAGCGGAAGAACTCCGCTGCATACTCGTCTACCGACGAGTTCCCCTGCACCAAACTGGCAAACTGTCCCTCCAAAGCTGTTAAGGCTACATCCGGGTAGAACTTCTCCTTAAAGAGCTTTCTGAAGTCCTCCAAGACAAACCCCCCACCGTCGTACGCGGATCCGTATGGTACCAAGTCAGCGCTATATCGAAGAACTGGCTCGCTGCAGACGTCACCCAAAGTCCTCTCCGGACCTCTGCCAACTCCAGACTCCTCTGGACATCCTCCAACCAGTCATCCGCATATAGGATACCCTCGGTACCCTTGAACTCCTTCGGGTTCATCCCCTGAAGTCTAGGTGCGTACCGGGCCTCCCCTGACCCTGCTGCAGTACTGGTGCTTCCTAAACTGTACCCGGAGCACCCCTCTCTACTGCTGCCATCGCCAGCTGATGGGAGTTCTCCATGGTCCGCCGTAACAACTCTGTCTGTGCACTCTGAGTCTGCAATAGCTACTGAAGGGCCATCACCCCCTGAGTATCCGTCGGTAGCGGAGGCGGCGGTGGAAGAACATCAGGAATGACCATGGACGGTCCCGCTGCTAGACGTGGAAGACCTCCTCAAACCGTCGCTGCTGCTTCCGCCTGAAGGGCAGGAACTGAGATGGCAGCTCCCTCAGCTGTAGCTCCGCAGCCGGAGGTGGAAGACCTCCTGGAACTGTCGCTGCTACTCCTACCTGAAGGACAAGAACTGGGCTGCTGCTCTCTCGACTGCTACTCCCGCAGCCGGAGGTGGAAGTCCTACCGGATCGGGCCTCTCCGGAACAGCACTAGATCTGGCTGCCTGAGAGCGAGTAATCGTCATCCTGAGGATAGATTGAAATAAGAAATTAATATGGCACATGATAGGGAATATCAAAGAAAGTCAATTAAATTTAATGCAAAGAATTGTTATGGTAATCAAAAGATCAGAAATTTCCTAAAATTGATTGAGAAATCCTATCATACCCTAGATCCTACGTCCTAATTGCATGCTCATAATTAGTACTCTAAGTCGAGCACCATTACGAGATCGCACTAGTTGCGACACTGACCTGCATGGGCCACCACAAAATGTGTCATGACTTGCACTCTAGAGTAAGAACACGACGTGGGTACGTCCAGCCTACGCCGCAGAATCGGTAGAACGCTGTATATAGGGTCTGTAAACACTACGACTAAAACAGATAAATGTACCTGTGCAATATATACACTCCGAATGGAGGTGACATAGCAATACTGTCTCGATCACATAAACAAAACTAAGGTAGATAGCATGGAAGGAAAATAGGATAAAAGCAGGAAATAAGTTCGAATCCACACAAGTCCAATGCTAAACACAAGTCACAGAGTATAGAATATAATATAGTGCTACAGTCTGAAAGTACTAGCTGGCTCGCAGGCCAGGCAAACCTAACTAAACTATACTCAGGGTGAGCAAAGTCTAGTAGCTCGACTATCAAGCCACGGTCCAAGTCTAATCCATCGAACCCGTCCCCATAGTAGGTCGGGAAATCAGCCTCTGAATCATCTATAAAATTGTCAACGATATCCTGTTAGAAAAATGAGCAAGTACAAACACCAACAGCAGTTCCATAAGAATTGACAAATACTATAAGACACAGTATAATGAAATACAAGACAAAGATATAGGCGACTTGGGAACCATTCGAAAGCCGAGTTACTACCCTTAAACCAAACAAGGACCGGGGTTGTAACCCTTCCTTCGAACAAAACTTAGTCTCAAATCATGGTACAGTATAAAGGCAGGTAGAGCATGTGAGTAAATAAAATCATAACATGGTGAGAAGTACGAAAGTAAAGCTGAACTGGATATAAGATACGACAATAAATGTAAAATATGTTTTGAACTATTAGAGCGATATGTGATCGGCTTTTAGGTAAGTGACAAGACAAGTTATCCACTTGGTCCGACAATCCACGGTGATCTCACGAAAAGTCATATCGGCCAACCTGGATAACAGGCACACGGAGATATCTGCTACACCCTACGTGAGGTGAGGGTGGCGCTAGCAAAATAGTGACAGGAGGCTTTGATCATATAACCCCTAATAATTCCCCCATCCCTGAATAGTATCACGGATCCAGACATGGCACGTCATGGCACGAGATTCCTTAAGAGGGTAGCAAGTCCTCTTAGAAATTGGTGTCTATATAAGTACATGAAGCACGGAATATCACATACCAATATACCAAAAAAGTCCAGGAATAACATCTCATGACAGGATCCGACGTATACTAGTCTGTGAACTATTGTGTCGAGAATCAAGTAAGTCACTACAACTGAATCAGATATAGTAGATATCAAGACAATAAAAACTATCAGTGAATGTACTCGCCTGTGGTCCTGAGCTGATAAGGTGAACAGACGCTCAGAGTAAATCACAGACCTAAAATGAGATACTATGAGTTAAACAGGGTTTCATAATGAAAAGGAAACTAATTTAAGTCATGATATGCAGTCTAAGTCAAACTAGGTCAATCTAGTTAAACTGGGTCAAATTGGGTAATACTAGGTCACTGGGAGTCAATCCAATCAACTAGGTCAACGGGGTCAAGGGTTGACTTACAGTTGACTTTTGGTCAAAAGTCAACCATGGTCAACTCTGGTCAACTCTAGGTCAACCCTAGGTCAAACTAGTGTCTAATGTAGACCCACAGTTGACTTTCAGTCAACTGGTCAACTCTGGTTTGGTTTCGGTCAAATCTAGTCACTTATAGGCTAAGTTTGACTCTCGTGACTTTTGTTGACTTTTGGTTAAAATGGTCAACCGAAGTCAAAACTAGTCTAGGAGCACTATATTTGATCGTTACCAACCAAGGGAATCAAGTTTAAACCAAACCTATAACTCTAAACTCAAATACCTTAGTTCTAGGTAAGCACCTATTCTACCCTACCAAGGTAAATCCCGATACCTTGCCCAACACAAAGGAAAATCCCGCTAATACCCAGATACTAGCCAAGGCTCCTCAGGGCAGCTAGATACTATCCTATCTAAGGTTTACCTTCCAAGAAATATAGGTATCCTAGGTATCTAGCCTATCTTAGAATATATGCTAGTTCACCCTACCCCTTTACCTTACCAATATCATATATTATTCTCACATCACCCTAACACTTATCCACACAACTCACTCACACACTCACTCACATATATCACTCATAATACCACACTCATAGGCTTTCCTATAGGTTTAGATATAGGCTAACCTATAGGCTCACACAATTACATATATAGGCTCACATACACACACACACAAGCTCACAAGTGGACTGATTTTGGGTGGTATTAAGGCTGAGATTTGGGACTGCATATGGGGTGTTTTAAGGACAGGTAATAGGCTATCAAAGGGCTGTTAGAGGGCATGTTAGGACATGTTTAGGACTGATTTATAGTGGTGGTTTGATGACTGATTTGGACAGTATATGGACTGTTCAAAGGGTGCAAATGGACAGCCACTTGGGCTAAATCTGGACTGATTTTATGGGGGCTAATATGTGGTCAAATGGACAGCAATGTGGGTCAGAAATGGGCTGTGCACTGGACTGTTATGGACTAGTTTTTGACAGCCAACATGGGACAGCAAAGGGGGCTAAAGTGGACAGCTAAAGGGGACTGTGGGGACTGATTTCTGGACATGAAATTGGACAGTTGAAGGGCTGTGTTAGGACAGGAAGTTAGGGACTGGTTGGGCTGAACCAAAGGTTGGTATGGGATTGCTGTTTAGACTGTGCTAAGGGGCACTTAAATGGCTGATAAGGGGGATAATGGACAGGTATTTGGGGACTGTCCTGCTTCTGTTAACAGCAGCAGTGAATGGGTGCCCCCCCAATCACTCACTTACCACTCCTCAATCCCACATTCAATCACTCAAATACTCTCCCAAACTAACACTCTATTTTACACACCAACTCCACTCTCAATCATTCCCTCAAACACCTCTCCTACACTCTCCACACACACACCAATGACTCATACTTGGCCGACCATTACCCCATACCAAATCACAAAATCACACAACATAATATATATCCATATATATTAAGCCCCAATTTATATATACATATATATATACATATATACATATGTACATATTTTATATATATTTTATATATATATATATATATATATATATAGAGAGAGAGAGAGAGAGGAGAGAGAGAGAGATAGAGGAGAGAGAGAGAGAATGATATATATATATATATATATATATATATATATATATATATATATATATATATATTAGATAATATGATACAATATGATCATAGGAAAACACATTCCTAAACACATAGAAAATCTGGAATTAAACATTAAACAACATCAAATCAATATATAAATAAATCCACATGTGTCCAAATAGGGGTTTTCCCATTAGGACACGATCCTACACCTAGGGATACATCTCTACGTCTCCAAATGGACACGAAATGGACACAAATGGAGACACAACCATGGGGGTCATTCCTATGTGTCAAAACCATCCTAATGCATGAGAGGAATGAGAAAGAGAAAGGGATTTATACCTCCCGGTGATTCGGATCGAAGAAAAAGCTTTCCGATTCCCCACCGATACGTAGGAACCCCGAATGGACACGAACGAGCTCCGACTCCTCCCAACTTGAGTAGCTTCCTCCTTGGTTTGAATGGAGAAGGAAGGAAGAAGATTGGGTGAGAAAATGGAAGGATTTGGTGGAGAAATTTCTAGGGTTTGCTCTCTAAAACCAATTGGGGAAGAACAAGAGAGTGAATGGAAGAAGAGATAATGATGAGTGATGGAGCCCTATCCACACATGGTGGCCGGCCATAGAGGGATCTTTTGTCCTATTAGGGAATGTCCAAAAAGCCCCCTCTCTAATCTATTAGTTAATACATGGAAAATGGGTTTTAAGTCGGGGCCAGTTTGGTCATTCTAACACACTAATCTAATTAATCCTAACCAAAATAAATTAGCCTAGTCACTAACTAAAATAACTAACATGTGGGCCATGGCTAACTAGTGTGTGGGTCCCACTAGAGTCAAAACTACCCCGGGTCCCCGATACAAGTCGGATTGAGTTGAAATTCGAACCCGACTCAAATAACCCCAAAATAATATTATAAATAAATAAATAATTCCAAAATAATTCTAAGGTGATAAAATGACCAAAATATCCATGTTCATGAAAACTGAGGGTGACATACGTACCTTGACTCTTGTTAATAAGGCATGGTGTAACAAGATACGATAGATATAAGCCAAGTCAGGGATCGTTCCTCAATAAATAGAAAATGAGTGTGTACTAAGACACATGGTCGATAAAATAGAATGATCTACTCGTCCCCAGTATTCCAGAGTTATCGACGGGGTAACCAACTCTAAGGTACCTCATAAGAAGAGAATTCTAACAACTGAGCCGTGAATTTCTATTTGTGTTAAGCCTGCCAGACAATTGTCACAAGAGTTCTAGAGGTTAAGGATTGCTAGTTAAAGCAAGCTTCAAGCAATAAAGTAGAGACTCACAATAAATTGGTTTCTTGAGAATAGATATTCTCTTAGTTTGGCATTTCGACTAAGGGTAAAATCCTAATTATTCTCAAATCCAGATGGCTAGAAGGTTCCAATAGGAGTTTGAGGGTCAAGAGGAGAACGAGTAACTCAAGGCAAGATTCTAGTCACATGGCTGGCCGATGGTAGCTACACTTGTATATATAACTATCATAGCCATAGGGATACTCTGTATCTATCTACTAATTAAGAGCTTCTGTCTTTCCAAATCAATGGAAAACCAAAAACAATGAAGAGTTCAAGAAAGATGTCACTGAATACAATTACGTGATTCAAAAGCGAATGTATAATTCAAGAGGAATTGTCAATGCAGTCGCGGATGAGATCCTAGAGACATCTACCTCTCAATCACGTAGGTTAATCAGAGGGAGAGCGAACCGAGTGTACTACGGTTGATCAGACCGTAATACATCGATTCTGATTAGACAATATGTTAGTAGGCGTCCCCACTAAACATATGTCTTGAATCAAGTTCGAGAACAGAGTGAGCTTGCAAAACTAGGCTATAATAGCAGCATTGGTCAAGATAGTCAAAATACGAGTATGCGGGATTTTTTTGAGGAAGGCACAAGTAGTTCGAGTTTTGTGAGAACCAAACCTTACCTGGTGTTCTTGCTTATACAGTCTTCCTACTATCTTCTTATCCATAAGGCCTTGATCGACTAATGGGTCATGGACCTCTAAATTCTATCTTCCAGGTAGACCTATTAGTGTCGGTTAATTACCTCGTCAATGGTTCATAAGGACCACGAAATGCTAGGTTGGAGGACATGCTACCCAACTTACCGAACTTTTACTAGTATTGGATTTGGATCTTATGGGACATACATGGCATTGTCCTATCCTCCATAGTATCCTAAACTTGTAATCACGTCTGAAGTCATTTCACCGAGAGTTATGCCTCGCCCGTTTACTCGGGCTGTGGTAAACCCTTAGTTTTGTAACTCAAATATGATACAAAGTCAAACACTTCTTAACTCTATCCAATATTGACTCAACGGTAACTACGATCAAGGGAGGACCACTAGCCATAGTTTTAGCAATATCCTATAACCTATATTTTCTTAAACTAATTTCAACTCTAAGGGTCGTGTCTCGCCAGTGCGCTGCTGGCTGCAGTGAATCCATAGTCTCCATAATTCGAATAAATGGCGACAGTACGATGCTGGCTGCCAATACGAGTTAACTAACATTCCTTTAGCTATATCTGTAAAAATTTCTGAGCTTCTAGAGATTCAAAAAGCGTAAGTATTTGTCCTATCAGTCACAACCCTTACAATAAAAGATTGAACATGGAGGAAATAACTAAAGGCAAAAGAAATACGAACACTCTAGTATCTATTTCATGTGTATTCAAACCATGGAGGAAAACTTTGAATCGAAACTAACTCGAGGTTCGTATATGGATACCATAATCAGAAATTATATAAAATATTAATTCTTAGGGCAAAATAGGAACTAAATTGGCAATTTGAGCTAAGACATGAGGATGATATCTAAAGAGGCAAGAGAAGGAATTGAATAATTTACAAGGTTAGATCATAAATTCTAGAAAGCCCTGTCTCACCAAGTGAATAATCTATCCACATTGGATCATAACGTTATATCAAGAGGTAATAGTGTGCCTATGGGGATCTGACAAACTATCAAAATTATTAACTCCTCATCTAAATTGCATGGCCTAGACTACCCATCGGTAAATTTGTATAAGGGACTCCTAGTCCTAGTCACTCTCTTAAATTAAATTAATCCCTAACTCGTGAATGAGCATTTCTTAGTCGCAGGCTCGTAATAGTACGACTAAGTTAAGTACTATCATGAGTTCGCATGATTTGCGAAGACTGACCTGCATGGGCCACCACAAAAACTTGTCACGACCTGCACCCGTTTTTTTTCTACGGATACGAGACGTGTCCAAGCCAGCCTACGCCGCAGTGTCGGTGGTAGAACGATGTATAGCCACAATGCTCAAAACCATAAATAATGCTCATTCACAGAATTAATTTAAACTTACAATATTCCCAAGTTTTACATTTGTAAAAAATATAAACTTGTACAAATATTGGAATAACCACAACTCATTTATCTAGCTAGTCTCTAGGCTTTTCGTCTGCAAGTACACCCGTATCTCCCAATGCTAAGTGAATCCACGGCTAACCTGAAAATATTGGTTTCCAGTAAGGAATGGAACGAGTAAAATTCACTGAATACAGTTTCAATATATGAAATTGACTATACGACAGAGGTTAGCCTTTAGACATATGATTTATACAATAAATGAAGAAAGACAGAATGAAACTAACAGAAAATAAAATATAATAAAATACTCACCGACTGACCGACTGAAGTACCTTTGATATGTGATCGGTCTCGGGACAATTATGCGACACGGTCTACACTGTCTAAAGTTACACGGTCTATACTGTATAAAGTTACACAATCTACATTATATAAAGCAATAATAAAATACTGTCTACACTGTATAAAGCAATAATGATCACGGTCTACACTATATAAAGCAATAATGATCACGGTCTACACGGTCTAAAGCAATAATAATCACGGTCTACACGGTCTAAAATAATAATAATCATAGTCTACACGGTCTAAAGCAATAATAATCATGGTCTAAAGTAATAATAATCACGGTCTACACGGTCTAAAGTCAGATCACACATCGTTGGTACTTCACCCTCCCGACACAACAAGGAACAAAATCAATATTAAACTGAAATCACATATCTATCGACTAAACACTGATGCATAGTAAAGATAAATACTGAAAACAAACAATAAACTGTACTCGCCTGTGGTCCTTTGTTGGTGAAACCGATAGTCCAAACCACTCAATGTGCCCCAATAGTCAAAACTCGTACAACGATCTACGGATGCTGAAATAAATATTACCAATGTTCTCAGAATAGTCAAAATAGCTAGAATTTCCTGTCCTTAAGTCCAATTCTGGACACAGGGGCAAAACGATAATTTTGGGTCAAAACGGTGTCCGCCGTTGGACCCGCTTTGCACCGAAAAGCGTGCCAGAGCCAATGGTCTCTAAAGTCGTCAAACTACATGTCTACCAATTCATTTTGACGATATGAACCCAACCGTATATCCAGAGTTGGATTCCGGTGGGCCGTGCACAAAATCGCCTATTGAATCGGACCGTGGGGCCCGCAAAACGGTGATCCGATCAACTGTCTTAGAATCGGACCAAACTTGGCATACAGGACCAGAAAAATGATACGGTCCTGTTGGTGCAATTTTTATCTCGATTTGATGAACGTACATCAAGTAATTGAGAAATTTGCACAGAGGCCGATACGGTAAATTTCGATGGATACGCATCAAATTCGTCGCGCACACGCGACCAATTTGAATTCTGTCAAATCGCACACGTCCACGAAGCCGTTATGCACCTTTCGATGCTTTTGGTTTGCGACCACGTCGCCCGGATTGGCGGGACGCACGTCGTATCGGAGGAATTTCGTAAATTTTAACATTTCAAAAATAGGTTTTCGCCAATCTTTGAAATCTGATTTCTCGACGTACGATCGACGAAATCATACTCCGTAAGTTGGGTTGCAGAGCCCTATAGGTTGTCTAGGACTGCCTTCAAATAGTTTTCAAAATCCCCTAATGTTCGGTTCAGAAAATGCCTGCCAAGTTGGGTCGTGATACTGCTATCTACTCTGTTTTAGAACAAATTTTCCATGATGTTCGCGTCGATTTCTCGATGAATCTGAATAAGTTCCATAAGAACTAATTGACAGGGATCCTAGATGATCATATGGGCATTCTATAGGATTTTACGGAATTGAATTTCGTTGAGTGTACGGAAAGAAACACGATAGTGAAAGAGGTACCTTTGCTCGCGTATATACTGCTGTCCTGCGGCTGATGCGCTGTTTCGTACGGCCGGAGGCCCTGGCCGGCCCGCGGTGGCCCGCGGTGGCACGCGTGTACGCGTAGGGGTGTGCCCAGGGAAGGGGGTCGGCGTGGCGTAGGTTTGGTTGTTAGGGTTTAGGGTTTTCAATACAATTCTCTCCCTCTCTCTCGTGTATTATACACGCGCAGGGGTGCGGCTAAGAACCAATCGGGGAAAGGGTAGGCCTCTGTCGTGGGCTTGGGCTGAGGAGGTTTTTAGTTATTAATATTTTTTTCTTTTTCTTTTTCTTTTTCTTTCTTTATTAAACTATACACATATATATGTATACATATATATATATATATATATATATATATATATATATATATATATTATATATATTATATATATATATATTATATATATATATATTTTTTTATATATATATATATTATATATATATATATATATATATATATATATATATATATATATATATATATATATATATATATATATATATATATATATATATATATATATATATATATATACTTCATCAAACATATATTTATATATGAAAATATAATAATACATATACTCATATGTATATACTTCATCAAACATATATTTATATATGAAAATATATATATAATCTATATATTATAACATTTATTTGACAATAATAATATAACCAATAATAATAAAATATTATTATATAATAATAACCTTAATAACATTGATAATAAAAATAATAATAATAATAATAATAATAGCGAAATTCCATAACTCAATAATGGTGTATATACCATTACGTACAGTCTACTAATCCCCAGAATGTACAAGGACCTATTTTATACCAATAATAATATTTATAATATTTAATTAACGGATATTTATATAATATTCAATACCACACACTCAGGCCAAATTATGTCAAAACGTATGTCATTGGACGTACCGCATGACTACATGGGCTCGGCTCAGTTCGGGTCCAGTCTGGACTAGTTCGGTATAACCGGGTTCCCTAAACCCAACAATATAAATAATAAATAAATAAATCTTCGGTAAGGTTTAAGTCGCAACTTGGCCTGGTTTTCCTAGTTAGGACATCACTATGGCTCGGCCTTCCCTATCAAGGCTAATACACTAGTTAAAGCACGTCATTGCACTATCCGTGCCACGATTTCTAGTCATCTTGTACTTCAAAACTCCATCATGGCTAAAGTCATCTATCGTAATAATTAATTAGATAATTATTTATAAAAATTCTAAAAGTCACCATTTAATCCAAATAAAGAAATAAAATATATTATCAAAATTCTGGGAAGAGGGGTTACAAGTGGGATCTGTGGCCTTGAGAGAATGGGCGCCCTCTAGTGGGCTCCTATCTCCTTGTGGTGCACTAGTAGGCTTAGGCACCCATTCGAAGCGCCTCTTTAGAGAGTGGTTCTGCACTTGTACAGTGCACCTATCTTTGGTCACAGTATATGTATGTGCCCTGTTTGCAGAAACAGGGGCGCGCTTAGCACCATGAGCACTTAGCATCTTTTCGAACGTTGTTTGGTCAAATTTAACGACCAACGTTCCTTTCTTAGAGCCAATTGATGGTGAATCGCCTTGAGTTGTCACCTTCTCATTGGAGGAGAAGGTCGTCCCCGACAGAGTCGCCATTTTGTTTACTAAAAACAAAAGTATTCTTATTACAACCTTTTAAAGAATCGTACACAAGTACAATGAATTCTGGGAAAGAACAACCGTAGGAGTCCGGTCTGATTGACGACCGCTTTGTCCCTTTGACGAGGCGATTGTGGATGGAAGCAAGCTTGTCACTATGTCTCGGAGCTTCTGTTGACGAGGAATCTTTTGTATGGCTCGACCGTGTAGAAGTATCGACAGAACTTCGACTTCGATTAACAGTTGAAGAACTTTCTCTTGAGAATTGATGATTACAGAAGATGGAAGTACGATGAGTGACCAAACTATACCCCTCCTTCTGTCTCTGTACGTTGGAGGAGTGAAGCTCTATTTATAAAGCCAAGAGATAACCACCTGACAGTTATTTAAAGTAGGTGCCTTTTTTCTGGATAGGTGCCTAAGCTATTGGGCACCATTTTTAAGCAGGGGCGCCTTTGACATGTGGCACCTATGCAGAATAGGCACGTGGTCCTGGCCAAGTGATGCACGTTCTTTAGGGAATTCGGAGTAGTGCACCATGTTCAGTATGCATGGCAGATTAATACATCAGCAAAGAACTGAATACTTTGAGAAAGGCGCCCAAGGAAGTAGGCGCCTAGAAAAGTTGAACACCTAGTAGTATTAGGCACCTAAATGGGTCAGGGTGCTTCAGAGAGATGGGCGACTGAATGCATAAGGAGCCTAGGAGAACAGAACCCTTAAGAAACAATGGGCGCCTAAGAGAGTTAGGCGCCTAAGAGACATGGGGCGCCTAAGAGACATGGGGTGCCTAAGAGTGTTAGGCGCCTAAAAGATAATGGGCACCTAAGAGTGTTATGAGCTTAAAAGATAATGGGCACCTAAGAACGTTAGGTGCCTAAGAGAGACAGATATTTTGAGCGCCTACACCATGGTGTCAGATGCCATTGAATATTCAAGAAAATGTCGAGCATGTCAAATCCATGCGGATTTTATTCATCAACCTTTAGAATTTATGCATCTGATTGCAGCATCATGGCCCTTCGAAGCTTGGGGCATGAATGTCATTGGTCCTATTAATCCGCTATCATCTCGAGGACATCTGTTTATTCTAGCTATAACCGATTACTTCTCAAAATGGGCCAAAGCTATACCTCTAGCCGAAGTCAAGACAAGCAGTGTCATCAACTTCATCAAACATTATGTGATTTACATATTCGGGATTCCTCAGCGAATCATCCATGATAATGGACCTCAGTTCATCAGCCAGAAGTTCATTCAATTTTGTGATGATAACCGTATCAACAATGTTGCTTCTACAGCCTACAATCCCGCAGCTAACGGCTTGGCGGAAGTATTCAACAAAACGATCATCAAGCTTCTTAAGAAGTTCGTTTCCACCAATAAACAAAATTGGAGCAAAAATCTTAGAGAATATCTATAGAACTACCGTAATCCCATACATACTCTGACTGGCTGTACACCTTTCTCTTTGGTGTATGGATGTAAAGTTGTCATACCGTTGGAGATTCAGATCCCATCACTGAGACTTGCTATTGCCAACGAACTCACAACAGAAAACAATGGTGGTCTTCGACTTCAGGAGCTTGAAGCACTTGACGAGAAACGGCTACTAGCTCAACAACACATCGAGCTATATCGAGCCCGTATCTCAAAAGCCTTCAACCATAAAGTCAAAGTACGAGCATTTCAAAAAGGCGAGCTAGTCCTTACCGTCAGACGTCCTATGACTATGACACACATGAGCAAAGGAAAGTTCGAACCAAAATGGGAGGGTCCCTACGTTATAAGTAAAGTTTTTTCTAACGAAGCTTATCAACTGTCTGGGATGGATGGTCGAATCGCCATGATGCCTATTAATGGCAAATTTCTGAAGAAGTACCATGTTTGAAAGTGTGTACTGTATTTTCTAACAAATATTGTACAAAATTCAAATATTTGAATCCCTAGTAGAGTCTATCCAGATCTTATCATCATTGACAACGTCTACTACATCATTACAAATATCATCTTTTGAAACCCAGCTGTTTTAAAAGATATCATATTCTTGAGTCCCAGTCGGCCCAAGGATAATCAATAGATATTAGAATTTATGTCCACATTACCTTTGAATTCTGCTATCTACATTAACGACTCGTCATGTCCATATTACCTCTGATGATGTCATCTCAGAAATGACAATATTTTAAGTTATATTATGTCATGTCCACATTACCTCTGAACAGATATAATAAGTATTATTATTTACAAGAGATATGTTATGTCTGGTACCTCTGAACATATTTCTTATTCCTATCTATTGCTTATGTCTTAAACAGATACGTAATAAGTAATAGAGCCACCAAAAAGATCATCAGTTTTTATTCAATGATGAGTAAAAATGTCAAAATTAATACATTTATCAAGACATTCAGCAAAACAAAAGAAAAGTTGTCACATCTGGATAGCTTCATCTGGGAGGTTGTGTCACGATCCGCACCCAGTATAGGGGCACAAGAAGTAGGTACGTCCAGCCTACGCCGCAGTGTCGACAGTAGAACGTTGATCTAGGTCAAAGTCAACTCTGGTCAACTCTGGGTCAAACCAAGTCAACATCTAGTCAAACTGGGTCAACAACAAGGCTATCCTGGTCAACTGGTCAACCCTTGGTCCATATAGTCTCAATGTTGACTTTTGGTCAACCTAGGTCAATCTAGTTCACTAGGCTAGTTTATTGGCTATTTTTAGACTATGTTGTGCTAGTGCTAGATGTGGCATCAACACTCTACCATAAACCTAGATTCAAACATATCTCTACTAATCATATATACATACCAAAACTCATATAACTCTACTACTCTCAATCCCATAGTCCAAAGGCCCCTAAAACTATACCATATATAAACCAACCAAACACATATATACTCATAGATAACCATAGTCTATAACACATATATTTATACAATACTAGCCTAAATCCTTAGACATAAATATCCTTATTTACCAAAACTCATAACTGAACACAAACTTCCTAATTTCAGTTGCCAAGACACCAAGTCCACTCCCAAGCCAATGCCAAGCCAACCTTAAATGCTCACTTCCTGATAACTCAAACTCAGTAACTGAGAAACGGTCAAAATTATACATCAAAACCGAACTACTCATTACTCATCTACTGCCCCTATATCACTGAACAGAACCTATATATTTCCAGGTATCCCTCACTCTCACTCACTGCTGCAATAACAAGGCAATGCCAAGCCAAACAGGCTTTCTGGCTGCTACCTACCTGCCTATGCTGAGCTTGCTTACTGCTGCAATGCATTGCCTTGCCATGGCATTTGCCTACAGGCAGGCTACTGCTATTCAGTCAATGTAATTTCTCTCTTCACCTATACATATATGTTATTCCCCACTGCTTGCCCTATACTAACCTGAACCCTCAACCTGAGAATCTCTCATAGCTACTGCTTACAATGCAAATCCCTGTCAAACTCTCATCATCAAATTCACAACATCACACATGACTAAATCAAACCCAGGTAAACTCAAACTATCACATTCAAACTCAACTTCTCAGTAAACCAAACATTCAACTCAACTGTCAAAACAAATCGAACATTCGCACTAAAGTATACATTCAAACTCAATATTCAGGAATTCAGAAATCTCATCAATATCTCAGGATTCCACATTAAACTCAGATAAACCTCACTCACAGATCCCAAACATCAAGCATAACCTAATCCTTAAAGTCTCAGATCCACAACCTGACAAACCCAACTCAAAATCTCATATCTCAACATCCAAACCCAATATCAAAAACCAAATTCTATATTCAATATCCCATTCGAATCCATATACATACATCAGGAAAATCAAATCGAACCCAAATCTTATGAAAACACCTAACCAATACTACGTGTCAGAGAGGGGTCTTGTGTGTGTGAGACACACGTGTCCAAGGGTATCTGATTCGTGTCCAAACACAGTGTCAAAAGTGTCAAAGACTACAGCAAACAACATCGTCGTACTGACATATCGACCCAAATAGGACTCGACACGCAGCACCACGTGTCACGTGCACGTGTCCATAGCTAGGATAGGTATAGGGCTAGGTGTCTAACACCCTGATTTGAGTCCAAGTATCGTCGTGTCCAAGATACGAACACGTATCAGAATGTGTCTGTGCGCATGTGTGCGTGTGTGTAATTTCAATACAAGAGAGATAACATATCCGATACGACATGAGGTATCTCGAAACTCGAGGGGGGGTCTGACAGTGATGGCCCCTACCTCTGTGCCAAGTCTCGTGGCTCTACGTCACGAGTGCAACGTGTACGAGGTGTCCAGCAGTAGGGAAGCACAATACTCCCCCAGTGTAGTATCCAGACAGTGAGTGCGTGTCCAATTCGACATAAAAATGACACTAAATTAAACTCAGTCAAAATCAAATAAAATCCCCACGTAATAGGCTACACAAATATGAAATTAGTTTTGAAAATGGTTGAAAACCAATTCATTGGGGCATTTCACCAAATCTTTACATAGCACACTGATACGTGTCCAATACGCATATCAAATAGGCACGAATTCCTACCAAACTTGGTCAACAGTAAGGGGACACCTAAATGAATGCAACTATGGAAATAAATCAAGAATTTGAATGAGTTTGATAGGTTTTACCTATTGAGAGTGAACCTCAATGAAAAGCTTAAAGAATGAAGGTCCTTCTCTAATTTGCAATGATCCCAAGCCTACAAATTCTTGCTAGCTACCCACCAATGGTATCCTCTACTGTAGGGGAGTCCAAAGCAGAAGACTAGGCTAAATTTGGAGAAGAAATAAAGAATTGGGGGTGATTTGGGGAAGAACACTAAACTAGGGTTTGTAGGTTTAATGAAAGAGGCAAGGGGGTCTCAATTTGTGTTTATATAGAGGTATGGATCCCTTGATGGCAGCCTAGGATTATTTCTAGGGATAGGGTTAAGTTTCATGAGGTTTAAAGGCCTATAGCTAGTTTAATTCTAGGCCTCAAGCTAAAGGCCCAAGTGAAAATATCTATCCTTAACAATTATCTAACCTCAACATAATATCTAGATATTCCTAACCTTATAATGATGGAAGCTTCTAATCTAACATCTAGGCTCATGGATAATATCTAGGTTAGGGCAATTCTAGGTTAATCTCTAATAAAACACTTAGCACATTATCACTTAATCAAAATCCTAATTAATTCAAAAGTCACAAAATAACCAAAATATCCTTAGGCTAAAAAGTTGTAATTAGTCATTCTAATCACATGGTTAGGACCCCATGGTCATGGTTAGTCTCTAGGCTTAACAATTCTAGGGTTACACTAGCAAAACACAAAAATCATAATGCACCAAATTAAAAAGTATTAAACTAATTAAAATTTACCAAAAATCACTATCATAAATTAAATCCTATTATTTAATAATAAATTTTACAAAAGTTTAAAATTACCCTCATTTTAGAAAAGTGGTGGTTACAAGTCTACCCTCCTTAGAAGAATTTCGTCCTCGAAATTTAAGGTGATCGTACCCCTTCTAGGTCAAAATCCTAATCAATCAAGGTCAAGAGATAACATGCAATCATAGTTCTACTAGTCGTGATTTCACAGTCTCGAACATGGTCACTATACTATCTAGCATATCACAAGAATATCCTAACAAGTACTAATAAAATCTCATATGAAGGTGGGGAAGAAGAACAGGAAAGACATACCTGCTAACCCATCACCTATAGCGTCGGCCTCCTCGACCGTCAGCACAAAAGCCTCGCCCCTATAGTGCTGGGCATGGTACTGCGCCACAGGTGGCCTAACTCCCTCTCTCTGACCCGATGCTTCGTCATATGCGGGTGCAGCAGGGCAATCCCTGACCTGGTGAGCAGCGGATCCACAGAACAGACAAACCTTCTGTCTCCTATAACAATTCTCCCAAATGTGCCCCGGCTTCTTGCAGTAGGCACAAGTCTGCACCCTGCGGTCTTGTCCTCGAGGCTGATGCTGTGCCTGCTAAACTCTAGTTGATGCCTGTATTTGTTGTGGCTGGTGTGCTACCCTCTGCACACAGGGACGCATTCCACTCCCACTATCCCCTCATGAATCGTACCGGCCCCTCTTGGACTTGAGCTCCAAGTCATCCTTTGTCGCCATGGCTCCTGTCAAAATCTGCTCAAAGGTAGCATCGTGACCACTCTTGGTCAACAACTTGACCTCCTTGATCAACCTCTCCTGAACCTCCTCGCCTTCGCTGCCTCGCTAAGGCCCTATAGAAATCTGCCCAGATGGCAGAACTCTCCAGTATACTCCTCCACTGTCTGGTTCCCCTGAACCACACTCTCAAATTGTGCCTCCAAGGCGCCAAGTACTGTGTCAGGAAAGAACTTCTCCTTAAAAAGTCTCTTGAAAGCCTTCCACGTCTGCCCCTCTGTACCCACTCTAGGGATCTGTCTGGTACCATGTGCGGGCAAGGTCCTGCATCTGGCTGCCCGCCGTTTCAATCTGGATCCCAACTGGTATCAGTGCAAGCCTGAAGATCTTCTCGATGTGCTCCACCCAGTCATCTGCATATAGTATGCCCTCCGAGCCCTTGAAGTCACTGGGCCTCATCTTCTAGAAGTCCAGAATGGTCGGGGTCCTCTGCTGGTACTGCTGTTATACCAAAATCACAATGTACCAAATTAAATAGTATTAAATTAATTAAAATTCACCAAAAATTACTATAATTAATTAAATCCTATTATTTAATAATAAATTTTACAAAAGTTTAAAATTACCCTTATTTTAGAAAAGTGGTGGTTACAGGTTGGGTGCTCAGATCGATGATCAGTCTCTTTAGAGATTCAGCTCTCTCCGTCATGGAGTCATGTACCCTTCTTCTGTCCAAGTCTCTTCCGAACTCTGGATCAAAAGGTTGCAGTGAATTAACTTGAAGTTCAATCGCTGTACCTTGAACTTAGACGAATTCATCTCGTTGCCTCCTCAGATCATCCTGTCGACTTGCGACAACTTGAGACAGTTCAAGCACTTCTTCTTCACGCTTCTTGGCTATTGTGATCGCCTCACAAAGTTTGGCCATCTCAGTTTCCAGCCCTTGAAGACGAGTTTAATATTCAGCTGCCTCTTTCTCTTTCTCTGTGGCTTCAGTCTTATAGAGCTCAATAGAAGTAGAAGCTTCAATGATGTTAGCCTCAACCTCTCCAGATCATGCTGAGCAAGCAACTACTTTATCTTCCAAGACTGTTTGTCGTGCTTCAGACTTATGAGCCATTACTTCGCAATCTGTATCCACGAGTCTCTGAATGTTCCCTCTTGTCAGATCTTGATAGGATTTGATAGGCTCCTCGAGCGCATCCAATATGTGTTCCAAGAAGTTAACTCTTTCAAGATAGCCGATATTGCGGATGGCTTCAATGACGAAAGAGGTAGTTCTCCTTACTGACTCGTAAGGGTGGCCTTTCTCCAAGACCATCTAAACCAGAGTTCTTAAAGAGGTAAAAAAAGCACTTGTATAAGTGTCAACGATGCTATTGGTCATCGCCGATACAACAGAAGTTGCCGCGTCAGCCCAAATCCCTCCTTCTGCAAAAGTTGAAGGAATCACAAATTTGTGCACCTAGAGATTTTGGTGCAGCCATCCTCGAAGAGCTCCCTTCTACAATATGAGTCCCCATGTCCAGAGGGGTCAAGGAGGAGCTGAAGCTGAAAGCCGTAGACACCAACGGGGCCGTAGCAATAGTCCCTTCGAGACCCTCTGCAATCAAAAAGCACAATCATTATATATCATGTCAAACAATATTAAAGGAGCAATGGTGAATAAAGTCAAAAGTTCACATGAGTTTGGCAGCACATATAGAGTCTCACGAGGCGTAGTGTCTCGCTCTGTAAGGAGCCCCGTCATGGTGTTCTCAGAGACGGTCGTGTGGCTACTTCCAGCTTCATTGCCATCTGACATGAATTCAGCCTGGTCAACCGGGGCTGTTACCTCTGTTCCCTCTGTTTCAAAGTTACGTTCAGCTGGGGTCTAAGCCTTAACTTCTTTAAGGTTTTCATCACCCTCGATATCAACATCCTCCTTCCTGTCATCATTAGGGATCTCATCTCTATTGATGTCGATGTCTCCTTCGATGTCGACATCTTCATCCTCGCCTTCATTATTTGTTGGGCCTTCATCGCCTTCGACTTCAATATCAGAGTCTTCACCGCTTGGCAATTCCTCGAAGCTCTGATTAGCATCACTAGGGATTTGATCACTATCATCCTGATGACCGCCATCCTCAACAATAACTTGATCTTCCTTGGCTGCTAAATCTTGGGCCAATAATTGAGTAGAAGTTTTATTCTGGGCAGGATCAGAAGCAGCGTCAATCGGATCCTCCTCGATTGGATCGACGCTAAGATCACAATCTAGCAGCGCTTTTATCATTCTTTCGTCTTGAGAAGGTTCTTCACTTTGGATAGGAGCTGCAGGAGTCTGAGGTATAGAAGATACTGGAATTTCAAGAGGCACTACCTCCTTCTCACCACAAATCGAGGTTATTTCGAATGGAAGCATTACTCCTTGGGGGGTGATTCTCAGAGTTGGATGAATTATTGGCTCTGTATCAGTCACAGAAGGAACATCCACAGAAACAACTAGAGTTGGCTCACTGGTTGAGGGTGATGTCAAACCAGTTGCAGCAAACGTTGCCAATGTCGATGTAGACAAAGGAATGGTGGATCCTACAATCGACGATCTGAAACCGCAATACCAGGAGTGTCTGCTGCAATAGCTCGCGCTGGAGCACTGGTAATTAGAGGTTCTGGAGATAAAGATATATCATTACAAATTGCCACAGGATCAACATCAAGTAATTTTGGATGGACAAAAAGAGTAAAGACATCACCTTGTGAAGAAGAAACGCCTCTAGGTGACATTGGCAATGTCCCTTGGTTAGGAGATTGTTCTAGAGAAGAAGATGTGGAAGAAATTGCAGTCTTCCTATCCCGGGCTCTGGAGGCCACTAGCTTCCTTTTGATCGAATGCTTGAATAGTGTCTGAGGAGACGCTGCAACTGTCTTAATAAGAACAAACAGTTGAGGCTGTATTTCTTCAGGTGCAAGCTATTCTTTGTTTGTTTCCTCTTCAACCTCGATACTCTTTCTTCTAAACGGGGATGGAGTTGATCTCCTGAATGAAGTAGTTAAGCCGGATACGACCCAGATTCTATTTGCCGTATCTGAAGTCTAGTCTTAAATTCGGGCTTCTTAACGGCGGTGGTCTGTTTTGTCTTTTTCTTCACTATAACAGGAGAAGCAGAATTATCTTGGGCTGACTGTGTGGAGGCTTCAACCTTTTGCTTCTTCGTAACCTTCTTGGCAGGAGACTTCTCTTTATATTTCCTGAGAAGGCTGCTCAATGGATCTTAAACTTCGTCAACAGGACCCGTATTCACAATTTCTAGAGGATCCTCGGTAGGGACATTCTCCTGAACTTCAGTTAAGTTTATGGTAGACGCATCTCCATTGAATGTTTTTTGTGTTCCAACGAAGCTATCATTTAGCGAATAACCTTCAAAGAAGGTGTTGGCTGAAGTATAAAAATGCACGTATGCACTCAATATACGCGGGTGGTTTTCAACAGTGGTAGAAGGCACGGTGAATGGAGCTCGTGTTCCTCTCGCATTATAATATCTCCATCCGTGGGCTCCAGATAGCAATTGTTTCCAAATCTATATACCAGGTGTGAAGGACTGATTGACTTCAACCAAATAAAGTTCTTGTTTTACTTAACAAAATGCCTAAAATTGGCTTTTAAAAGAAAACTAGAAAAAGTACAAAAGTACAAATTGTTCTGGGAAGTATTGCTATGAAAGTCTGATCTGAGAGCAATCACTTTGTTCCATGGACCATACGATGATGATGAAGAAAACTGCTTGAAGAAAACGAACAATCGGAAGAACTAAGTCACTAGAAAGGTATCGAACAACGACACTGATGGCACAGTCGAATGCTTTCCTGCTTTGCTTCGCCATGTTCTTGAGAAAAAGTTGAAAAAATGCTTCTGGGAATATCACTCTGAAAGTATGAGTTTTCTCAGAATCTCCTCTCTTGTATATCTCTTTCTTTCTGATGTTTAAAAATAAGCCTATTTATAGACTAGATCTTTTGTGCGTAAAAAGCAACAAAGTTTGGTAACTGTCACCCACGATGAGAATCAACCTTTACGCGTGATGACACGTGTCCCACGTAGAGTTCTGATCTCTACGCATGGTGACACGTGTCCCACTACTCCAACAAAATGAGGAGAGCACGTACACACATTCTTCAATAAGTGAGGCATGAAAGCCACGTAAGCAAACCACGTTCTCCTGTAGCCAGAAAAGATCGGGCTTAAAAATGACCCAAAAGATTCCTGCATAAAGTAGCAGAATGGGCGTAAAAATAGCTCAAAATAGAATTCCCACGTAAAGTGGCTGAAAAGTAGCCTTGAGCTTAAAATTAGCTCAAATAAACTTAACGCACACAGCAGCCTTGAGCGTAAAAACTCAAATAGCTTTCGTGCGTAAAAGAAGCGATCTCTTGAGCGTAAAATTGCCTGTCTGCACACTAAACGACAAGTGTTGGGTTTAGTGTAAATCAAATCTTCGCGGCTTCTGTGATGTCCGCTGTCAGAAAATTATTATGTCAGAGCAGTATCACGCGTATTAAATGCATGATTTGACAGCCTGTCCTTCGCATAAAAGCTCAGTGAATAGCTCTCGCGTAAAGTAACTCGCATAGAGTTATACTCTGTTTGACCTCCGTATAAAGTTCTCAACTTCTTTGACTTGGTCTATGAAGTACTTTTTACGCTCCTACAAGACCCCCTTCAAAGTTTTCAAATTATTTTCAAATTTTGAAATACTTTGAACAGAAGCGTAAAATTCGGGATACCAACAGTCCGCGTAAAATTCGGAATACCCAACGGTCATCCGCGTAAAGTTCGGGATACTCAACAGTCCGCGTAAAAGTCGGGAATTTGAACAAAATTCAAAATTCTTTATAAATAGAGCTCTTCAAATAGAGAGAGAACTTTACTCGTCTTTTATAATCTCGAACTTCTTTACTCTTCTTTCTCCTTCGTACTCTCATTCTGACTTCGATGGCCCCCAAGAGCAAGACCGTCGCCGGCAAGGGCAAGAAGCCCGCCGCTGATTCATTGTCGGCCGACCGCCCAAAAACCCCCATCCCACCTTCGGCGATGCCCCGACAGACAAATCCCAATGTAGCTCCGGCCATGAAAGGTAGAATACTACCTAACTTCGGCCATGAGTTCGTCGGAGAAGAAGACTCGAGCTTTTCACTTCACGTCCACGTTATACGTGTCAGCGTAAAAACTGAGATAACAAAATATGCCCACGTTATACGTGTCAGCGTAAAAGTAAAAGCATATGCCCACGTCTATACGTGTCAGCGTAAAAATCAAAATACGCTCACATCAATATGTGCCAGCGTAAAATTCAAACTACGCTCACGTCTATACGTGTCAGCATAAAATCTAAAATACGCTCACGTCAACACGTGCCAGCGTAAAATTCACAATACCCTCACATCAATATGTGACAGCGTAAAATTTAAACTACACTCACATCAACATGTACCAGCATAAAATCTAAAATATGCCCACGTCAACACGTGCTAGCGTAAAATTCACAATACGCTCACATCAATATGTGACAGCATAAAATTCAAACTACGCTCACATCAACATGTACCAGCATAAAATCTAAAATACGCTCATGTCAACACGTGCCAGCGTAAAAATTAAAATACACTCTTGTCAACACATGCCAGCGTAAAATTTATAATATGCTCACATCAATATGTGCCAACGTAAAATACACCAATGAAAGTCTTTGCGTAAAAACAAAGAACTTTTACACTTTGAAATTTTTATCAATTTTAACTTGTGCGCATAAGCGTAAAATTTGCATAGTCATAGTCTTTAATCTTTATGCATAAAACTCAGACCAAATCATCTGCGTAAAAATTTCAAATTAGATTTTTACTAACTTGATTTTTCTTTTTCTTTTGGCAGTGGACTTGCAAATTCACCCACTTGTAGAAATATTTGGCTCGCCAGCTGGTATGGTGGGCTCAAATTATTTGGAGAATTTGTCCCATGTGGAGTTCCCTCAGTCGAATCCCGAATACCCTGAAGGGAGAGCAGAGCTGATAGCTGCTCAAGGGGACAGAATGCTGCTGTCCATGATAAATGGAGAAGTGTTGGTATTGCTAGATGACCAACAATATTGGAAACCAGCTTTCTTGTTCGGAGATGCAATAGATTTCCAATCACAAACACACCCCAAGAAGGAGGCTTGGGTGTTCAAGTTTGAAGAGAGGGCAATGTACCTCCCCAACATGGTCAGGGATTATCCTCTATCCACATTCATCCATGCCACCCATCCCCGACAGATGCTATGGAACTTGACTCCTAGCAGTCATGGTAGGCCGGAAAGAATCATTTCAAGAGGGAGAGGCCAATGACATGGGCTACCACACCAGCACTCCCAGTGGTGGTGTTGTCCCCTTCTCCGGTCTCTTGCCTGGATTCACTCCGAGCAAAGATTCAGCTCTGATCCAGCCAGTGCAGACCCCAATGTTCATTAACAAGTTCATAAGGGCTGTAGTATTATATCCCCAGGCCAACCCTAGGCTACCAGGGTGGTTGACTCCATATAACCATAACTGGATTCATCATAGTACCTGGATCATGAAGAACTTCAAGAAGGACCTGGAATCCATCGGCCTTTATGAAGCGGTAGCCTCTAGGAGCCAGGGTATACCGATGAATAGTAACTTGTTTTTGGCTTTGATGGAGCTGTATATGAGTTCAACAAGAACTTTCGTAACCCCACTCGGTGAGATGGGTCTTGCCCTGCACGAGATGCAATTCATCTCTAAGTTGCCGATGGGTGAACCTCCCTACGAAGAGTATGTTCCCTCCAACAGGGAACTGGTAGAAATCAGAGAGAAGAATCCTCGATTAGTTGAGGTTTACCAAGAACTGATGTGCCATTACTTAATTTGCACATCTATGTATGACAATAGATCACACTTGGCATACACTAATAAATGGACAACTTATCTATTCTACCATGAGAATAGAATATCCAAGAACGAGCAGAGGATATTTCAAGAAAACAAGGCTCCAACCATCAACCCTTGTTCAATAATCCCTCCAGATCTGATCAATAGTTTAATGATCTCTCATAAGTCTCTGGACCAATATCTACCCAAAAAGACCGAAAACTTCCCTGCGGGAACTGAAACCTTGAGCCACCTGAGGCACGGTAGTCAGAAGATGTTAAGGGAAGCCTTGCTGGCAGGCTTTCTGTCTCTGTGGCTGCGGAGATGGGTTGTGCCTGGGATCAGTACAGTAGACAGAATTCACCGAAACGTATTATGGCTGGCAGTACGTTTGGTGTTCAAGGTCAGAATTAACCTGCTATCGGCAATAATGTGCCGAATAAACGTAGGTTTGCGGACCTTTGGTGAGGAACTAATCAATAATGGTCCACACCAAAAAGATTTCCCAAGGGTGGAGATGCCCTACACCTATCTAATGGGTTGGCTACTGCATCATAACTGCAATTTATTGCCGCCAGGCCCTGGAGATAGTGCGGAGGTTTTCCTCCAAAAATTCAACAAAGCTACATGGACTGCTACTACAGTGGCAGATACCCGAGCAGTACTGAATTATTCTTACGGTTGGAACTTCTTCTGCACAAGGCCACAAGTTCCTGTCGACTGCCTCGGCGTTCAGTTTGAAGATAGAGGGGAAGGGACGACTTCATTGCCAGCACCGGTTTTCAGATGGCTATTATGCATCAGACCCTCCCATCTGATGTACAGGAATGAAGACGACTGTGCGTTCGAACCATATCTACCAAGTCGGTTCACTCGCCAGTTTGGATATAACCAACTTCATGTTGGTAATCCCTCCACCAGCTTCCGTAATTATGGTAAGCTAATTGATGGTGCAAGAGCCTAGAGATACTTTAGCACGACTTGTACCGGTGCTAAATTTAAAGTATCGACTACTACCAGCACAACCGAGCTACGTATACTTCATACGTATGCTCGCTTTTATGCATCCATCCGCTCCTTCGCCCATGGCTACAACCTGAAAGGGAGTCTAAGATGGCCCAAGGAAGGGAATGCTGAAGAGCCAGTTAGGGTATTTCCAGACATACCCGATGACACTGCTGTTCCAGATGAGTATCTGGAAGTCATCCCTACAGGAGCTGCAGAAGTAGCTGCGGGACCAATCATTATTGGCAAGACCCGAAAATGGAAACAAGGTGCAGTTGTTACTCTTCCAGAGAAGCCACTCCCAGAGAAAAAAAAGAAGGTTACCGTCAAAGGGCCTTCTAAACCAAGAGCCGCTACCCCAGAGAGTGACACTCCAATCGAGGAGCCACAATATATTGCATCTTCTTCGATTCAGCCTGGAGAAGGATCCTCTGCATCTCAACCGGCAACATCAATAAAAGGTGTGGGTGTTCTATCTCCGGGACGCCTCAGCTCATCACTTCACCTGTCTTTGCCACAAAAGACACAAGCTACTGAAGATGCTGCCACTACACATACAGTCGATCGAGGGCTCATCCCGTCAGATGAACCGGCTAGTACTTTCGATGATGATGACTGGGATAGAGACTATGACTCGTACTTGGCACGTTCTGCACCTACTCCAGGTAAATATAAATTACACAAAATCTATACAAAATTATGATTTTTGTATATTAACTTATTTTGTTTAATTTTTTTTTGTAGGTGTTATCATTGTATCAAAGCCTGTGGCTCCTCCTCCTCAAGAACATATTTATGAGAAAAACGAGGAATCTGAGAAAGAGGATTCTTCTTCAGAAGAAGAAGATACAGAGATATAACAAGAGCCTGAAGTGCAGGCTCAGCTAGAATTGTCTCCTCCTACTGAGGGCGGAGATAAAGAACAAACTGCAGTAGAACCCACTGTAGATGATGAAGCGGCTGCTGAGGAAGAAATAGACTTCAACGAAGAACCAGTTGTAGAAGGACCCACTACAGCTGAAATACTTGAAGATCCTGCATAGCCGGTAGCTGAAGAAGGTGATGAAGACATAGTCAAATAATCAACTGAAGTCGGGGACGTTGTAATAGCATCCTCTGTTATTGCTACCGATCCAGCACAAGTTCCTGAGAAGACAATGCCCGAACCGGAATCAGCTATGATAACTACCATTCTTCCCGCAACTATCACCGCCACTGAAACTCATGTAGTTTCGACTCCATAAACGGCCGGAGTAAAAAGTACTGAAGACACTGTCCCTGAAGCTCCTGGGGATCAGTTGGCCATAGAAGCAGTGACAACAATGGCTTCATCTCAGTCTTCTACCAAGGCAACAACATCTGCTCCTACTCTTCAGAAAAGAGACTTGGTAGAGAGTGTCGCCACACCGAGCTCAAACGCAGAAATGAATCTCTTAGTTAAGATTTATAATGACACTTTTTACAAGACTCTGGCGGCTCTGATCTAGATGGTCCTGAAGAAGGGCCTCAGTTATGAAAGTCTGAAGGCGGCGATTGCTCTTACTATCAGAAATATTGCCATGTTCAATGATGCAGCGAGAGCAGCGGCATTGGAGAAGGTCATGGAGGAACTTGAACAGCCCATTAAAGAATATCTAAGGCTGTCAAGTAAAACCATTGAAAGTCTCATCCAAGACGAGTATAACGCTTTATCAGCTGAATACACCGCTCGGTAGACGACTTTCAATGAAGCTCTCCATGAGTACAGCATCAAGGTGGCTAAAGAGAAAACTTTTTTGGCTGAAGCTAAGCCTCAGCTGGAGATTCAGAGAGAAGCCTATGAAACTTCCAATATAAGAATTCATCAACAAAATGATAGAATTCGTGAAGTCGAGGATGAACTGGCTCGCTTGAAGGCGAAGAGGGAGCAGATGATCATAGCTCGAGACTAGCATCTTACACAGAGCTCAATTTTGGAGAAACAAGTCTTCGGAGCTAAGGCTACCATTAAAACCTTTGACGAAGCCAAGGATAAGATGATAGTCACTTTAGCTAGACTTTCTCATATCTGTACTCCAGAAGCTCGGCGCTCAGTAGCTACAAAAACTGTATTGAGCTCTCGTAAAAAGCGTCTAGCGGAGCTACAAAAATCGCTTGAAGATGTCTCTACTCCGCCTTAGGCAAATAAAGAATTTTTGTAATCTTCTATCTTTTTCATTCTGTAATGTTTACAAGAAATGAATAAAATATTTGTTTCGTGACCCTATTATTTATTTTGAAATTAAACAATAGGTATGAGACAGAAAACACTTATCAGAGTTAGTATGAACGTTACAAGTCTTCTAAACTCAATAAATTATATCTATCAAGAGGTAATGTGGACATGATAGATAATGAATCTCGTTTTCTGTTTAGAGTATACGATACTATCAGAGGTAATATGAACGTGACAGATCATAACAACTCAAAAAAAAATAGATTAATATCTATTCAGAGGACATAGAGACATGATAGATAAGAGAAGAAGTAAACTTAATATTTATTCAGAGGTCATAGGGAAATGATAGATAACAAATCCCCTTCTCTTTTTTAATCAGCTGGTAAGACAGAAGATCAAAAATTCTCTTCAAGGAGAACAAATAATCAGCTTAACCAAACATTGGTAGCTGGGGAATAAAGAAGAAATTCAGACATAATATTTCTTCAAGAATTTGCCATTGATCGGTATCATGAGCAAATCTCCATTAGGTTTAGACAACCTATAGTCACCATTGAAGAAAACTGTCTCGATTACATAAGGACCTTCTCATTTTGCTTGAAATTTCCCTTTTCTCTTATGAGTCATCATCATCGGTCTTCGGACAGCTAGGACTAGCTCACCGACTTTGAATACCCTCTCTTTAACTTTACGATTGAAAGTTCGAGATATGCGGGCTTGATATAATTCGATGTGCTGTTGCGCTTGAAGACGCTTTCCATCCAATCCTTCAAGTTCTTGGAGTCGTAAGCGATCATTATTCTCTGAGGTTAGCTCATTAGCAATAGCTATTCTAAGAGATAGAATCTGGATTTCTAGTGGAAGAACCGCTTCACATCCATAGACTAGTGAGAATCGTGTAAAACCAGTAGGAGTTCGGACTGTCGTTCGATAAGCCCATAAACATTCTCCAAGTTTCTTATTCCAATCACGTTTATTAGAAGAGACAAACTTTTTGAGAAGTTTAATGATTGTCTTATTAAAAGCTTCGGCTAAACCATTAACAGCTGGATTATAAGCCGTAGAAGCCAGATTTTGGATTCGATTCTTATCGCAGAATCGATAAAATACCTGACTGGCAAATTGTGGTCCATTGTCATGAATTATCCTTCGGAGAATCCCAAAACAATAAATAACATAGTGTTTAATGAAGCTAACCACATTAGATGTTTTCACTTCAGCAAGAGGAACTGCTTCCGTCCATTTAGAAAAGTAATCGGTTATAGCCAATATAAACCAATGTCCCTTGATAGAATAAGGGTTAATAGGACCAATAATATCCATACCCCAAGCTTCGATGGGCCACGAAGCTGCTGTAGGATGTAAGAATTCTGATGGTTGATGAATAAAATCGGCATGAATCTAACATGCTTTACACTGGATAGCCAATAATACCCCATTCTTCGAATGCGGTCATGTAATTTCGGACCTGGTTGATAAGCATCGCAGACACCATCACGAGCTTCACGGAGTGTTTGCTTAGCTTCACTCTCAGAAAGACAATGCAGTAAAAGTCCATCATAAGAACGACGATATAACATATGTAAAGAAGAATCATAATAGAATCGAAATGATCGTCTCTTGATTGATGCAGCTTCTTTTGGATCTTCAGGTAAAATCCCATGAACCGTATAATCAATGAATGGACTTCTCCAATCCCTCTGCTGGGAACTTGATTCTGCAATATAACTCTGTTCAATATGCAGATTATTCTTGACACAGAATAAGTCTCGATCCAACAAAGTAATGGTATTTTATTTTCTAATTGGAACAGCTAAGTCTGCAGCTAAACTAGCAAGAGTATTAGCTTCCAAATTTTGAGAACGTGGTACGAATTCGATAAAGAATCCTTTGAATAAAAGGACCAATTCGATTACCACCTGATGATAAGAAATGAGGCCAGTATTTCTGACTTTATATGACCCTCTGACTTGATTAACAATCAATTGAGAGTCTCCATAAGCTTCTAGGAACTCAATGTCCAGTTGTTTTGTTACTTGGAGACCAATTAGCAGAGCATTGTATTCTGCCACATTGTTGGAGCATGGCTCATTAAGAGAATAAGCACGGTATATGACCATTTTGTCAGGAGAGACTAGGACGATGCCTACTCCAGAGACGATATTGCCTTTAGGTCCAACCCGCGATGCTCCATCAAAATATAGTTGCCAAATGTTATCCTTCAAAGTCATATTGCAATCCATAACTTCATCTGGAATGTCTTCATATAACTTAGATGTTTCAGGTATAGGGTGAGCTGCTAAGAAATCAGCTAATGCTTGACCCTTCACTGATTTTTGACGTATATAGACCATATCATAATATCACGCCCCAGAACCAGAATACTGGAGAGCAGAGGCAAACATAGCCAGCTACGTATATTGAAGTACAACCCACCTCGCTATACGGTCATGGCTGTCTAGATACATGAGGGTTTAACTACAATCCATCAGTCTCCTATGGTCAATAACAAGCCTAAATGTCTCAATCTCAAGCAAGCAAGTAAAGTTACAAGATGTAAGATCACCAAATATACAATAGTAAGGCGTCCCAGATATTACATATTCAGCTGATCATGAAGCTAGTCATTACAAAATGCGAGGACTAGCAAGAGTTCAGTAATACATGATCAACCCTAGGATTTGTCAATCATGCTAAAGCCCGTAGGCAAACAGTAAATAAGGTATGCAATACGAGCTAACAAGTGCTCGCCGGCTAAACGTCTCAAAACAATAATTTTATAATAGAGTGTGAGAGCCAAAAAAATAAACCCACTCGTTGCCCTGATTACGCCTGATGGTCACCATCGGGCTGAAAAGTCGATAAATCCTCTTGAGCCGCTCCGAAATCTGGCCATACAAAACCAGCTGGGTCAGAACCCAGAAAGAGCAAGTGCCACAAAGGAGGCTTCACTTAAGAACTAAAACCAGCATATCAGAATTAAATATTAAAAGTAATTATGAAAGAGCCTAATAGTGATAAAAAATAATAACAGTCATATTAGAGTACTAGGGAACCATTCAAGTAGCCAGGTCACAACCCTTAAACCAAACAAGGACCGGGGTTGTAACCCTTCATCTGAATAGAACTCCGTCTCTAAATCTTGTTAGTAAAGCAAAGCATAACGAGCATGACGTAGGGTACAATAAGTCAATAAACGAAGAGGGGACAAAGAACTGCTCCGGAAGCCAGGTTACAATCCTTAAACTAAACAAGGACCGGGGTTATAATCCTTCGCCTGAACAAAACTTAGCCCCTGATCTTTATTGTTAAAAGTGACAATCATGCGATCATGCTTGCAATATTCGAGCACTGCATCTACACCATACAATCGCTCACGGCCAATCAGTGACTACGGCTTTCTACATTAACTAACTAGGGTTATCACAAGCCTAGTTACTAGCAATGTGCAGTGAGATATTCCTCCAGCCATAAGCCCTGCAGCTAATCCAGGTTATCCAGGTGACTTGGATTCATTAAGCAATGCCTCGTTCTTTTCCATGTATTAGTGAATTTAGACATGTGCCCTACTCGTCGGCAGGCTACAAGTCCAACAATGGTGGCCGGGATAACGGGATCGCCTGTAACTGGGGAAATCTCTCATGACTACTGAATTATTCTAGTTACTAGCCTTAGCCATTTACAGTAGGTACCCTTGACCGTGGTACTCAGGGATCCGAGTTCTAGACATGATGCAAACATTATCGATTTATTTAGTACAAACACAATCACCCACGGTGTCCAGGCCATTCATTTCTGTCATGACATGCTAGCCATCGCAATAGCATTCGAGATATACATCATGTCAAATTTACTGTCAAGAGTGCGCCACGACGGGCTACTATCATGTTATGTCATTTGTCAAAAGTACACCACAACTAGTCACCATCGTGTCATGGAACATATTTAAAATTAACATTTAACCTGGTATAAGCATATATGCAATAACTAAATATAAAAAGGTGCAAGAGCTGTGGAGGAATCATGCGGCTCAGGAGACAGGGGCATAACTGCCACATACGAACTCCAAATGAGGTGCTCCAAAGATATTCGGAGAGGCAAGACAAAGATCTAAAACTTTCATGCTTTAAGTTTTTCGAAATTCTGGCTAGAAAATAGCTAAACTTGTCAAAAACAGTCGTTCCGTGCACTTTTTATGCCAAAAAATTCAATTGTGCGTAAAATACGCAAAAGGGAAGGGTTCCAGCATAAAAATTTACATTCTGGATACTATCCAGCGTAAAATACGCATAAATAGGGTTCCCTGCATAAAATTTCACATTCTGGATACTATCCAGCGTAAAATACGCATAAACAGGGTTCTCTGCATAAAATTTCACATTCTGGATACCATCCAGCGTAAAATACGCATAAACAGGGTTCCATGCGTAAAATTTCACATTCTGGATACCATCCAGCGTAAAATACGCATAAACAGGGTTCCTTGCGTAAAATTTTACATTCTGCATACTATCTAGCGTAAAATATACATAAACAGGGTTCCCTGCGTAAAATTTTACTCAGCCGACATAAAAAATTCAGAAAACTTGTTTTGGCCATAAAAACTTCATTTTAACTCGAAATGAGGTGAATCAAAAACAAAATTCATACGAAATTCCATGCTCTTGCTCATGGAACTATTAGTTTTCGAAAATAACAAGTTTTAGTAGATCGAAACCAAGAAAAACTCCATGAACTTATGAAACCCTAAAGTTACAACGTAGATCTAGAAGAATCTATCCATAAAAATCAAAAACTCCAAGTTCTAAAGAGGCTTATAATCATGTAAAGAAGAAAATAGGACAATAAAACTTGAGATCTATCATAAGGCAAGTTGCACTTGTCTAGGGCTCTTGGGTGTAGGTGGAGAGGAGTAAATGAAGAAGAAGAAGAGTTATTGAAGTGATAATGAGGAGAGAGAAGAGATTGGGATTAATAAATGGTGAAGGTGGGGGTAGGTAGGGGTTGATTAATAAATAAAACCAAACCAAGCCAAACCGAACTGAACCAAGCAATAGAAAATGCCAAATAGACCAAGCAAGGAGTCATGCAATACGAGTCAAAATACGTACACATATACCAAAATACGTAATACGAACCATAGTCATTACAACTCTACCCACCTTAAAAGAATTCTGTCCTCGAAATTTAATTAAGAGGCTAGAGAGGCAAGGACAAACTATATTTAAGCAATCTACCATACAATCATTCATTTCAAGCAAAGAATTTAGAGCGTAAGGCATAAGAAAGACATTATACCTTACGAATCAAATAGGTCGGAATATCGCGATCGGATATCATCCTCACGCTCCCATGTTGACTCACTCAAAGAGTTATGACCCCAAGCAACTCGAACTAACTTGATAGTCTTGTTCTTGAGTATCTTCTCTCTCCGGTCCAATATGGACACGGGCCTTTCCTCATACGAAAGGTTAGTACCAACAACCAATTCTGAATGATCCAGGATATGGCTCGGGTCCAGGATATACCGTCGTAGTTGGGATACATAGAACACGTCATGCACCTCACTCAGAGACGGCGGAAGAGCGAGACGATAGGACACATCTCCTACTCGCTTCAGGATATCGAACGGCCCTATACACCTAGGACTAAGCTTTTCCTATACGCCGAAACGAATGATGCCACGGTTAGGCGAGATCCTAAGGAATACATGGTCGCTGACAGAATATTTAAGGGGATGCCGATAAGAATCGGCCCACTGGCGTTGGCGATCATGTGCAACGCGAAGGTGATCTCTAACTCTCCTGACCACCTCGACTGTCTGAGTGATCATTTCTGACCAAGCATCTGCCTCTCTCCAACACTGTCCTATGCTAGCAAGGATCTACACTTCCTGCCATACAGTACCTCGAACGGTGCCATCTGGATACTGTCTTGGAAACTATTATTGTACGAGAACTCCACCAGGTGCAGGTGATTTTCCCACGAACCACCGAAGTCGAGCGTACAAGATCTCAATATATCCTCAAGAGTCTGGATCGTGTGCTCCGACTGACTATCTGTCTGCGGGTGATAAGCTGAGCTGAACTGGAGGTGAGTTCCCAATTTCTCTTGCAGACTACGCCAAAAGTGCGATGTGAATCTTGAATCTCTGTCCGAGGTGATACTGACTGGTACACCGTAAAGTCGGACGATCTGCATGAGGTACATCTCTGCTAGCTGAGCCGTCGACTGACCAACTCTGAATGGGAGAAAGTGAGCCACCTTCGTGAGCCGATCAACTATAACCTAAATAGCATCTCTACCGACTGGGGACCTATGTAATCCAGTCACGAAATCCATGGTTATATGCTCCCACTTCCATTCTGGAATTGGCAAGGGCTGAAGAAGTCCAGCTGGCCTCTGATGTTCAGCCTTGACTTGTTGGCAAACCAAACACCGAGAGACAAACCGAGATATCTTCCTCTTCATGCCATTTCACTAAAAGTGCTGACGGATATCTCGGTACATCTTCGTGCCACCAGGATGAATCGAATACTTGAGAACTATGAGCTTCGATCATGACCTCCTGTCTGATATCTCCACTGGGTACACAAAGACGCTTACCATGTCAAAGTGTATCGTCTTTATGAATGCATAATTCTGGTCGTCGTCCCGCTTCACATTCTGCACTAAGTCGCTGAAGCTTAGAATCGGAGGAATGAGCTATCTTGATCCTCTCAACTATACTGGACTGAACTTGCATGCTGGCCATCAATGCCACATTGGTAGGAAGGACAACTTCTATACCCATCTTCTCAAGATCTGCTAACAACTCTGGTTGCGTTGTCATAAAATAAACTCCAGCTCTCCTGCTCAATGCATCTGCAACAACGTTGGCCTTCCCAGGATGATACTGCAGGTTAATATCATAATCCACAAGCAACTCTAACCATCTTCTCTGACGCATGTTAAGATCCTTCTGAGTGAACACATACTTCAGGCTCTTGTGGTCGGTAAAAATCTCCACCCTATCTCCATACAAGTAGTGTCTTCAAAGCTTGAGTGCAAACACTACTGCTACCAGTTCCAAGTCGTGGGTCGGGTAATTTCTCTCATGATCACGAAGTTGTCGTGACGCATAAGCTATTACCTTTCCATGCTGCATCAAAACACATCCTAAACCTCTGCCTGAAGCATCACAATACACTAAAAATCCTCCGGTCCCATCTGGAAGTATGAGAATGGGTGCCGTCATCAAGCCCCGCTTCAACTTCTCAAAAGAATTTTGACATTCTGCGGTCCAAGCAAAATGCACATCCTTGCATGTCAACTGCGTCAGTGGCGCTGAAATTCGAGCAAAGTCCGAAACGAATCACCGGTAGTAGCCGGCCAATCCAAGAAAACTGCGAACTTCTGCAACTATGCTGGGCACTAGCCATGTTTCAATAGCCACGATCTTCTGGGAATCCACTTCTACTCCCCCTTTGGTGATGATATGACCCAGGTAGGAAATACGATCGAGCCAGAACTCGTATTTACTGAACTTGGCATACAACTGGTGCTCTCGGAGAACCTGGAGGAGGACAACTCTGAGTTGCTGCTCATTCTCCGCTTCACTCTTGCTGTAGACCAGGATGTCGTCTATGAACACAATTACGAACTGATCCAAATAAGGCATGAAAATACGATTCATGAGGTCCATGAATACAGTCGGCGCATTGGTTGCTCCAAATGGCGTAACAAGGAACTTCCAATGCCTATATCTAGATCTGAATGTCGTCTTTGGGATGTCCTGCTCTCTGACTCTGAACTGGTGGTACCCTGACCACAAATCTATCTTCGAGAATACTGCTGTCCCGTGAGTTGATCAAACAAGTTATATATTCTCGAAAGAGGATATCTGTTCTTGATTGTCACGAAGTTTAAGGTACGATAATCAACAGATAATCTAGACATACCATTTTTCTTTTTCACAAGAAGCATCGGGGCTCCCCAAGGCGATCCACTTGTACGAATGAATCCCTTGGTCCGGAGTTCTTCAATCATCTTGTACAATATCTCCAATTCTGACGGCGCCATCTTGTAGACTCTCTCTGACACAGGTACGATCCCGGGGATCAAGTCTATGGTGAACTCGATCTCTCGCTCTGGCGGCATTCCAGGAAGCTCTTCTGGGAAAACATCTGGAAACTCCTCGACGATCCGGGGTAACAGCACAGCTGCTACTGCCATCCGCAATACGAGAGGAGAAGGTTCAACTTCGCTTCGGGAAAAGAAAAATTCTGGCTCGCTTGGGATGCTAAAAACAATCTTGCCAATATGGTAATCTATCCTGGCATACTGGTCCCTCAACCAATCCATCCCTAAGACCATATCATAATCGGCCATCGGGAATTCTATCAACCTAGCGAGAAACTCTCTACCGCTAACTACGACCCGACACGAGAAAAATACTCTATCTACTCCCACAAGACCATTACCAGTAAGTATACTGAGCCTTACTGATAATGACTCGGGCTCCAGTCTTATCCGTGTCACGAATCGTGCAGACATAAATGAATGCGATACACCAGAGTCAAATAATACTGAAGCCAGAAAGGTGTTGACAAGAATAGTACCTGCCACTACCTCACCTGGCGCCACTCCTTCTTCTCCTATGGTTAAAGCCAACACTTGTCCTTGTCCTCTGGGTGCCGGCCCCCTCTGCTGGGTCCCTCTCTGCCGATTGTGAACTTGTGCCTGGGCATACTGCTGAGGCCTTTGCTGCTGAAAAGCTTGGGTCTGTGTCGGCAATAGCCTCGGGGATGGAAACTGCTACTGGACTGGTACTGGAGCTGGTCCGCTAACCGATGAACTGGTCATAGCTGGTGCGGAGTCAGTCCTGAACGGGCAGGACCCTACCTTATGGTCCGGCGCTCCACAAAGCAAACACAACCCTCGCGCCTTGCGACATTCTGAAACAACATGTCCAGGCTTCCCACAATAAGAGCAACCTATGGTGGAAGACTGCTTCTGCTTCTGCTGCTGAGGATACGCCGGGGTTGAATGTTGAACCGACGTAACTGAAGTTGTCCTTCTTGGAGCTCCAATGGTCAAAGCCCTGGTTGCCGGGGCTGGTGCTGATGACTGATTCATCTGACCGTGAGATCGCTTTCGACCTCCGGTCCTGTCCACAATCCTCTGGGAAGTATACTCATGCCTCATAGCTGCCCTCAATACCGCATCAAAAGTTTGATGCTTAAATTGTTCCACCGCCAGCAAAATCTCTAGGTGGAGTTCCTGCTGAAATCGCTGGGCTCTATTGAACTCGGTCGCTACCAAGGTGGGAGCAAACTGACTAAGCCTGGAAAACTCGGCCGTATATCCATCGACCGTCCTGCCCATCTGCTTCAAATTAGTAAACCTCGTCTGTAGATCGTACAGAGCTACAACATCGAAGTACTTGGTCCAGAATTTCTCACAGAATACTGTCCAGGCAATAGACGCCACTAATCCAATGGCCTGCGCGCCCACCAGCTGCGGGCTAGATCCAATAACTGCAGGCGCACTACGGCCACCTTCTCATCCTCTGGGGTCTTCGTTGCCTCCAATATCACCTCTGTATCCTGAAGCCATGCATCAGCAGCGATAGCATCTTCGCTGCCATCGAAGAATGGAGGGTTCAGTTACTTGAAACTGTTCGCGGTACTGTTTCCATGATGTCCACCTCTGCCCAGATCATCTGTCACTGCCTGATACAAGGCATCTTTTCGACGATCCTACGATACAAGCAACTTCCTGATAAGTCCAACCAAGGCTCCATCATCATGCCTTGCGGGCTGGGCTGGCTGTACCGGGGGTTCTGGATCTCCGGAGGCATGACCCGGGAGGCTGCTCTTGAGTGCTGGGCCTGATCTTCTGTTTGCTGCTGGTCCACGGGAGGTGCTTCGCCTTGCCGATCGGTAGGACCAGGAACAATGCCGCTGAAGAAGACGACATAGGGAACATTAAGGAAGGACTAAGACAGATCAACGATACAAGCATGTGATCAGGTCGAGAATCTCAGGGATTAGAAGATACTGGCAGAGATCAAGGGCGGGTGCTGATTGAGACATCTATTCGGTAAACCCTCGTATATCTTGATTTACAAGACCTGCATGGACCACCACATAAACCATGTCATGCCCCAGAACCAGAATACTGGAAAGTGGGGGCGAACATTGCCAGCTACGTATATTGAAGTACAACCCACCTCGCTATACGGTCACGGCTGTCTAGATACATGAGGGTTTAACTACAATACATCAGTCTCCTATGGTCAATAACAAGCCTAAATATCTCAATCTCAAGCAAGCAAGTAAAGTTACAAGATGTAAGATCACCAAATATACAATAGTAAGGCATCCCAGACATTACATATTCAGTTGATCATGAAGCTAGTCGTTACAAAATGCGGGGACTAGCAAGAGTTCAGTAATACATGATCAATCCTAGGATTTGTCAATCATGCTACAGCCCGTAGGCAGACAGTAAATAAGGTATGCAATACGAGCTAACAGGTGCTCGCCGGCTAAACGCCTCAAAACAATAATTTTATAATAGAGTGGGAGAGCCAAAAAAAATAAACTCACTCGTTGCCCTGGTTACGCCTGGTGGTCACCATCGGGCTGAAAAGTTGGTAAATCCTCTGGAGCTGCTCTGAAATTTGGCCATACAAAACCAGCTGGGTCAGAACCCAGAAAGAGCACGTGCCACAAGGAGGCTTCACTTAAGAACTAAAACCAGCATATCAGAATTAAATATTAAAAGTAATTATGAAAGAGCCTGATAGTGATAAAAATAACAACAGACATATTAGAGTACTAGGGAACCATTCAAGTAGCCAGGTCACAACCGTTAAACCAAACAAGGACCGGGGTTGTAACCCTTCACCTGAATAGAACTCCGTCTCTAAATCTTGTTGGTAAAACAAAGCATAACGAGCATAACGTAGGGTGCAATAAGTCAATCAACGAAGAGGGGACAAAGAACTGCTCCGGAAGCCAGGTTACAATCCTTAAACCAAACAAGGACCGGGGTTGTAACCCTTCGCCTGAACAGAACTTAGTCCCTGATCTTTATTGTTAAAAGTGGCAATCATGCGATTATGCTTGCAATATTCGAGCACTGCATCTACACCATACAATCGCTCACGGCCAATCAGTGACTACGGCTTTCTACATTAACTAACTAGGGTTATCTCAAGCCTAGTTACTAGCAATATGCAGTGAGATGTTCCTCCAGCCACAAGCCCTGCAGCTAATCCAGGTTATCCAGGCGACATGGATTCATTAAGCAATGCCTCGTTCTTTTCCATGTATTAGTGAATTTAGATATGTGCCCTACTCGTCGGCAGGCTACAAGTCCAACAATGGTGGTCGGGATAACGGGATCACCTGTAACTGGGGAAATCTCTTATGATTACTGAATTATTCTAGTTATTAGCCTTAGCCATTTACAGTAGGTACCCCTGACCGTGGTACTCAGGGATCCATGTCCTAGACATGATGCAAACATTATCGGTTCATTTAGTATAAACACAATCACCCACGGTGTCCAGGCCATTCAATTCTGCAATGACATGCTAGCCGTCGCAACAACAATCGAGATATACATCATGTCAAATTCACTGTCAAGAGTGCGCCAAGATGGGCCACTATCATGTCATGTTATTTATCAAAATTGAACCACAACGGGTCACCATCGTGTCATGGAACATATTTAAAATTAACATTTAACCTGGTATAAGCATATATGCAATAACTAAATATAAACAAGGTGCAAGAGCTGTGGAGGAATCATGCGGCTCAGGAGATAGGGGCATAACTTCCACATACGAACGCCAAATGAGGTGCTCCAAAGATATTCGGAGAGGCAAGACATAGATCTAAAACTTTCATGTTTTAAGTTTTTCGAAATTCTGGCTAGAAAATAGCTAAACTTGGCAAAAATAGTCATTCTGTGCACTTTTTACGCCAAAAAATTCAATTCTGCGTAAAATACGCAAAAGGGAAGGGTTCCAGCGTAAAAATTTACATTCTGGATACTATCCAGCGTAAAATACGCTTAAACAGGGTTTCCTGCATAAAATTTCACATTCTGGATACTATCCAGCGTAAAATACGCATAAACTGGGTTCCCTGCGTAAAATTTCAGATTTTGGATACCATCCAGCGTAAAATATGCATAAACAGGGTTCCCTGCGTAAAATTTCACATTCTGGATACTATCCAACGTAAAATACGCATAAACAGGGTTCCTTGCGTAAAATTTTACTCAGCCGACATGAAAAATTCAGAAAACTTGTTTTGGCCATAAAAACTTCATTTTAACTCGAATTAAGGTGAATCAAAAACCAAATTCATACGAAATTCCATGCTCTTGCTCATGGAACTATTAGTTTTCAAAAATAACAAGTTTTAGTAGATCAAAACCAAAAAAACTCCATGAACTTATGAAACCCCAAAGTTACAATGTAGATCTAGAAGAATCTATCCATAAAAATCAAAAACTTCAAGTTCTAAAGAGGCTTATAATCATGTAAAGAAGAGAATGGGAGAATAAAACTTGAGATCTATCATAAAGCAAGTTGCACTTGCCTAGGGCTCTTGGGTGTAGGTGGAGAGGAGTAAATGAAGAAGAAGAAGAGTTATTGAAGTGATAATGAGGAGAGAGAAGAGAGTGGGATTAATAAATGGTGAAGGTGGGGGTAGGTAGGGGTTGATTCATAAATAAAACCAAACCAAGCCAAACCGAATGGAACCAAGCAATAGAAAATGCCAAATAGACCAAGCAAGGAGTTATGCAATACGAGTCAAAATACGTACACGTATACCAAAATACGTAATACGAACCATGGTCATTACACATAAGGAGTAAGCAACATCGTCCAGGTCGCTAACCTGGATTTGAGAATTCTCAGTTTTCTCATCAATACCCAAATAGGATTTACTCTGGAGATTACGTGAATAGTCTGTCCTGACACATAATGTCGTGTCTTTTGAACGGCAAAAACCAATGCCAGACATTCTTTCTCCACAGGACTATACTTGTGTTCAGCTCCTACCATCATTCGGCTAAGATCATAAATTACCTGTTCATGGCCCTTATCACTTTTCTGTACAAGAAGAGCACCGAGGGAATGATCTAAGGCTCGATCATATAGCAAAAATGGTCTTTCTACCATTGGAGGTACCAGAACAGGTGGATTTGTAAGGTATTGCTTGATGTCATTGAAGGCTTTCTGACATGCTTCATCCCAGACAAACGATACACCTTTCTTTAACAGACGGGAGAAAGGTTGGCATCTCCCAGAAAGATTAGATATAAATCTCCTGATATAAGCAATGTGACCTTGGAAGCCACATAGTTCTTTTAGATTGCGTGGAGGACGCATTTTAAGAATTGCTTTAATTTTGTCAGGATCAACATGGATACCTTGAGAAGTGATGACAAATCCCAAAAACTTGCCACTAGAAACACCTAAGAAAGACTTAATTGGGTTCATCTTCAGTTGATGTTGGCGCATCAACTCAAATACTGTCTTTAAGTCTTGGATATGATCATCTTTTGATCGACTTTTGACAGCAATATCATCTACATAACATTCAACTGTTTTTCGTAGATGTTCTTGAAAGATGTTGCTTATGGCCCGTTGATACGTAGCACCGACATTTTTCAGACCAAACGGCATAACCGTATAGCAATAGACTCCAAGGGGTATACGAAAAGCGGTATGCTTTTCATCTCCTGGATGCATCTTAATTTGATTGTATCCTAAAAATCTGTCAATAAAAGACATGCGTTCAAAACCACATGTATTGTCTATCATGACATCGGTAATCGGAAGTGAAAATTCGTCTTTTGGACAAGCTGCATTAAGATCTTGAAAATCTATACAAACTCAGACTTTTCCATTCTTCGTCATAACAGGTACAATATTGGCAACCCAGTCTGGGTGTTGTTCTTCACGAACAAAGCCACATGTGATCAGCTTTTTGACTTCTGCTTCAATTGCATCCATCATATATGGTCGAAAATGCCTTTGCTGTTGTTTTACAGGCTTGGCATTAGGAAGAATATTGAGTTTATGAGTAGCTATTTTAGGATCTAAACCCGGCATATCCTCATAACTCCATGCAAATATATCAATATATTCTTTAATCAGCTGTATCAACTCTTCTTTTTCATCTTCAGAAAAAAATTTACTGATGAATATCGGCTTGGACGTAGTTCCATCGCCAACGTCAATCTGGACAATTTTATCTTCTGTAGGTGGCTGTCGCTGTTCAAAACGAAGCTCCCACTGAGTGTCCATTTGTTGTGTCCAAGGGTCATTTTCAAATGGTTCAGATTCATCATCAGTTTGAACCATGTTGACTGAAAAGACGCACTCAGATTCATCATAATAGTCTCTTCCAGAATATGAGGATTGTAAAAAACTGGAAGAACATTCTTCCATATTTTCTTTGTACATGTGGGGTGTATCTGATTCGATGAATTGGATTTCTTCCGAAACTGAGGATTGTGAAGAACTGGAAGAAAATTCTTCTTGTATATCTTCATTAAACATGTGGGACGGATCATATCCCAATCCATGTCGAGTTTTCTGGTAAAATAGATCACCACATAATGGTAACCATCTACCTTTGCCTTGATTAAGACCCGACATAGTCTTCAAATCATATCCATATTTTGGAAAATCTTAAGAGATTGTTGACTATATTGTCAATTCGGATTCTTCCTTTATCTTTTTCTCTAAGATCATCTATCTGAGTAACAGGGATATTTCTAGCCAGGCCAAACACAATTTGGCACTTTCTTTTCTTATTAGACAGAATCACAAAATAAGATTCTTCGTGACGTCTATAAGTTACACAAGCTTGTGATGATGATGCTACAGGAAGAAGATAGGAAGAAGATGTTAGGAACCTTTGAGCATAGGGTCCTACATCGACATGAGGAGGAAAAGAATTTTTCTTATGATTAATATATAAGGTTTCCTCTGTATTTATGTTATTTTTATGTTGATGACTTTGATTATCAGCAGATAAAGTCATTCTTTCAATAAATTTGACAGCCATCTACTCCAAAAGGAAATCTTCATTGATATTAGGAACTACAGAATAATCAATATTTACATCATTTACAAACTGAGTACTACGCTTCGGATTGATCATTAACGGATCGTCATCCGTCTTCTGCGTAGGCTTGCCAAGGTTGATAATCAGTGGTGGTTTTGGATCATTCGTACAAGAAGTATGTCCCTTGACCTTGATCATAAGGGGTTGAACTTGGCTCTTGACTGGAATTTTCATGAATTCCTCAGACGAAGCTCGAGTTCTTCCTTTAACCTTGATCATCAGAGGTTGATCATTGACAGGTTGTGGTTGGATTCGACCTTTAACTTTGATCTTCAAAGGTTGCTCTTCCAGGGGATCTTCATTGACAGATTGATCTTTTGCAGGTGATCGATCTTCGGCCATATCCGATATCTCCTTCACATGCTCCTGTTTGTAGAGTATTGAGTCAGAGAAATAGGCTTCAACACCCTTGAAAGGATTGATATCTGTGAACTCGGTCTTCACAATCCCTTGAGAATCTACGTACTTGAAATATTGGTTGAGAGTTGAAGGCACAATGTTATGCTCATGTATACATGGTCTTCCAAGGAGGATGTTGCAAGATACATCTGAGTTGATAACATAAAAGGTCGCCATAGTTTGAAGATCACCAATCTGAATCTTCAGACGAATCTTCCCTAGTGGTTTACTCTTGCCAGAGTTAAAACCAACAATTGTGGTACTAGTGTAAATCAAATCACTAGTAGGAATCCTCAAAGGTCGTAGCATACTCTGAAGAATTATGCTAATAGAAGACCCAGGATCAATGTAAATCCTGTCAATTTCAGTAGATTTAATATACCCTGTGTAACACAGAGGCCTGTCGTGCTTATTATGCTTCAACAACATATCTTCTCGTGTAAAGGTAATATTGGAAATTGCTTCCATCACACTATGAAATTGTGGACACGACACCGGTATATTATTAGGAGTCTTGAGTTGAGCTAAGCATGAGTCTGCTTGTAGCAAAGCTTCACTCAAAGTTTCGCAACTTTCTTTAGAAAGACGGAGCAGCTCGAAGATAGAGAGTCTAGCCGGAGTATTAGCTAACTGAGCTAGAATATCGAACTTGTAGGGTTTCATCACCACCCCTTGATTTGAAGCAGATTTCAATGGGACGTCAAAGCGTACTGCTTTCTGTTTCCTTTTCTCAACCACAGATGGTTTAGCAGGAACAGGAGATGGTTGAGCTGGTAGAGTTTCAGCAACGTCCTCCGCTTCTTTGGAAGATCCCTCATAATCTTTGTGGTACTCTTTTCCAGATCTCGTACCAGCAAAGGTTTCTTCTTCAGACTCGAGAGAATGAAGTACCATATTACAGGTTTTATTCTTCTTTCCCTTAGTCTTCTTCTTGCGAGGATTTTTATGAGGGACTTCAAATCCCAATCCAACAGTAGATTTTTGACTTTGAAATTGTAAAGGAAGTCGCATTCCTTTATCATAGTTCAAACCTTCCGTCTTTTGAAAGTCATAGCCCATCTTTTTCATGAGATGGACTGATTATTGACTGTAAAAATGAGTGGGTAGCGGAGAAGGAGAAATAGAGACCTGTGTAGCCACAGAAGGAATAGAAACCTCTATAGCCATAGGAGAAGGAGGATTCGAGATAGGAGGAAGAATCCCTACAGGTGCTTTCTCATAAGCAGCAAAGACTTATTGTGCCCTGTATAAGGGGATACTATTCATAGCTAACCACTGCCGATGAGTAAGTTTGAGCTTGGTAGGAGGAGCCAAACTTGGAGGGCATATATTTAAACCCCTCAGCCTATCCTCCAAAGGAATGCCATCCCAAAGATGATCCAAATCATCATAATCTGGATTTTAAAGTTTTACCTTCATCCCAAAGACGAAGCAAACCATGTTATTACATAATAAATCATGTTGCAGGTTTTGACTTTCCTACCTTTCTTAGATTTTAAAGTTTTACCTTCATCTTCCATTTTAGGTACTAAGTCAGGATGTACCCATATGATTTCACCATTTTTTAATGTAAGAGGCAACAATCCTTCATTTTGCTCTTTAGCAGGCGGGAGATTCACAATCTTCATTGTCGCCTTAGGAATTGGGACAATCCCATCTGAAACTTGTTGTGGAGAAAAACCTCCAAATTGAAGAGAAACCATATTAGTTGTAACTGTATGCTCATCATTGGTTAAAGCGATGGCATTGGCATTTATCAACTATTAGATTTTCTTCTTTAAGATGTAGCAAGCCTTGGTAGGATGATTTATGTATCTATGATAGATACAATATTTGGGATTGTCAGTCAGATTCACCTCATTAGGCCTTTTTGGCTCTGGAATCTGGAGTTTGTCACTCTTTACAAGACATTGGAATATCCCTGGGATATCACTGTCATCAAAAGAGTATTCTTCCTTTGGTTTGGAAGACTCCATATTATTTGGCGTTATTTTGGGTTTTGAAAGATTAACCACTAAGGTTTCCTTCCATTTCCCATTGCGATTGCCGGAATTATTACCAGAAGAGCCTTTCTTTCCTTTGTCTTCCGAAGCAAAGATCATCCCATGTTCACGAGCCAACCTACCATTGGTCTCGGCTGAAACTGCTGCTATGATGAACGAGGCCCAATCTGTGAATTGAGAGCCCGTAAAGACAGCAATAGTTGGTCGCAGATTCATTTGCATGTATCAATCAATGCTGAATCTGGTATACCAGGAGGCATCTTCAAAGTTGCCTGTCGGAAATGTTCGATGAACGTCCGAGTATCTTCCTTCTCCTTTTGTTTAATTTCTATTAAGGAGGACATATTCATGTCCATGCCTCCTTCATAGAAGCGGGAGAGAAACATTGCTTTAAACTCGTCAAAAGACGATATACAATAGGCAGGCTGCGATACCAGTCATAAGCTGAACCCGACAAACACCTGATGAAAACTCGGGTGAGAAGAGCATCATTCTTCTGCAAGTGCACAGTCATAATATCAAAATAATTGATATATTGACTGGGAGAAGCCTTTCTATCAAATAACACCATAGACTGTGGTTTGAATTTTGGAGGAAAAGGCACATCATTCCAATGAGGAGGATAAGGTTGCTTAATCCCTAACCTCTGAAGTTGATCATTGTGCTTCAGAACTTCAAACTGTACTTTTCGCTCACGCACTGCTTGAATAGCTTTACTAGTTTGAGGAAGCACATTCGATTGAATAGTTGTTGGATGTACCGTAACCTCCACCGGAGGTGGTACATCTTATGGAATGATAGGATCTGGAGATGCAAAATTTTGATTGACAGCAGGCTCTTGACTAAGATTATTCAAAGGTATATCAACCCCTTGACTATCTTGAGTTTGTTCTGCTACCTACACCGGTGTTACTACTGCTGGATGAGCAGTTTGCTGAGTCATTATTATTTGATGCATACTTTGCATCATAGTAAGCATGTCTTTCAGCGATTGCTCAACTGCAGAGAGACGTTGTTCTGTATTAGCATTCGACGTCTCTGGCTCATCTCCGATATCATAGGATTCAACCTCCCTTGAACATACAGAGGGATTAGTATAGAGGTATAAATAAACACTATCAGTTTCTGACTCAAAAGACTGGGTACCCCCAGCTTCTGATTCTGAAGATTGCAACTGTCTTTGACTCCTTGATCGGGTATGCTGATATACCCCTTCAAAGGAATCAAGAAGTCGGTTGAACTGTTGTTGACCAGGAGTCTGGGACGAGTTGCGTCTTGGACGTCCTCTGTTGGTATGATATGCCATGTTGACTGACGCATATGACAACTCATGCTCTTGATCATCAACTTGTTGCTGAGGCACATTGTAGCCTAACCGGTCAAATACTGACCGTTTAGAAGTCGAACAGCAATATTTGATTACAATCTGGTGACACTCACAATGATGATTTTCTTTGGGAAGTGTTACAGGAGATTTTCTGTCTTTACGCTTTTGTACAAGCAACTCGCGTATATCAGAAGGAGTGGAAGAAGTAGCCTTCTTTATTATATTTGGGACAGAGAATCGTTTAGTCCTTTGTGTATAAAGAAGATTACTAGCTGCATTAGCAGAACCAAACTGGGCATTTTTACGTGCCTGGAGTTGCGTGCGTAAATCTTGAGATTTTTGTGCACAAAGGACTCCATCAGCATTACGCGTAATTTGAAGGTTTGGTACCTTGCGTAAAGCAGTGTAAGAAGGCTGTTGGTGGAAAACCAAAGTTTTACCAACAATAGAATTCATGTTTTTATGCTACATGCGTACAGAAAAATTCACTTTAGATGCAAAAGCATCAGTGTGAACTTTATCTACTCTCTCATCGACAAGATATTTACCTTTACGCGTAGAGCGCAAAACATGAGTATCTGCCATGTCACAAACGGGAGATTTTCCTTTACGTGTAGAGCGTAAAACTTGGGTGTCTACCACGTCACAGACGGGAGACAGGTTTTTACGCGTAGAGCGTAAAGTTTGAGTTTTACGCACAGAGCGTAAAACTTGAGAGTCTACCACGTCACCGACGGGAGACTGATTTTTACGCCCGGGGTGCAACACTGAAGTAGAGACTACCTCGTCACAGACGGGTGCCTCTACAACAGGAGTGGGAAGGATTCCTTTGCCTTCAGAGACAGCAGGAACAGGAGATGGTTTGGACTTAGGAATCCAAACTTTTCGTGCCTTCCGCGATTTCTGAACATTGGAGCAGTGAGTACTACCCCCAGTTCGGAGCAATTCTTCGTAGGCAGTCTGGTCGAAGTGAACAACCAGAGTCTTCTTTGTCGATCCGACCAACACATCATCATATTGAACAATTGCCTTCTCATCAGAGGAAAAGGTCGTCCCCAGCAGAGTCGCCATTTTGTTTCACTTAACAAAATGCCTAAAATTGGCTTTTGAAAGAAACTAGAAAAAGTACAAAAGTACAAACTGTTCTGGAAAGTATTGCTATAGAAGTCTGATCTGAGAGCAATCACTTTTTTTCTTGGACCATACGATGATGATGAAGAAAACTGCTTGAAGAAAATGAACAATCGGAAGAACTAAGTCACCAGAAAGGTATCGAGCAACGGCACTGATGGCACAGTCGAATGCTTTCCTGCTTTGCTTCGCCCTGTTCTTGAGAAAAAGTTGAAGAAATGCTTCTGGGAATATCACTCTGAAAGTATGACTTTTCTCAGAATCTCCTCTCCTGTATATCTCTTTCTTTCTGATGTTTAAAAATAAGCCTATTTATAGACTAGATCTTCTGTGCGTAAAAAGCAACAAAGTTTGGTAACTGTCACCCACGATGAGAATCAACCTTTACGCGTGATGATACGTGTCCCACGTAGAGTTCTGATCTCTACGCATGGTGACACGTGTCCCACTACTCCAACAAAATGAGGAGAGCACGTACACACATTCTTCAATAAGTGAGGCATGAAAGCCACGAAGCAAACCACGTTCTCCTGTAGCCAGAAAAGATCGGGCGTAAAAATAACCCAAAAGATTCCTGCGTAAAGTAGCAGACTGGGCGTAAAAATAGCTCAAAATAGACTTCCCGCGTAAAGTGGCTGAAAAGTAGCCTTGAGCGTAAAATTAGCTCAAATAACTTTACGCACACAGCAGCCTTGAGCATAAAAACTCAAATAGCTTTCGTGCGTAAAAGAAGCGATCTCTTGAGCGTAAAATTGCCTGTCTGCACACTAAACGACAAGTGTTGGGTTTAGTGTAAATCAAATCTTTTCGGCTTCTGTGCTGTCCACTGTCAGAAAATCATTATGTCAGAACAGTATCACGCGTATTAAATGCATGATTTGACAGCCTGTCCTTCGCGTAAAAGCTCAGTGAATAGCTCTCACGTAAGTAACTCGCGTAGAGTTGTACTCTGTTTGACCTCCGCGTAAAGTTCTCAACTTCTTTGACTTGGTCTATGAAGTACTTTTGACGCTCCTACAGGTCTCAAGAGAAGAGTGAGAACTAATGGGCTCTAAATCTTGGATAGGGGTCAAAAAGTTTTTATATCCAAGTGGAGGAGGGGTGCAGAAAAACTTCCAGTCTACTTCCCTATTTAGTGCCTTTCTGCAGTCAGATAAAGACATAACCTTCCATTTAGCCTTAGCAAATCTTCCGATAAAATTGGCTGCCAACGCTCCTCCGACTCCAAGGTTAGGATCCATCAATGAAGGGTGATGCAATAACAACTAGTCAAACAGATATGTGTATGGCATCTCGGTGCGAGGATATTTCTTCTATTTGTTGGGTTTTCCATCAAACCATCGGTAAAACTCCGAAGTCCTGCATTCAACCGACTGGTCATCACAGATAATATGTCCATCTTGTAGCCAAATACCAATGTACTGCTACAAACAGCACGCCGCGATGGATTCGATTAACGGCACTGGCACCTAGTACGACAAATCGTCGTAACCACAGAAAAAAGAAGCCTGCTAAACTGGCTTCTGGAGATAAATTAAGGCCACTCTGCCACGATCCGCACCCAGTGTAGGGGCACGAGAAGTGGGTACGTCCAGCCTACGCCGTAGTGTCGGCGGTAGAACGATGTCCTAGGTCACTATCACAACTAAATACAATATGATATACTCTCCGAACGGAGGATGAATCATATAAGGTACAACTCAATCACAAATCTAGAGATGGAAAATAACACGATATGATAGATAATAAAATCCTCAAACTGAGGTACAAACAGAAGAGAAATAAATCCAAGTTAATAACCACAAGTCTAAACATCTCAAATATAATACAACTCTGAAACCATAAACAACAAATGACATGAAGAAAGGAAATAACAGTCTAACTATCTACTCTAGGCAATGGTAGGATCCTCAGCAGCTGCCTGAACCTCCTGGGGGTCCAGGTTGCAAGTGTCATCTAAGCCTGCTCCGTATTAGGCAGGGCAGAACTCCTCCTCATCCTCTGTAATATTTTCAACAGGTCCAGTCAGGACAGGAACGAGCACAATACATCTCACGCAGTTCATATCAGGGCAGGAAATATAAAGCAAGCAATAGAGTAAGATACATGAAAAGCTGTAAGAAGATGTACATAAAAACAGGAGAGATATTTGATAACTGGAAATATATACATGTAAGTAAGAACTGTAAGTGACTAGTGATTTAGACTACGAGATGGCATGTACTTGGCTTGGGTTGAACATGATATAACATGGGTGTGCACGAGGGACACTAGCCAAGAAGGCTGTGTTGTACATGATAACACACGAAAAGTAACAGAGTGAACATGATGGTAAATCACATGACCATTTATACTCACCCCTACCCACAATCAATACACAAGGATCCAGTCAAGTTACGTTACGAACATGATATTTTGGTTACACACGAAGCACATGAGGAAACATGAACGTACATGAGAGCACATGAAAGTACATGAGCGTACATGAAAGCACACAAGAGAAAATGAGAGTACATGAATAACGCAAGAGCAAGGAATACATGATGTACATGAAACATACGACATGAAGTATCTGATGCACCCGCTAAGGGGGATAACATCCCATGAAGAGATCCATATAGTACCAATCCGTGATAACAAGTGTCAGCATCAAGTAAAGTAATCTAGAGTAAGAATATAAGTCGTGACAAGTATGAAACGATCAGAGAATGTATTCGCCTGCGATCTGAATGTCTGTGAGAATACTGTCCGAAACGAGGTATCTGAGTCCTATTTAGAGCAACACAAGTCATGATGTATACAAGGAGTTATAAATAAAGTGTACAATACATCTACATGATTTCTAGGTCAATCTAGGTCAAAGTCAACTCTTGGTCAACTCTGGGTCAAACTAAGTCAATCTAGTCAAACTAGTCGACAACAAGAATATCTTGGTTAACTGGTCAAACTTAGGCTATCAAGGGTCAATGGTCAACTATTGGTCAACTTTAGGGTTGGTCAACTAAGTCAACCTTAGTCAACTAAGTCAACCTCTAGTCAAACTTGGTCAATTTGGTCACATATTGACTCAATGTTGACCTTTGGTCAACAAGGTCAAACTAGTCTAAGTTAGTCAAAATCCTATACAATACCATATACCATATAGACCACACACTAGGCCTAAACAAGTCTAGACCTAAATCCTAGATGAAAACAAGCCACATCAATTTCTAACTAACTTACAATATACCTATACATATCATATATTCATGTATACAATTTCATACATATATATAATCTATTCATGCTTGCATTCATCATCTCATATATTCATGCATTGCATACCTACATACAACATATACATTTAGCTATATATATATATATATATATACATTTAGCTATATATATATATAATATATATATATTAATATATATATATATATAAAATATATATATATATATATATATATATATCTATATATATATATATATATATATATATATATAAAATAAAAAAATAAATATATATATATATAATATATATATATATATATATATATATATATATATAATATATATATATATATATATATAGACATGCATAAATATAATATATATATATATATATATATATATATATATATCTATATATATATATATATATTATATATATATATATATATATATATATATATAAAAATATATATATATATATATATATATATATATATATATTTATATATATATATATATATTAATATATATATATAAAAATATATATATATATATATATATATATATATATATATATATACATGCATATATATATATTATATATATATATATATATATATATATATAATCTATATTATATATATATATATTATATATATTATATATATAATATTATATAAGGAAATTAAATCAAAGTGAGAGTGTGTGTGTGTGTGTATATAATATATATATATATATAATTATATAATATTATAATATATATATATATATATATCTATATATTATATATATATTATATATTATACATATATAAATATTTATATATATAATATTTTATATTATATATATATATATATATATATATATATATATATATATATATATATATATATATATATATATATATATATATATATATATATATATATAATATATATATATATAAATATTTATATATATATATATATATATATATATATTATATATATATATAAGGAAATTAAATCAAAGTGAGAGTGTGTGTGTGGTTGATGTGTAGACAGTGGTGTCTATGTTAGGTTCTGTGTGTGTGTGTGTGTGTGTGTGTGTGTGTGTGTAGATGTGAAAGCTTGTATAGGTAAATCTGTATGAGTGTCATACAAAACCCAAACTTTGTTATGAACAAAACCCCCATCCCTAGTTAATATTGAATCCTAATTTTAGTTTATATATATGTTCAAATAAAATCCCGACTCAGTTTAAAGCAATCTCAGGTTTTAAGATCAAGTTAACATTCAAAGGAAAGCAATCAAACTCCAATTTATTCTCAGTTTACAATGAACCCAAATGTCAGTTTTAAAACATAACTCAACCTCAGGTTTTCGAAAACTGGAACATCCCACATCATTTTATAGTTTACATCAAGCCAACTCAGTAAACACCAATTTAAAAACCCATTTCCTAGAGTAAAATCAACATCTCATTTCAATATCAAGAAAACAATAAAACATAATTTCGCTAACTTAAAATCTCAAGTTTTGCATTATCATCTACATTTCAGTTTTCAGTTTTTAACATGGTTTGATACCAAATGAACTCGACAGTGAACCTAAATAAACAAACTAAAACTCAGACATCAATCCCAGTATAACATACATCATTACAGTTATATTTACATTTAATTTTCATTATTAAACACACAAAAACATTAAAATAGTAAACTCAACTCACATCCAGTCGAGTATCAGAATCATGTGAAACCCGACAAAGAATTGGAAAAACCCAATAAATATTAGGGAAATCGTGTACAGAGATATAAGACATGTGTGTGCATATGTGGAGAATGTTCACGTGTCCATAAATTCGGACACGAAGTGTCAAAGTACACAAAACATGTGTCAGTGCAAAGTGTACAGAGCTGCCCAACCACAGCCTCGTACGGGCGTGTCACAGGCTCGTGCACTCGACACAAGACACCAGTGTCCTCGTGCACGTGTCCCTGTGTTCTCCCAGAGTAGGGCTAGACGTCCATCACCCTGAATTGGGTCCAAGTGTCGCTCTGTCCGCAAACGAGGAGCGTATCAGAGCCACTGCTCGCGTGGTGCGTGATAGTGTAAATTCAATACAGGTGGATTTCGTGTCCGACACGACACGAACTCGCCCCAAACTTTATGAGAATATTGTCAGTCATGCCCCGACCTTCCCCTAAAGTCTCGTGTCCAACCTTGTGGTGTGCAGCCATACGACGTGTCCAGTAGCAGGACAGTGCACGAAGTCTCGTGCACAGTGTTCCCGTGTCCAAAACTGACACAAATTGTCAGAAATCAACTCAGTTAATTAGGGTTGTGATCTACACATAATAAGCTTCCGAAATATATAATTTGTTTTAAAAACCAAGAACAAAAAGTCCTATGAGGCATTTCATCGAACACTAAATAAAGAACACTGATACGTGTTCGATACGGACACGAAATGGATACGAATTCCTACCAAACTTGGGCTACACCTAGGAGAACCCTAAATGGATACATCTATGGGAAGAAATCAGAAATTCATTAGGGTTTGTAGGGTTTTACCTATTGAGAGTATATCTCAATGCAAAGGTAAAAATGAGTGTTTCCCCTTGAACTCCAATTGCCCAAAGCACTCCATATCCTTGCTAGCAAGCCTCTACTAGCTTCCACTATGGTAGAGGGTGATGATGCAATTGATTAGACTCAATTTGGACTCAATTTGGATATTAGGGGAAAGAATTTGGGGAAGAACAATTAGGGTTCTATGTAGATGTAAAAAAATGTAAGGGTTTCTTAAGGATACTTTATAGGAGGGGGGATACTATTGTGGCTGCCATTAGATGAATTAGGGTTAGGTTTTAGATGTAGATGAGTGGCTAGGGCTTGTCCACCCAATTCCAAGCCTTCCTATTGGTTCAATTAGTCCTAAAGTCTTCTTTTTCACAAATATCCTAAGGGATAAATATCCTACTTAGAAATATCTAGATATTATTAATCTTGTCATTACTAGGTTATCCTAATCAAGATCCTAGGCTCAAGACTAATCTAGATTAGGCTAAGATTTAGGTCAAGTCTCAAATAATTAACACATATTTAATTAATACAATTTACAATTCACAAAATTGTCAAAATGACCAAAATACCCCTAGGCTAAAAAGTAGTAATATAACATTCTAATTACATGGTTAGGTCCCCGTGGTCAAGATTAGTCTCTAGGCTTAGCAATTCTAGGGTTACACTAGTTAACCATCAAAATCACATTTCAATATTTTAAACAATTTTAAATTGATTAAAAATTACCAAAAATCATAACATGGTTTAAATATCATTATTAAATGATTATAATTACAAAATTTCAAAATTACCCTTATTTTAGAAAAGTGGGTGTTACAAGTCTACCCTCCTTAGAGAAATTTCGTCCTCGAAATTAAGATGATAGTATCCTTCTAGGTCAACTACCCCAACAATCAAAGTCTCAGAACCACATAGTTCGACAATCATATGCGTCTGTCCAAAATTATGATACTTAGAATCTTTGTCATGCTAGTGAGCAAGGCTACGATAATCACAGAGTCCTCGGCTAAGGTACATACCTCTAGAATCTTGGTATTTAAAATTTTTGCATTGTCGCATACTTGGCCGCAAAAACCTTAAATTTCCATACCTGATAAATACATCCAAAACCAGGCTATATGTCCTCACTATGCCAACTAACATGACTATAGAAGATTCTAGATCCCATAACTGAGGCGATCTAGCCCATACGACTTATCTCAGAAGAAAATTAAATCATAATGAAACACTAGATCAACTTATCAACAAATAATGAACAGATGGAATCGAATTTCAAGATAAAATGAGGCAAAGGTAGGAATGGAATCGAAAAGAACATAACCTGCAAGCATCTTTCTTACTGCCTGTGCATCCTCGACTGTCGTGGCGAAAGCTCACCCCTGCTGGCCTCCTCTAGTCTCCTGCTGGCCTACTGGAGCCCTGGCTCCTGCTCCCTGAGATGTCCGTCCTGCAGACTTGGGACACTCTCTCAACTGATGATCCGATGATCCGCAGAGTAGGCACTTGCCTAGCCTCATTCGGTATTCTCCCCAATCGTGCCCTGGTTTCTTACAAAAAGGACAAAGGATAACATGCAGCTGTCTAAGGGCCTGATGTTGTCTCTGCTGCTGCTGTACCTGCTGAAAAGGAGCACGGCCCTGAAACTGTTACTGAAAGTGGACCCTCAGCTGCTGACACTGCTGCTGAATCTGTATGTGAGGCCTCTTGGCCTGGCCTCCGCTGCTGCTGGCTCCATGAGCGTTTTGTCCCCTCTTGAGCTTTAGCTCAAGATCATCCTCTGCTAGGGCACCCACCAGAATCTTCTCAAAGTGGCACTCCGGTCACTCTTAGTCAAGGACTTGACTTCCTTGACTAATCCCTTCTGGAACCTTCGAGCCTTTGCTGTCTCGCTGCTGAGTCCCTCAACGAATCTGCCCAGACGGCAGAACCCCCCTGCGTACTCCTCGACAGTCTGACTGCCCTGAACTAAACTCTCAAACTGCGACTCTAAGGCACCAAGAGTTGTGTCAGGGAAAAACTTCTCCTTGAACAGCTTCTTGAAGGCTGCCCAAGTCTGTCCCTATGTACAGACCCTCGGGTCCGTCTGGTACCATGTGCGAGTCAGGTCCTGCATCTGACTACCTGCCGCATCAATCTGTAGTCGAGCTGGTATCTCCGCCAGCCGGAAGATCTCCTCGATGTGCTCTATCCAGTCATCCGCATACAGAATCCCCTCTGTGCCATGGAAGTTTTGCAAACGTATCTTCTGGAACTCCTAAATCCCTGGTGTCTTTGGCTAATACTGCTGAATCTGGCCTGCCTGGGACTGTGCAATGACTCTCTCCACCGTCGTCAGGGCAAGCTGATGGGCATTCTCTATGCCCTGCCAAAAATGAGTATGCTGTCGCTGGCCTCCACCATCCTCTGAAGGAAGTCGAACAACTGTGCTGCATCAACCGATCCCGATGACGGCAGCTGCTACTGCTGAAAGAAATCAGGAATGACGGGGGAAGACCTCTGAACAGGTGGAGGTGCACCTCCAAAAGCTGCAGAAACTCTGACATACAAAGTGATGGAAGGAGCTGCAGTCCCAGCATCTACAATCGGGCGAGAGGTGGCAGACCTCTCACCTACGTTTGCTGGGCCAGAGCGATGTGATCGTGTCTCGATCACCATCCTGGAGATAGATCGAACAAGGAATCAATACTGAGATAGAAGCGATAAATCAAGGGAGGACAGTTTATTTCAAAAGGAAGCATTAAAGCAGCAAGAATTTTAATAACAAGAATCAGGTTAAGAGCTTTTCCTAATGTGATTGAGTACCTCAAATATCCTACTCCTGCTGCAGGCTGTAGTGATACTCTAGTACTTCAAATACCACTACATAAACTCGATCTGCATGGGCCACTACTAAAAATGTGTCACGACCCTCACCCAGTGTAGGGACACAAGAAGTGGGTACGTCCAGCCTACGCCATAGTGTCGACGGTAGAACGCTGTCCTAGGTCACTATCACAACTAAATACAATATAATATACTCTCCGAACGGAGAATGAATCACATAAGGTACAACTCAATCAGAAATCTAGAGATGGAAAATAGCATGATATGATAGATAATGAAATCCTCAAACTGAGGTACAAATAGAAGAGAAATAAATCCCTATTAACAACCACAAGTCTAAACATCTCAAATATAATACAACTCTGAACCATAAACAACAAATGACATGAAGAAAGAAAATAACAGCCTAACTATCTACTCTAGGCAATGGTAGGATCCTCAGCAACTGCCTGAACCTCCTGGGGTCTAGGTTACAAGTGTCATCTAAGCCTGCTCCATAGTAGGTAGGGCTGAACTCCTCCTCATCCTCTGTAATATTTTAACAGGTCCAGTCAGGACAGGAACGAGCACAATATATCTCACGCAGTTCATCATGGCAGAAAATATAAAGCAAGCAATAGAGTAAGATACATGAAATGCTGTAAAATGTACATGAAATAGGAGAGATATTTGATAACTGGAAATATATACATGATAAATAAGAACTGTAAGTGACTAGTAATTTAGAGTACGAGATGGCATGTAATTGGCTTGGGTTGAACATGATATAACATGGGTGTACATGAGGGACATTAGCCAAGAAGGCTATGTTGTACATGATAACACACGAAAAGTAACAAAGTGAACATAATGGGTAAATCACATAACCATTTATACTCACCCCAACCCACAATCATACACAATGATCCAGTCAAGTTACGTTACGAACATGATGTTTTGGTACACACGAAGCACTTGAGGAAACATTAACGTACATGAGATCACATGAAAGTACATGACCGTACACGAAAGCACACGAGAACATGAGAGTACATGAATAACACAAGAGCAAGGAATACATGATGTAATGAACACACGACATAAAGTATCCGATGCGCCCGCTAAGGGGGATAACATCCCATGAAGAGATCCATATAGTACCAATCCGTGATAACAAGTGTCAGCATCAAGTAAAGTAATGTAGAGCAAGAATATAAGTCGTGACAAGTATGAAACGATCAGAGAATCTACTCGCCTACGATCTGAATGTCTGTGAGAATACACTGTCCGAAAAAGGTATCTGAGTCCTATTTAGAGCAACACAAGTCATGATGTATACAAGGGGGTTATAATTGAAGTGTACAATGCATCTACATGATTTCTAGGTCAATCTAGGTCAAAGTCAACTCTTGGTCAACTCTAGGTTAAACCAAGTCAACATCTAGTCAAACTAGTCAACAACAAGGCTATCTTGGTCAACTGGTCAAACTTAGGCTATCAAGGGTCAATTTTGGTCAATGGTCAACTATTGGTCAACTTTAGGGTTGGTCAACTAAGTCACCTTAGTCAACTAAGTCAATCTCTAGTCAAACTAGGTCAATTTGGTCACATATTGACTCAATGTTGACCTTTGGTCAACAAGGTCAAACTAGTCTAAGTTAGTCAAAATTCTATACAATACCATATACCATATAGACCACACACTAGGCCTAAACAAGTCTAGACCAAAATCCTAGATGAAAACAAGCCACATCAATTTCTAACTAACTTACAATATACCTATACATATCATATATTCATGTATACAATTTCATACATATATATAATCTATTCATGCTTGCATTCATCATCTCATATATTCATGCATTGCATACCTACGTACAACATATACATTTAGCTATATATATAGGTATATATACATGCATATATATATAAGGAAATTAAATCAAAGTAAGAGTGTGTGTGTGGTTGATGTGTAGACAGTGGTGTCTATGTTAGGTTCTGTGTGTGTGTGTGTAGATGTGAGATCATGTGTAGGTGAATATGTATGAGTGTCATACAAAACCCAAACTTTGTTATGAACAAAACCCCCATCCCCAGTTAACATTGAATCCTAATTTCAGTTTATATATATGTTCAAAGTAAATCCCAACTCAGTTTAAAGCAATATCAGGTTTTAAGATCTAGTTAACATTCAAAGGAAACCAATCAAACTGCAATTTCATTCTCAGTTTATAATGAACCCAAATGTCAGTTTTAAAACATAACTCAACCTCAGGTTTTCGAAAACTGGAACATCCTACATCATTTCATAGTTTACATCAAGCCAACTCAGTAAACACCAATTTAAAACCTATTTCCTAGAGTGAAATCAACATCTCTTTTCAACATATCAAGAAAACAATAAAACATAATTTGGCTAACTCAAAATCTCAGGTTTTGCATTATCATCAACATTTCAGTTTTCAGTTTTTAACATGGTTTGATACCAAATGAACTCGACAGTGAACCTGACTAAACAAACTAAAACTCAGACATCAATCCCAGTATAACATACATCATTACAGTTATATTTACATTTAATTTTCATTATTAAACACACACAAAATATTAAAACAGTAAACTCAACTCACATCCAGTCGAGTATCAGAATCATGTGAAACCCGACAAAATAGAATAGGAAAAACCTAATAAATATTAGGGAATATCGTGTACAGAGATGTAAGACATGTGTGTGCATACGTGGAGAGTGTTCACGTGTCCATAAATTCGGACATGAAGTGTCAAAGTATACAAAAACATGTGTCAGTGCAGAGTGTACAGAACTGCCCAAACACAGCCTCGTACGGGCGTGTCACAGGCTCGTGCACTCGACACACGACACCAGTGTCCTCGTGCACGTATCTCTGTGTTCGCCTAGAGTAGGGTTAGACGTACATCACCCTGAATTGGATCCAAGTGTCGTTGTGTCCGCAAACGAGGAGCGTATCAGAGCCATTGCTCGCGTGTGTGCGTGACAGTATAAATTCAGTACAGGTGGGATTTCGTGTCCGATACGACACGAACTCGCCCCAAACTTTATGAGAACATTGTCAGTCATGCCCCTAACCTTCCTCTAAAGTCTCGTGTCCAACCGTGTCATGTGCAGCGCACACGACGTGTCCAGTAGCAGGACAGTGCACGAAGTCTCGTGCACAGTGTTCCCGTGTCCAAAACTGACACAAATCGTGTCAGAAATCAAATCAGTCGATTAGGTTTGTGATCTACACATAATAAGCTTCCAAAATATATAATTTGTTTTAAAAACCAAGAACAAAAAGTCCTATGAGGCATTTCATCGAACACTAAATAAAAAATATCGATACGTGTCCGATACGGACACGAAATGGACACGAATTCCTACCAAACTTGGGCTACACCTAGGGGAACCCTAATGTATGCATCTATGGGAATAAATCAGGAATTTATTAGGGTTTGTAGGGTTTTACCTATTGAGAGTATATCTCAATGCAAAGGTGAAAATAAGTGTTTCCCCCTTGAACTCCAATTGCCCAAAGCACTCCAAATCCTTGCTAGCAAGCCTCTACTAGCATCCACTATGGTAGAGGGTGATGATGCAATTGATTAGACTCAATTTGGACTCAATTTGGATATTAGGGGAAAGAATTTAGGGAAGAACAATTAGGGTTCTATATAGATGTAAAAAGAAGGCAAGGGTTTCTTAAGGATACTTTATAGGAGGGGGAGGGGATACTATTGTGGCTGCCATTAGATGAATTAGGGTTAGGTTTTAGATGTAGATGAGTGGCTAGGGCTTGTCCACCCAATTCCAAGCCTTTCTATTGGTTCAATTAGTCCTAAGGCCTTCTTTTTCACAAATATCCTAAGGGGTAAATATCATACTTGGAAATATCTAGATATTGTTAATCTTGTCATTACTAGGTTATCTTAATCAAGATCCTAGGCTCAAGGCTAATCTAGATTAGGCTAAGATTGTAGGTCAAGTCTCAAATAATTAACTTGCACATATTTAATTAATATAATTTATAATTCACAAAATTGTCAAAATAACCAAAATATCCCTAGGTTAAAAGTAGTAATATAACATTCTAATCACATGGTTAGGTCCCCGTGGTCAAGATTAGTCTCTAGGCTTAGCAATTCTAGGGTTACACTAGTTAACCATCAAAATCACATTTCAATATTTTAAACAGTTTTAAATTGATTAAAAATTACCAAAAATCATAACATGGTTTAAATATTATTATTAAATGATTATAATTACAAATTTCAAAATTACTCTAATTTTAGAAAAGCGGGTGTTACAAGTCTACCCTTCTTAGAGAAATTTCATCCTCGAAATTAATATGGTAGTACTCCTTCTAGGTCAACTACCCCAACAATCAGTCTCAGAACCACATAGTTCGACAATCATATGCGTCTATACAAAATCATGATACTCAGAATCTTCGTCATGCTAGTGAGCAAAGCTACAATAATCACAGAGTCCTCGACTAAGGTACATACCTTTAGAATCATGGTATTTAAAATTTTTGCATTGTCGCATGCTTGGCCGCGAAACCTTAAATTCCTATACCCGAGAAATACATCCAAAACCAGGCTATATGTCCTCACTATGCCAGCTAACATGACTATAGAAGATTCTAGATCCCATAACTAAGGCGACCTAGCCCATACGACTTATCTCAGAAGAAAATTAAATCACAATAAAACACTAGATCAACTTATCAACAAACAAGGAACAGATGGAATCGAATCCCGAAGAATTTTTCTTGCAAAGATGGGTGTTCTGACGGGTAGCATTACGATCGTGTCATCAGACGGTATGCAACTTGGTCTCAGACCCCTTAAGCAGGTGCTATACTGATTAGAATTATAGAGAAAGATGTCTCTGTTGTGGTCCCCATGCCTGTGATATATTGTTCTAACTTTAGCTTCTTGGGCATGAGTCAGATCCCATGACATCTTTCTTGGATAGCTGGCATGGGCATATCGAGATAGAGACAGATTTATTATCATCTCAGGCAGGTATACCAATGTGTTTCCTCTTACGAAGGATCGACGGACTTTCTTCAACTTGGGCTGAGAGTCTATAGTTATAGCTTCTCCAAAGAGGAATGCCGATTTCTTATAAGGTCTTGCGTCCTCAGACAGAAAAGGAGTGCCATTTATCAAACACAGTAGATTTTTATAGTCATGATTCTCTAGCGCAGTCCGCCTGGGAGTTGGCTCATCATATTATGGAAAGTCAACATGAGATAGGTTTTTATGATACTCCGACACCCGGAAGGCAGAAGCCAATTCCTCCGTAAAAAGGGCCTTCCCTCAGATCAACTGCAAAAGAAAACTCAGAGTTAAAATCTTTAAAAAAATTGTTTTCTTAAAATTAATACTCTGCACTAATCATATATGGCGCAGGATGTGAAGAAAAGTCCTCAATTGGCACAAGCAGAGTGACAGTTCTCAAGACAGATGGCACATCAGTCAGTCAACACATGATTTGTGCATAACAGCGGATAAAGCATCACGCTTACATGGCAAATGACGCATGGTGTCATTATTTGTGATTGAGTTTAGCCAACACTCTGAAAGAGGTGGTGCAGGCCATCAGATGGCGCAAAGCATCGACCAACACTCTGAAAGAGATGGCACGTGATGCAGATGACGCAAAGCATTGACCAACACTCTGAAAAAGGCGGTCAATGTTGGCCTTCGATCGCGCTACGCGCGAATGGCGTGAGTGTTCGGATCCTCTTCTCTGATCAGTTTTTTTACCTTCAAGAGTGGGGTTCGCATCATCGGCTCTCGCCAATGGCATGATGTGCTGCGGCACCATCAACGGCGGCGCATGCGAAGTGGCTTCGGCCACTTTTTTCCCTTTTTCAGTTGTGCTTCTCTTTGGGGCCATGACGATTGATCGAAAGCTTCGAATATTAGAGAAGATAAAGAGTTCAAAAGGAAGAGAGTTTTGAGTAAAAGTGTTCTCTCTCTCTCTCTCTTCTATCAGCTATTTATAGCCTAAAAGCTATCCATAACAGTCGCACCTAAAATTTGGAGTCGGTTACAACTCTGGCATGAGCCAATTACACAGAAAGGATTCTTATTCAAAGTATTCCAAATTTTAAAGTTTTTCAAATTTGAAAACTTTGAAGGGGGTCTTATAGAAGCTTAAAAAGTATGAACATCATCATTAACTACTCAAAATTGGTGCCAGCACTCAAATAGTCAAATGGCGCCATACATCAGATGGTGTGTGACATCAATTAGTGCTAGACTTAAAATGGTACTGGCTGACATGTGGCAAGATTTCTCGAAAAGCTAAAACAGTTTTCATCATGACTGACAGTACGTCAGTCAAAAAAATTTGTTTCGAATACCGAACGTACGGTACTCGAGAAGATTGTGTCAGATTTGTCATAATGACTGACAACTGCCTCACGCTATTCACAATTGTCGTGAGGTAATCAATGAATTACGCAGGGTGCATTAAAATAGCAAATAGCGCTCGATGCCATTTGATAGTGGCGCTACCTAATCAAATCATCCGAAAGCAGTTAGATGACGTGGCACACATGCTACTAATCTCGAAGAACGTATACGTGATACTGCCCATGACCAAGCACATCTCCATCACAGAATACCACACATCCAAGCAGTTAAACCAACCACTCACACGACTGGATGAATGGCGCGCCAAATGCAGTATGCGCCAATCAGGATAACTACTTAACAATTATCTCTAAACTCTATAAATAGAGTTTTAAATCACTTCATAAGCATCACTTATGATCATAATCTCCTGAGCACTTGCTGCAACACTCTCCAACGACTTTCTTTTTCAACGTCGCATCGTCCAAGGGATAAAGTGATCGTCTTTTGATCAGATTCCTACAGTTGTACTTCCCCAGAAATTAACTTGTACTCTTGTACACACTCTTTTCAGTTTGTAATCAAACAACTTTTGTTTTTGCAAACACCTCTAAGGGTATACACGTTGACCCCGTAAAAGTCAAAGCCATTCAAGAGATGCGTCCTCCACGCAACCTAAAAGAGCTACGAGGATTCCAAGGATGGCTTGCATACATTAGAAGATTCATCTCAAATCTCTATGTTTACTCGACTAATGAAGAAAGGTGTGTCTTTCATTTGGACTGAAGAATACCAGCAAATATTTGAAGACATAAAATAGTATTTGATGAACCCTCCAGTCTTGGTGCCTTCAGTCACAGGGATACCCTTCCTGATGTATGTTCGAGCAATGGATCATTCTCTGGGTGCCCTACTAGCCCAAAAGAACAAGGAAGGTCATGAGCAAGCCATCTATTATCTCAGTCGTACGATGATTGGTGCTGAACATCGATACAGTCCGGTGGAAAAAGAATGTTTACCCTGATATTTGCTATCCAGAAAATACGACATTATATCACGGGCCAGACCATTCATGTCATTTTCAGAGTCAACCCTCTCTGAGTCTTGATGAAGAAGCCCAGTACACTCAATTCCAGACTCGCTACATGGGCCATATTGCTAGCACAGTACGACATGGTCGATGTCCCATAAAAGTCTGTTAAGGGTCAAGCCCTAGCCAACTTCTTGGCTGCTCACCCAATTCCTAATACTTCTAAACTCTATGATGAAATTCCTGATGAAACTCTGGAATCTAACATGACTTCAGAAGGAATCCTTTTTTGGCGTCTATTCTTCGATGGTGCATCTAGAATCAGACCCAAAGGCACTATCATCGCTGGAGTTGGAATTATTCTGGTATCACCAGAAGGACTGTCCATTCAAAGAGCCTATTCCCTGGACGAATCATGCTCTAATAATGTCGCTGAATACAACGCTCTACTTATCGGTCTCCAATTAGCTAAATAGTTGGATATTGTAAAACCCCTAAATTTTCTACTATTTTTTTAAATAAATTTGGTAATAATTATTTTTTTAGTATTGTACGTCGCGCGCGAAAATTCGTTTTTCGAATTTGCTCGACGAGTGCGATTATGTACGAGCGTATATATTTTAGAAAAAATATTTTTTTTTCTATTTTTATAGTTTCAAAATGTTTATATATAATAGTTATTTTTGTTATCGTACCAAAGTTTCCAAGTTATTATCTTAATTATTTTATTTATAAAAAAGTCTTTCGTAAAAACAACTATTAATAATAAATAATATTCTTCGTGTATACATATGTATTTCATAAATATTTATTAAGTTTATTTGTAAATAATAATCTATTTTCGAAATTATTATTATAGTATTTTTGGAAAAACATATTTTGAAATTTTATGGCAATTTAAATCTTGATTTGATTTTATGGATTGATTTAAATAGTAAATTAATATCTATAATTGAATTTGATTTATTTTATTTGATTTTAAACTAGGGATGGAATTCAATTATATTTAAATTGATTTAGATTTGGATAGTAATTTTGATTTGATTTAAATTAAGTGGTAAATTATCTAAAAGGAGATTTAAATCTTTTTCTAATCCCTATCCAATTGGGAATTCCCACATCCTATAAATAGGCAGGTACTCCTCCGTATTATTTTTCTCCTCAATTCATCTTCCACAAATTTTCCACAAACCAAGTTCGTGCATCGTGTCCATGTTCGTGTCCTCCGCCCCTTCCATTAAAAAATTTCTAATACATATACAACATTTCTCGCGTTCAACAATTCCGGACGTCCATCCATGTCGTGCCGGACATTTCCCGACACGACCCAACCCTAAATCCTAACCGCTGCCCAATTTCCCTCCGTTCCTCCTGTCAACCCACGCCGCCATCTCCCTTCCCCCTTTCCGTCGGTCGAAGCCAACTAACCCTATACGCCACGCCTCCCTGTCGTGGCAGCGGCAAACCACTACTGCCACGACCACCTACCGTTCTGACCATTGCCACCACCAACTAGCCCTGTCCCCGTATGTCGCCACCAAACCCAGAACCAATCACCACCCTGTCTCGACCAAAAATCCGGCCAACCCAGGCCAAATCCATACGACAACAGCCAGCCATCACCACCCATCTCAGCCACCACACAGAAAAGAAAAAGAAATAAACCCTAACCCTAAAACTCACCTTCGTCGAGCCGACCAGGCCGCCGACTTCGCCAACCAACTCCAGCCGCGACCCCAACTCCTAACCGCTCTTTCCTTTGTGCCGTGTCCGCCGCTGACCCCCGAGCCGTTTCCTCGAACTCCGGCAACCCATTGCCGCCCCCATCCCACGACCGCGCAGCCGTATCCACAGCCGAACTCTGGCCGGGCCGCGTGCGCCTTCCGATGACACCCTCCTCCGTCGCGCCTAGCCGTGGCCACCGCGCGAGCCGCCTCCCCTTCGCCGCGAGTCGCCGCCACCGAATCAGACGACCACCACCAGTAACCCCGATCCCACTCCTCCGTGCATCGTCGCTCCTCCCTCCTCTCCTTGACCACAGCTCCCCGAACTCACGACCCCTCTCTCCCTTTCAACTTCCGCTCTCACCGCCCGCTCTCTCGCGCCCTGGCCGTCCAGCCATCAGCGCCGAGCCCGACCCCCTTTTCCCACAGCTCCTCTCATTCACTTCTCTCTCTCCTCTTTTCTATACTTAAGTACACTGTTCTCTGAAAGAGAGAACAGTTTCGGCTAATATTATTTTATTATTTTTATTATTTTATTTTTTGTTTTTACTATTGTTACATATTGTTATTATAATATTATTACCATTATTATTCTCATTCTTATACTGATTTACTATTATTCTTATTTCATCTTTATTATTAATATCACACTATTTTTATTATTATTTATCAGTAACTATGATTAGTATTTTAGTTGTGTTATTGACAAGTGTGTTTTTTTAATAGTTATGCAATAATTCTCAAAGTTTTGTTTATGGAGTTTAAAAGCCCTAAATACTATTATCTTGTTGTAAATATATATATATATATATATATATATATATATATATATACAAAAAAATATATATATAAATATATATATATATATATATATATATATATATATATATATATATATATATATATATATATATATATTTTGTATATATATATATATATATATATATATATATATATATATATATATATATATATATATATATATATATATATATATATACAAAAATATATATATATATATATATATATATATATATATATATATATATATATATATATATATATATATATATATATATATACAAGCAATCTATGTTTTAAGCCATAAAAATAATTTTGCCGTATTTTACTATTTTAACCTAAAAGTATTTTTTTAAATTATTATACATGAACTAATTTCAAGTATTTATGTAAAATATAACTACCAATAAAACATAGTTTTCAAAGTATCCTATACACTTTCAAGTCGTTACATAAAATATTTTACTCAGCAAAGAATAGTTTTGGACCTAAAGAATTTCTACGTATAACTTACCTATAAATATTTTGGGATATAAAATATATTTTCAGGAGGTAATATTTTCTAAAATCATAAATATATGATTACTTATCAAATTTCTTCCAATTATCCTCTTGTCCATGACCAAGCTATTACTCCTATTCCCTCACCAATTCTAGACTACCCTAGGTCGACCCTAACTATTCCAACCGTCCCGGACCTAATGGACCTGTCCGTGCCACCATCAGAGGTCTCCTTGTGTAGTTATTACCCGAAGTCGCAGTTCTTGCCATATTGATCATTTTAGTACACCAGGTGTCCTACCAGGCAAGACACCTTGCCATTTGCTGTTTATTTATTTTAGTTCATATTTCATGCATTATTTATTTTCTTTATGCAAAATAAACTGTGATACATGGCATAACCTGTTAGAACTTACTGTTCATTTATATTTTCTGCTATGTATTATTTTTCTTACACATTAAACCTATATTTAAGGGACCACCTTGTGTGTTGCATTCATTGGCCTTGACACGTTGTACCACAAAGTTGTGTGTCGCATGTAGAACACGGACATGCGTGATTGGCTGGCCACCGGTGCGTATAAGCCGTGCGATAGGAATAACCGCTAATAGAGATTGCATGTTAGTTTGACTTAGCGGTTATAGAGGTTTCACTACAAAAATTTGTCAGATTAGCGACGTTAGAAAATGTCGCTATACTTGACGAAAACGTCGCTAAGAGAATTTAGCGACGTTTTGGTCGACGTTTCATGAACGACGGAAAAATACGTGTCGCTAAACGAGGAAAACGTCGCAAAACGTCGCTCGGGCGACGTAATTTAGCGACGTCAATAACGTCGCTAATTAGCGACGTTATCTGCGACGTTTCTTCGTTGACGCTAATTAGCGACGTATAAGGCGACGTCAGGATTTGGTCGCCGTTTAGTGACATTTTTGCGACGTTTTGGCGACGACGAGCTGACATCAGATTTGGTGCCACGTGTTGCCACGTCAGCATTTAGCGACACTAGTAGCGACATTTAGTAACGTCGCTAAATTGTAGCGACGAATATTAACGTCGCTAAAAACGTTGCTGAATTAAAAAATTAAAAAAAAATAGGTTCCAGAATGCAAATGGAGCTGGAGCCTGAGCCAAAATACAGAATACAAAACACAAAATACAGAATCCAATCCCTGGGTTCGTCGACCCCTCGGTGGAACACTCAACACCGGTACGCACAATACTTTCCAGAATATATAAAAAATATAAAGAAAAAAATACTATCTGCAACAAACAATGTCAATATATAATATCCTGAACAAACCAAATCAATATCCGCAAATACGTACAAACTCAATATCCTCAACGAAAAAGCTGAATATCCCCAAATACGTATAAAGTAAAAAATATAGTACAGTATATACTCAATATCCTCAACTACTGATCGCCTGGAGCTGGACCCGGTGCTGGAGGAGAAGCGCCACCAGATGACTGTCGTCGTAACGTCAGGATCGTCTGATACTCCTCCGGTGACAACAGGTGGACGAGCATGTCCTCCCGTGCACCATCGGATGTAGACGATGCTCCCGGCGTACCAGCAGACGGTCGCTCCGCTGCTATCTCCTAGAAATACTGTATCTGCTCGGTCAACCGCTACGTAGCCTCCTGCGTAGCACGGGTCATCTATTGCAGCGCCTTCGTAGTCTCCTCCAGCCTCTAAAAGCGTGAGATGAGCGCAGAATCATCTTTATGCGGTGCCCCCATCCTCTGCAGCATCTTGTCACGCAGAGCTGCGATCTACGCAAGGACGTCACTCTCCTGCTGGCGGATCGACTCCTCAGTCTGTGCGGGACCGGGCACACTAGTAGCGGTCGCAGAGGACTGTGACGCAAAGAAGGCACCATAGGAGCCAGTACCATAGTACGTACCCCTATGCATGCCACCAACGGCCCTCATCCACAGCTCGTCATCTGACTGAGCTGCAGCTGGGGGTTGCTGGAAGTGCTAGCACTAGCTCCCTCCTCCTGTGTCGGCCTGGCCTCCCTAAGCCTCAAAAACTCGGCCTAGAAATAACATCTATATGAATTCTCACGTGGTCGCTAAAAATTAATATAGTAATGCACTTGCATTAAGTAAAACTTCTAAAACTCGGCCTAGAAATAACATCTATATGAATTTTCTACGTAACTAAAAATTAATATTAATGAACTAGCATTAAGTAAAACTTACGTAGGTGTCCCGGGCCTTGTTGTCTACGAACAGCTCCCCCTTCTTGTGCGTGGCGAGGAACAAGGTCACCATATTCGGGTCTTCTCCCGATGCAACCTGTTACGAAATTATTATATGATTTGTCAGTTAAGTTGAAAGAAATATATTACTGTAAAGTATTAATTATGGGTATACGGCGAGATATGTACCATATGGGTGAAGAAATCCATGATGGACCTTGATCCACCACACCACTGCGACCCCGCCTGTCGTGCTCTTTTAGACTTTGCGGACTTCTCCTTGTAGGCTTCCTCATCGAATCTCCTCTTCAATACCGCCCAGTCGGCGGCAGAGATCCAACCCTGAATAGGCAATCCCCGGTGGTTGCGATCTTTTTGGTCGGTAATCGCGTCCCTAATAAGCTTGCTGGTGACGGTGGAAAATATAGCCTCGACAGCAACGGCGCGGTAGGGAGGGAAGAAGTAAGTCCGCTGAAAAAATCATAGAAGTACATAAGTTATAACATAACGCACTAAATGTTAAAAAGAAATAAACTTTTATGTACCGAAAAGTGCTCAAACCAGAAGGCCTTCCTGTCGGCCAGGACATCCCTCCAGTTGATCCAGGGCCCCCCGTAGTTCAGTCGCAGGAATGTACCCAGCGCCCGGTGTATGAAGGAGGGATAATACCTGTAAAATAGAAATTAAAATTTATTAAACAAGTTTATAATAAATTTAAACAAATTAAATGCAACAATTTTACTTACCGCCTGGTCCGAATACATGCCCAATGTCTCAGATGGGAGCTGTACTATGCCCCTGCCCCGCCCCCTGTCCCTGCCTCTGCCCCTGCCCGTAGCCTGCCCTTCGGCCTCGCCCTCGCTCTCGGCGTGGGCCTCGCCATCGTCCTTGTCCTCGACGTAGGCCTCGGCCTGCTCCTCAATAGTGGGGTCGACCTCTGGAATACTCGACGGTACTGGCTGCATAGAAGAAGAAGGCCCTAGCCTCGAACTGCTAGAGCCGGGTATGGAGGCACTGCCGGCGACTAGACCGCTAGTGTATGGTAGAGTGCGGAGGGATGAGGAGTCGGTAGGAGTGGTAGATGGAGACGATCGGGCTCGTCGACTTCCACCAGGACCGGAACCAAATGATCCACGTCGACCCATATCTGAAAAAATACAGAAGTATACCATACTACATCTTAAAAAAACAAAAGTATACCATACTACAGCCAGGGAACGTCGCTAAGTAAACCATACTATATCTGAAAAACAAAAGTAAACCATACTACATCTAAAAACGTCGCTTATTAACGTTACTAAACCAAAAGTTAACCATACTACATCTGAAAAAAACAAAAGTAAACCATACTACATCTGAAAATTATACATATTCAATCCTCTTCTGAAAATTCATCTTGTTCCGATTCCCCTTCATCTTCCTCTTCTTCTTCCTTTTCCTCTTCACTTCTATCAACTTCCTCTTCCTCTTCTGATACTTCTACCTCTTTCAATTGATGAAACATGTCATGAGGAACTTCCGTTGAGTCTACATCGACAATATTTGTAATAAGAGGTAGTTCGTCTTCCTGATAAGCTATCTCGTCGACATCGAAGGTGTTCCGAGCTTTAGTCTTACAGACTGCCCACCAATCTGATCTTTCGGCTCCTCGTTTTGGATAGCTGGTAAAGTAAACTAGCTGAGCCTGGCTTGCTAGAACAAACAACTCATAAGCTTGATATCGACGGCGATAATTTATGTCAACAAGTCCATGTTTGTCAACTCTCCAACCTCGACCCTGGATCGGATCGAACCAGTCACATCTGAACAAGACGATCTTACAAGGTTCTATAGCATAATTGTATGTCAGTTCCACAATCTCCTGTAAGATGCCAAAGAAGTCATTGCCTGGGTCGACGTCTTTGTAGTTTGAAGATTTTATGCACAAACAGCTATTCTTCGTAGAATCCAAATCCAAGAAGTGGTCTCTTATTCGAGCATTTGTTAACTTGAACCTGAAACCATTTACGCAGTAACTTGGCCAGGTCTTCACTTGATAAATTGGCCCCTTGGCTAGAGTTTTAATATACTCATTCTTAAGGATTGCCTCAGGACGATCAACCTAAATACCATAGAAACGATGCTAACTTAATTATTATGTGCAAGTATAAATGTACAGAAAAAGTAAATTGTGACTACGTCCGTACATATGCTCTCAACCAAAAAGAAAAATGAAGTCTCATTTGTCGTTCTACTTCCTCCTCGGTTGCGTACGGATTGTTGGACGTTACCTCATCCTTAAACATGCTGAAAAGCAACGAAGCATAGGTATATTAGTTATATTCAGAAGCAACGAAACACGCAAAATAATTTTACTTACCTCTCTAGCTTGTCCACTTTTTTCTCGTCGCAGTTGAGCAATACATATAACATTGCAGCGCTAACCTCGTCGTCATTTAGATATCTTTTTTTTATTTTACCAGATGGTTTTCCGTAGGCAGTAAATACTTTCAATTTTGCCCCCATACCAACTTCATAGCCGTCGTCATTTCTGGGAGCCCTTGTTCTGTTTGTAGCAATATGAGGCTAAAAATACATGGAACAGAAGTTTGAAATCTCCTCAAGGACATATGCTTCACAAATAGAACCCTCCACCTATGCCTTATTTTTTACCTTCCTCTTGAGGTGGTTCAACTGTCGCTCAAACGGGTACATCCAACGATAGCCGACAGGTCCGACAACAAGAGCCTCATGGATAAGATGAATCGGCAAATGCTCCATTGAGTCGAAGAATGCAGGAGGAAAAACTCTCTCAAATTTGTAAAGTGTTACCACAATGTCATTCTCTTGCTTCTCTAAACGATCGACGAGCAACTTGCAAGAACAAAGATCTCTGAAAAATATGCTAAGCTCTGTTAATGGATCCCAGACTACCGGCGGTAATAATTCTCGAAATGCAACAGGAATTAACCTTTCCATGAATACGTGGCAATCGTGGCTTTTCATTCCGGTCAGTTTACACTCCTTTATGTCGACACAAATTCTTAGATTGGAGATGTATCCGTACGGAAATTTTAAGTCCTGGATCCATCTACAAAGTCTCACTTTGTCCTCCTTGTCCAGCGAGTAGATTGCCTTAGGCCGCAAAAGCTTTCCCTTTTCGTTGTCTATCATGTGCAATGTAGGGCGTCTACATATTTTGGCTAAGTCCAATCTAGCCTTCTGATTGTCTTTTGTCTTTCCTTTGACGTCCATTACAGTATTAATTATGTTATCAAACACATTCTTCTCAATATGCATGACATCAAGGTTATGTCTAATCAGATTTGTGCTCCAATATAGCAGATCCCAGAATATACTCCTTTTGGTCCAGTTATGATCTTTGCCAAATCCCTCGCAATGGCTGCTCGTTGTAGGATCTTCAATAGCACTTGGGATTTCTTTTACTTGCTCCTATGTGTCCTCTTCGGACCACATTGGTGGTGGATCGCCCTTCTCTATAGCTCCGGCACGGAATGCAGTTCTGTTCCTACGATACGGATGGTCTTTCGACAAGAACTACCGGTGACAATCAAAGAAACATGGCTTTCCTCCGTGTCTCAAACGAAAAGCCTTAGTACGGTCCATACAATACGGACATGAAAGCCGACCATGAGTGCTCCATCCAGATAACATTCTATAATCCAAAAAGTCATTGATTGTCCACATTAGTGCTGCCCGCATCTGAAAATTTTGTTTTTTCGAAGCATCATACGTGTACGCCCCTGTTTCCTATAGCTGCTTCAGCTCATCTATCAACGGCTGTAAGTACACGTCGATGTTCCTCTTCGGGTTGTTCGGACCGGGGATGATAATAGTTAAGAACATGTAATGTGTCTTCATACACATCCAAGGCGGTAGGTTGTACGGAGTGAGGATTACCGGCCAGCATAAATATTGGGAGCCTGAAAGACCAAATGGGGTAAAACCATCAGAGCAGAGCCCCAACCTTACATTACGCGCATCAGAAGCAAAATTAGGATATGCTCGATCGAAGTGCTTCCACACTTCTCCATCAGATGGGTGATCCAACACTCCTTCGGTCTGTTATCGGTTGTGCCAACTCATATTTTCGACAATCTCTTTCACCATGAACAATCTCTGCAACCGCGGCGTCAACGGCATGTAGTGCATTGAAGCAGTCGGTCTTCTAGACTTGCATGCAGCAGTTGGCTTGTAGCGATCAGCACCACAGAATTCGCATACTTCTGCATTCTTGTGATCTTTGTAGTAAAGCATGCATCCGTTCTGACAGTAATCGATCTTGTCGTATCCCATCCAGAGAGATCTCACCATCCTCTTAGAGCGGTAGAAGTCTTTCGGTAACTTGGCACCCTCCAGCAAGATATCGGTAATCAACTCAGGCACTCTATTGTAGCATTCTTGGGACATGTTAAAGTCAGACTTTATACTCAAGAGCCGAGTGATCACCTCTAATGGTGAATGGTTCTCACAGCCAGGGTATAAAGGAGTCATTGCATTCTCCAGCAACTCCATGAACTTCGCGGCATCGACATTCGGTGCCTCCTCAGCTGCGTCACGATTGTATGGATAGAAACTAGGTCCCACAGCGTCGAAGACCAAGTTCAAGTAATCGTTGTCGACACCAGTTCGGTTGTGGACATTCATATAATGCTCCACAAAAGGCTCCACATAAGGCTCCACATAAGGCTCCGCTTGGAATGCTAAAGGTACAAGCTCTCCGTGTGCGGTCCATTGGTAGTAATTCGGAAGGAAACCTTTTGTGTATAAATGATACGTCACATCCAATTCTGGTTGAAACTTCATGTTCCGACATTTTGCACATGGACACTTAATGTCCACGCCGTCCATGGATTAAGGAAATGCCTTCGCGAATTGGAGGAATTGTTCTACTCCGGCGATGTATTCATCTCGCACACCACACCTGTCATCTCGAATGCGGTTGTACATCCACGAACGGTCTAGCAGATACATGGATATAGCCATTTCTAGATATCTGCAAATATGAATAAACTTCAAAACTAAAACGAATATACTACATACTACGGCCGTGACTCGGGACCATTCCTATGAGTCGGGACCATTCCTACTACATACTACATACTAAAACGAATAAATTTCAAAACTAAAACTTAAAAACTAAAACGAATATACTACAAACTAAAACGAATATACTACATACTACGGCCGTGACTCGGGACCATTCCTATGAGTATCGGGATCAAGAAAACTACGTGTTATAAATATCGGCACTATCGGTACGTGTTACAAATATCGGCACTATCGTGTTATAAATTAACCAACCAACAAAACTATGTGTTACAAATATCGGCACTATCAGTACGTGGTTTTGAATCGGAGTATCACATTTTTTGGTGTCGGAAAACAAATAACTATTACTAAATTATCAGTTCTTTCGACACTATCGGTGCCCCTGACCCAGCCCACACGCACCCCTTTCCCCTCCCCCCTATACCACCCCTAACCCTAACCCGAACCCTATCCCTAACCCCTCCCCCACCTGCGCCCCCCTCCCCATCCCCTCCAACCCCTACACCACCCCTAACACTAAACCGAACCCTAACCCTAACCGCTCTCCCCCCTCCCTAACCCTAACCCTAACCCTAACCCCACCCCTAACCCTAACCCTAACCCGAACCCTAACCCTAACCGCCTCATCCCTCCCTAACCTTAACCCTAACCCCACCCCTAACCCTAACCCGAACCCTAACCCTAACCGCCCTCACCTCCAGCCGCCATCACCCCTTCCTGCCCCACCCACCCTGCCGCCCCCTAACCATTCCTCTCCCCCAACCACCCGTACCACCCCTGTCCCTCCTCCCGAGCCACCAGCACCCACCCAACCACCAACAACAAATAGAGAGAGCGAGAGAGAGGGAGTCACGTACCAGAGGAGAGTCGCCAGAGAGAGTGAAGTCTCCGGAGAGAGTGAGAGCGAGAGCGTGAGCGCCGAAGAGAGTAAGAGCGAGAACGCCGGAGGAAGAGAGTGAGAGAGTAAAGTGGATGGGGGAAAATGAATTCGGGGAGAATTTAATTTAGTTAGAATTTAGCGACGTTACTATTAACGTCGCTAAAACAGTCGCAATTAGCAACGTTTGGCGACGACTAGCTCACGTAACTAGTATACGTCGTTGTCATGTCTCCATTTGTGTCGCTAGTAGCGACGGTTACCGACGTTTCATTTATACGTCGCTAATGTCTACAATTTGGCAACGTCTTTTTAACGTCGCTAAATTTATGTCGCCAATTGAGCAGATTTTAGTAGAGTTTACTGTTGTGGATACAACATAGTAGGCATTGGGCGGGGAGGACAATTCCTTAACGTATGGGTTTCGATGCACTTTCCCTTGTGACCCGGAAGCTCCGCTGGAGATACGGGGTTGATGACCCATGATTACTGACGGCCACTGACGTTTTGTGGAACGTTATGCTCTTACTGATGGGGCCTATGGTGCCCCAGGGGGGACTACGCCGATCCTATTTAGCCAGGACCCATGCGTAGGAAGGATTATTCTTAACTACATTTCACTTAGAATGGATAGGCACCTTTATCCGTTAGGTACGAGTACTTTTGGTTTGGGTACTTGTATCTGACCGTGGCTTGGAACAATAACTTGTCGCGGATTAGTTCGTCACATCTTGTCCTTGTTTGGTTGTAGGTGTGGCTTACTACTTCGATGAGAAGGTATTGAACCTTGTTGGGGTCTGGATACCATATTGGATTCATAGCATGGAAAGATACGTCACCGTGAATTAGTTTACCATCTCCTGTCCTTTTTTGGTTGGGGGGATGGTACGCTCGTTCAATTGGTGCGTATTGGACTATGTTATATTTCAATTGACTTATTTATTTAAGCAATATTTATTCAGTTTATATGGCATGATATTATGTGTCTTGTTACATCCCTCTGAGGACCTGGTTATCTCGCCAGGTGTGTGCGATTGTCTTTCGCAGGTGTTCTAGCTCTAGCCGTGATCATCGCTATTTCTTCAAGGATGATTGCATTTGGATCGTCTTCGCTTCGCTCGCCAAAAATTATTCTTTTGTATATCATGTATTTCTTTTATTTTTGTTGGTAGTGGATTTGTCTCCGCCCAACATATTGTATCAAGACAATTCATTAGCATTACATGACATCTTTTATTCTTTCATTTTGTGGATGAGATTAGTTTATTGTGGTTCTACTGCATTTTATAGCTTATGTATTCATACGAGATTTCTATATATTGGAGTATACTTCGTATATATACAGCTGGCATGTCTACGTTCCTAGTCCTACATATTTTGGGACTGGGGCGTTACAGATATCGAATACCTTGAAGTATACGGAGACTCTAAACTGATTGTCAATCAGGTTAAAGGCACGTATGAAGTTCGGCATAAAGATCTCGTTCCATATCATAAACCTGCAGTCAAACTGGATACATCATTCAAAGGCTTCTTCGTTGAACATGTACGTCGAGCTTGTAATATAGAAGCTGATGCGCTTGCTAATCTAGCAGCAGTATTAGTGATTCCTATAAAAAGACAACAGATGATCATCATCACTAACAGAGAATTATTCTGTATCGAGAATAATTTGCATCTGGAATCTAGCAATTCAGTCGAAGTTTGTATTAGGAGCGAAGACTGGAGGGCTCCTTTCATCGACTTTACGGTACATGACATCCTACCTGAAGATCCCAAAGAAGCCACAATAATCCGTCAGCGATCACTCTGATTCTACTACAATCATACCTCCAAAATACTCTATCGACGATCATATGACGGTATGCTTCTAAGTTGTCTTGTGGGAGATGAAGCAAAGCAGATACTATGTGAAGCTCACGATGGTGTCTGTAGCCTGGTCCTAAGCTACAAGTTCAGATTCGACGTATAGGATACTATTGGCCAACCATAGTGTCAGATGCCATTGAATATTCAAGAAAATATCGAGCATATCAAATCCATGCGGATTTTATTCATCAACCTTCAGAATTTTTGCATCCAACTACAGCATCATGGCTCTTCGAAGTTTGGGGCATGAATGTTATTGGTCCTATTAATCCACCTTCATCTCGAGGACATCGGTTTATCCTAGCTATAACCGATTACTTCTTAAAGTGGGCTAAAGTTATACCCTTAGCAGAAGTCAAGACAAGCAGTGTCATCAACTTCATTAAACATCATATGATCTATAGATTCGGTATTCCTCGAAGAATTATCCATGACAACGGACCTCAATTCATCAGTCAGAAGTTCACTCAGTTCTGTGATGACAATAGGATCAACAATGTTGCTTCTACAACCTACAATTTTGCAGCTAACGGTTTGACGGAAGCATTCAACAAAATGATCATCAAGCTTCTTAAGAAGTTCGATTCCACCAATAAACATAATTGGATCGAAAAGCTTGGAGAATGTCTATGGGCCTACCGTACTACTATACATACTCCGACTGGCTGTACACCTTTCTCTTTGGTGTATGGATGTAAAGTTGTCCTACCATTGGAGATTCAGATCCCATCACTGAGAATTGCTATTGCCAACGAACTCACAACAGAAAACAATAATCGTCTTTGACTTCAGGAGCTTGAAGCACTTGACGAGAAGCGGCTACTAGCTCAACAACACATCGAGCTATATCAAGCTCGTATCTCAAAAGCCTTCAATCGTAAAGTCAAAGTACGAACATTTCAAAAAGGCGAGCTAGTCCATACCGTCATACGTCCTATGACTATGACACACATGAGTAAGGGCAAGTTCGAGCCAAAGTGGGAAGGTCCCTATGTTATAAGCAAGGTTTTCTCTAACGGAGCTTATCAACTGTCTGGATGGATGGCTGAATCACTATGATGCCTATCAACGATAAATTTCTGAAGAAGTACCATGTTTGAAATGTGTACTGTATTTTCTAACAAATATTGTACATACTTCAAATCTTTGAATCTCCAGTGGAGTCTATCCAGATATTATGATACATCTTCGTTGATCCTTAACATCTACTACATCATTACAAGCATCAACTTTTGAAATCCAGCTGTTTTAAAAAGATATCCTATTCTTGAGTCCCAGTTGGCCCAAGGATAATCAATAGATATACGAATTCATGTCCACATTACCTCTGAATTATACTATCTATATTAACGACTCATCACGTCCATATTACCTCTGATGATGTCGTCTCAAAAATGATAATATTTCAAGTTATATTCTGTCATGTCCACATTACCTCTGAACAGATATAATAAGTATTATTATTTTCAAGAGATATGTCATGTCCACTACCTCTGAGCATATTTCTTATTCCTATCTATCGCTTATGTCTCAAACAGATACGTAATAAGTAATAGAGCCATAAAAAGATCATCAATTTTTATTCAATGACGAGTAAAAACATCAAAATATTATATTTCATCAAAATATTCCAAACAAAAAAAGTTATTACAATCAGATAACTTTATCTGGAAGTTTGGGTGCCCATATCGGTAATCAGCCTCTTTAGATATTCAGCTCTCTCCACCCTAAAGTTAATCACCCTTTTCCTGGCCAAGTCTCTCCCGGACTCTGGGTCAAAAGGTTGCAGTGAATTAACTTGGCGTTCAATTGTTGTAACCTAAACTTGGACGAATTCATCTCGCTGCCTCATCAGATCATCCAGATGACTTGCGACAACTTGATGCAGTTCAAGCACCTCTTCTTCATGCTTCTTGGCTATTGTGATCGCCTTACGAAGCTTGGCCATCTCAGCTTCCAGCTCTTGAAGACGAGTTTGGCATTCAGCTGCTTCTTTTTCTTTCTCTGCGGCTTCAGTCTTATAATACTCCATGGCAGAGGTAGTTTTGGTAATGCTCGTTTCCATTTATCCAGATCGTACTGTGAAGGCAACTACAGAATCTTTCAAAGTTGCCTGTTGTGCCTCATATTCACGATCCATTGCATCACATTCTATATATATGAGTCTCTGAATGTTACCTTTTGTCAAATCCTGATAAGATTTGATAGGCTCTTCAAGCGCATCCAAGATATGCTCCAAAAAACTGACTCTTTCAGTATCGTCGATATTGCGGATGGCTTCAATGGCAAAGGAAGCAGTTCTCCTTACTGATTCATAAGGGTGGCTTTTCTCCAAGGCCATATGAATAAGAGTATTCAGAGAGAGAAAGAAGGCGCTTGTATAAGTCTCGACGAGGCTATTTATCATCGCCGATATGCCAGGTATTGCCACTTTGCCAACAACTCCTCCTTCCGCAGAAGATTGATTGATCGCAGCTTGTGTACCAGGAGATTTTGGTGCAGGCATCCTTAAGGAGCTTCCTTCTGCAATATGAATCCCTATGTCCAGAGGAGCCATGGTGGAACTGAAGCTGAAGGTTGTAGATGTCAACGGGGCTGCAGCAATAGTCCCTACGTGACCCTCTGCAATCAAAAAGCACAATCATTATATATTATGTCAAACAATATCAAAGAAGTAATGGTGAATAAAATTAGAAATTTACCTGAATCTGGCAGCATATATGGAGTCTCACGAGACGTAGTGTCTCGCTCTGTAATGAGCCTCGCCATGGTGTTCTCAGAGACAGCCGCGTGGCTACTACCAGCTTCAGAACCACCTAATATGAATTCAGCATGGTCACCTAGGGCTGCCACCTCTGCCCCCTTTGTTTCAAAGATATGTTCAACTGGGGTCTGAATCTCCTCAGCATTAACTTCTTTAGGGATTTCATCACCCTCGATATCAACATCAAAATTCTCACCACCTCTTGGTTCATCGAGATTCTGATTATCATCTTTAGTGCTTGGATGACCCTCATCTTCAATAGGGTATTCTTTACCCTCAACAACAATTTGGCTATCTTCGACCGTCGAATTTTCATCCTCTTGGGCTATTGTTCGAGCTTCAGAAGCAGCATCTCCAAGATCTTCCTCAATCAGATCATCACCGAAGTCACAGCCGTCTAATGCCTCTATCCTCTCCTTGTCTTCTTGAGAGGGTACAGGAGCTTGGGCCATAGAGGAAGCTGGAACATTCGAAATATCTTTTGAGGATAATATATCTTCAGGAGGCGCGATCTCCGGAGCACTCTTGGTAGGGGATGGTAACATCACTCCCGCCGCAGCAAGTGCAGTCACAGGAATGGTGATCCTTATAAATACTGGTTTTGAAATTGGAACTGAAGGAGTATCCGCGGCAACAGTTGGAGCCAGAATATTCGTTGCTCGAGTCTCTACAAATTGAAAACATACATATCAACACAAATGTCCAATAAATCAATATCTGCAAGGGCAAGAGTATCACCTTTCGAGGATAGTGGGTCTTACGATGGCAATGACGATTCTGGATGACCAAGAGACTGCCCCAATACTGAGGGAATAAATGAAGTTGCAGCTTCTTGCTGCACAACTTCGATTACCAACAGTTTTCTCCTCGTTTTGCGCTTGAGCAGTATTAGAGGAGATCCTTCGAATCCAGAAAGTTTATCCTACACATCCGGCCTCCTACTAGTCTCTTTAGTAGGAATTATACTTTCTTTGGGGATTGGAGAAGGGGTTGTCCCCGTTCCTCCAGAAGAAATCCCTACTTCAACTTGTCGCGTCTGGGATCTAGTCCTCGTTGTAGGCTGTTCAGTAATAACAACTGCTTCTTTCGTTTTCTTCTTCCAAGCCTTAGGAGGAGAAGGAGGTTCAGCTAGGGCAGATGGGGTAGATGACTCCCTGACTTTTTATCTTTTGCTAGTCCCTTTTGCAGGAGATTTATCTTTCTGCTTCTTGAGGGAGATTTCTAGTAGATTATTCACCTCGTCGGGGAGACCGATAAGGGTAGCTTCAAGAGGCTCATCAACAGGAGCATTCTCTTCAGCCTGTCTGAATTCCAGGGTGGTCTTGGTCCCTGCTCTTGACCATATGATGCTAACAAACCTGTCAGACAAATTGAAGCCTTCGAAGAAAGTATTGGCCGAAGTATAAAAGTTTGCGTATATATATAACATACACGGGCCCACTTCAAAAGTAACAGAGGTCATTGAGAATGTAGCCTTAGTGCCCCTGGCACTGTAATATCTCCACCCTCTAGCACCATCAATCAGATATCCGGAAGCTTTCAGACAGGTGGCTGCGTTGCCGACGTGCATTTGATCAAAACCGAACTGACGAGCAAATCGGCTAGGTAGATACAGTTCTAGACAACACTCACCTCTAAATCGATATATCAGGTCAGAGGGTCTGATCATCTTCAACCACATAAAAGCAGCTAGCGGTGGACGAGCACCCATAGGCTCTAGGTCCATGAGCAAAGGAGGAAGATTCTCAGTTCCAGGAGGTGAAGGAATATAGTAGAATCTCCATTCGAAACCCATATTCAATGCCTTTCGGCAATCAGTAAGGGAGTTTACTTTCCATCAATATGTGGCGTAACGTCTGATGAAGTCTCCTCCTATGACACCTAAAGCAGGATCCATCAGAACGGGGTTATGTAGCAATAACCAGCCGAACAAGTAAGTATATGGCATCTCAGTACGGAGAAATTCCCCTCGAGTACTGGGATCTCTCATCATGGCATTTGTGAAGGAACGAAGTGTAACCACTATTTTTCTAAAATAAGGGTATTCTGGTAATTATGTAATTTTTTATTTTTGAATTATTTTATAATATTTTAATTGGCATTGTGTTAGCAGTCGGTTTAACCTTAGCTAACCATGATTAGAGACTAACCATGATTTTAGAAACCTAATTATCATTTTAGAATTGAATTATGGGTTCTAACCTAATTAGGAAACAATTTAAGTTATTTTTAGGCTATTTAAATATATAGCTTTTGGCCTTTTGCTAATGGGCTTCTATTGGACTTTAGTGAATTGTGGCCCATACCTAAACCCTAACCCTAGCTATGCTGACCGGCCACAAACAGCAGCCCCCTATATATGTGTTACACTATTGTAGCCGTTAAGCTTTACAAACCCTAGAAATCCTCTTTCCTTCCAATAGCCTCTTTTCTTGAATTCTTATCCAAATCTATCCTAACGAAGTGTGCGGCAATCGATGGGAGGAGAGAAACCTGCTAGAGACTTGCTAGCAAGGAATCGGAGGTGTTGGACCGGAGGAAATCGGCATCGACGCGTTTGGAGGCTCGTTTCATTGAGATATTGACTCTCAATAGGTAAACCCCTCTAAACACCTGTAAAACCCGATTTTTATTCGTAGATGCATCCATATAGATAACCCAGACCTGTGCATGAAGTTTGGTAGGTTTTTGTATATGTTTGATAGGCGTGTCGGACACATGTCGGTTCATTGGAACATGTGTTCGACGAAATGCCGCTTAGAACTGAAAGTTGGTATTTTGTGATTCTATTTTCACGAATTTATTGCTGTGATTATTTGAAATAACTTTCGTGAAAATGGATCTCGATTTGACACATTTTTAGTATCCAAATCGGACACGGACACGCATGCACGAGGCCCGTGCACGGTCCCGTACATGCCCTGCTATCTGAGTGTCATAACTCGACGCACAGAACTCCATTTTACGTAAAATTTCATGGACGCATGGGTGCGACCTCTGCCCACGCGCTCCTAAAATTTCATAAGGTTTCATGGAGCGTGCGCGAAGAAATCAAATGCGCACGCTTCAACCAATACTGTGCACGCGGCCAAAAATTGCCGCTGACACGGCCTTCGTACGCGAACACGACGCGAAGAGGACTCATTCCAGGAGCACGGACATGAAGCCCTAGACCTAATCTACCTAGGGACTTGACCACGTGGCATGACATGATTCATGTCGCGAGCTACGGATGTCCACACGCGTCCACGAGGCCGCGCGTGCGCGTACGTACAGCCCTTGCAGTCTGAGTATCATAACTCGACGGATACTGTCACGACCCGCACCCAGTATAGGGGCACGAGAAGTGGGTACGTCCAGCCTACGTTGCAGTATCGGCAGTAGAACGCTGTCCTAGGTCACTATCCCAAACTAAATACAATATGATATACTCTCCGAACGGAGGACAAATCACATAAGGTACAACTCAATCACAAATCTAGAGATGGAAATAGCACGATATGATAAATATGAAATATTCAAACTGAGGTACAAACAGAAGAGAAAGTCTAAGCGTCTAAACGACACAACATCACAAACATCTAGAAAATAATACAACTCTAAAGTCAATACAAATGACATAAGAAATGAGATAAAGCCTAGCTAATCTAGTCTAAGCAGTAGGGATGACGTCCTCCGCTAGAGCTGGATCCTCCTGTAGGTCCAACTCACAGGTGTCGTCTAAATGGGCTCCATAGTAGGTTGGGCAAATATCCTCGGTATCATCTGTAATATTTTAACAGGTCCAGTCAGGACGGGAGCGAGCACAATACATCTTATGCAGTTCATATCATGGCAGGAAATATAAAGCAAGCAATAGAGTAAGATACATGAAACGTTGTAAGAAGATGTACAAGAAAACAGAAGATATATTTGATAACTGGAAATATATACATGATAAGTAAGAACTGTAAGTGACTAGTGATTTAGAGTACGAGATGGCCTGTAACTGGCTTGGGTTGAACATGATATACATGGGTGAACATGAGTGACACCAGCCGAGAAGGCTGTGTTGTACATGATAACACATAAAAAGTAATAAAGTGAACATAATAGGAAAATCACATGACCATTTATACTCACCCTACCCATAATCAATACACAAGGATCCAGTCAAGTTACGTTACGAACATGATGTTTCGGTTACACACGAAGCACATGAGGAAACATGAACGTACATAAGAGCACATGAAAGTACATGAGCGTACATAAAAGCACATGAGAGAACATGAGTGTACATGAATAACGCAAGAGCAAGAAATACATGATGTACATGAAACACACGACATGAAGTATCCGAAGCGCCCGCTAAGGGGGATAACATCCCATGAAAAGATCCATATAGTACCAATCCGTGATGATAACGTAATAGCATCATGTAAAGTAATCTAGAGCAAGAATATAAATCGTGACAAGTATGGAACGATCAGAGAATGTACTCACCTGCGATCTGAATGTCTGTGGGAATACACTGTCCGAAACGAGGTATCTGAGTCCTATTTAGAATAACACAAGTCATGATGTATACAAGGGGGTTATAAATGAAGTGTATAATGCATCTACATGATTTTTAGGTCAATCTTGGTCAAAGTCAATTCTGGTCTGTTGACACAAAGTCACAGTCAACCAAATATTGATAACATTGACTAAATAATACTTGTGATAATTCAATACGACACACGACGACTACATCCAGCTCAAGACAGACAATAGCTCAGTTTTGCAAATACAAGTCGTTTTTGAGTCTGTACTTTTATATTTATTGAGTCTAGACTAATGTAAGCTGAGTTGTGCTGAGCTCTTGAGACTTAACCTATAACCTACCCAAAATCCATAAGCTCCACCATCCAAATAAAGCCCATTGGACCCTAAAACCCATTTTGTGCTCTGGAGACAGAGTTCGGGCCGAACTCTGCCTCCACACAGAGTTCGGGCCGAACTCTGTCCCCTAAAAATCAGCACCCTAATTTTTAGGGTTGGCTGGTTGCTAGTTGTCCAACGGCCAAATTTTTGAAAAATCCTACCAGAATTCTGGCCAAATTCTGCCTGTTAATATCCTATAAATAGGCCATGAATTCTCTCATTTTTATTCATCCAATCTTCTCTTCTCTTCTCTCTAAAGCTCAATATAAGCCATACCCTTCTTCATCTACTAGCCACAAGCCTCCTAAGCCTCAAGTGCTCAGCATCTCTCAGCTAGGAGTTTGTGCAAGAGTTCAAAGAAGTCGCTTGGAAAATTTCAAGCATCGCCACTGCGATCCTTTGTAAGAAGTTGACGTGCTCTTCTGAAGAAAAGGCACGGGGTGTACTACTATTTCACAAATAGTGGATTTAATCCTGAGCTAGAGTTCTCAGGCCTGGACTAGTCCTCCACGAGGGAAACCAGGTTAAAATCGGCTGTGTTTGCGTATGCTTTCTTGCTCCTTATTTATTTCTGCATTTACTCTGATTGATTTTAGATTGTGAAAAAGTTGATTTTTTAATTGGCTATTATCGCTATAAACTCTATTCACCCCCCCTCTAGAGTTGCCATCTGTTCTTCATGGTCAACCTTAGGTCAAACAAAGAGTCAAGTCTACCATCTAGGGTTACATTGGTCAACTAAGTCAAACTTAGCCAATCTTGGTCAATCTAGGATTTTGCAACTTGGACCATTTAGAGTTAAACTATGAGATACAATCCTATTTTAAACCTACTCTAATATGTTATCATAGATAATTTCCTTCATTATCTATAGGGGTATCATCATAACCTTCCCTACTAGTAACATTGTATAAATAGTAGGATACCAACTCATAGGCTATATCAAGGATACTAAGGTATTACCAAGGTAATACACAAGCCTAGGTCTAGCTATCCATAGGGTAACCTATACAACCTATATACAAAATAGGCACAATATATATACACATTACATTCATTTTTTACATACATGCTTTACATTTCATATATAACATTACATGTATTCTCATACTATACATTACCTACTTGCATACATTATTCATTACCTTACATACATAACATACATTCATATATGCATACATACATATTTACATACATACATACATACATACATACATACATACATATATATACATGCATATCTACATACATTTATACATAGAGAGAGGGTTAAGGGGGTATACATAGATGTGTGTGTGTGTATGATATGGGTTAACAGGAATGAGGGTGAGGGGTTTGTGGCATGTGAGAGCTTGTGGGGGAGTGAAAGAGAGTGAGTGAGTGAAAGGGGTGTGTGTATAGTGGATCATGAGTGAATGAAATTGAGAGAGGGACTGATTTTAGTTTTAAATCAAAACATGTAAACTCAAAGCCTATAATCCAATCTCAGTTTTCATATTGCTCTGAGGTTTTCAGTTAATTCCAAACTCATTTAAAACTCTGTAATCTCTCAGGTTTGTATACATTAATTTCCAGGTTTTATAAACATAGTAATCTCAGTTTTTTATTCATAGGGAAATCTCAGGAAAATCAGTTTTAAAAGTAATCTGATTTCAGTTTTCATTCCACTTAGGTGCATCACACACACATCCATATCTCAGTTTTATATCAAATTATCATATCAAAGTTAACATTATCAATTCAAATCCCATTTTAGTTCTACATATCAATTTTTAGTTTTAAAACAAAACATTCAAACATCAAAGCTCAGTTAACTTGTATTTTAACTCAAATCCCATTCACAGTGCAATACAAATGTCAACCAAACCAAAACCGAAATCAAGACAACCCCAGATATATACAAACATTCAGTGCTCGTGTCCCAAACCGTGTCCAACTGTGTCTAATTAACCGACACCATTGTGACAGTAAAACAGTCAGTGAAGACTGCCTCGTGCGGCCATGTCGTGCACGATTGCACACAACACAGGGCACGAACACCCACGGGCTCCTGCACACACGTAGAGGGGGTATAGGGCTAGGATTTCAAGTCCCTGACACGATTCCATGTTGTGTCTGCACGCGACACAAAAGTCGTGTCAGTAGTCTCTGCTCGTGCGTAACAGTACAGTACAATATCGGTGCACTCGTGATTTCGTGTCCGCCATGACACGAGGTGTCGTAAAACTTGAGGGGGGTCTGTCAGTGATGACCCCCACCTCTGTGCCAAGTGGCACGAGTCCACGTGTCCAGATGAGGGAGGATTTAGGATCGGGTAGCAGGGGATGTGCACGGGTCTGTGCTGCATGTGTGCGTGTCCAATTTTGACACGAAAATGACACAATCTTCGACTCAGTCGAATAGATTTGGAATCTACACACCAAGGACTACACAACCATGTATTTAGTTTTAAAAATTACTAAAATAATTTCCTATGTGGCATTTCATCGAACACCCTTTTAAAAGCACCGATACGTGTCCGATACGGACATGAAATGGACACGAATTCCTACTAAACTTGCGCTACACCTAGGGAAACCCTAAATGAATGTATCTATGGAAAGAAACTGAAATTTAAATAGGTTTTATGGCAATTACCTATCGAGGGTGAAACCTCAATGAAAAATGAACAAGGGAAGGTGTTCTTCTCCAATTGAATGGTCAATTCACTTCGAAACCTTGCTAGCTGGCCTCCCTTAGCACCCTCTACTATTGGGGATAATGATGCAATTGATTAGACTCAATTTGGATATTAGGGAAGAATTTGGGAAAGAACAATTAGGGCTTCGCTCTAGGTATTTAAAAGAGGCAAGAACAACATAGGAGCATACTTATAGGAGTGGGGAGGGGCTTGTATGGCTGGCCACAAATGAATTTAGGGTTAGGTTTAGATGTAGATGAGTGGCTAGGGTTTGTCCAACCAATTCCAAGCCTTCATATTGGTTCAATAGTCTTAAGGCCTTCTTTTCCACAAATATCCTAAGGGGTAAATATCCTACTTAGAAATTGTTTCACTTAACAAAATGCCTAAAATTGGCTTTTGAAAATAAAACTAGAAAAAGTACATAAAGTACAAATTGTTCTAGGAAGTATTGCTATGGAAGTCTGATCTGAGAGCGATCACTTTGTTCCTTGGACCATACGATGATGAAGAAGAAAACTGCTTGAAGAAGAAGAACAATCGGAAGAACTAAGTCACCGAAAAGGTATCGAGCAATGGCACTGATGGCACAGTCGAATGCTTTCTTGTTTTGCTTCACCCTGTTCTTTGAGAAAAAGTGGAAGAAATGCTTCTGGGAATATCACTCTGGAAGTATGAGTTTTCTCAGAATCTCCTCTCCTGTCTCTCTGTTAATTTTTTTGATGTAAAAAATAAGTCTATTTATAGACTTGACCCCTTGTGCGTAAAAAGCAACAAAATTGGGTTTTTACGCTGGTAACTGTCACCCACGATGTAAATCATCTTCTACGCACATGGACACGTGTTCCATTACTTCAGCAAAATGGGAAGAGCACGTACACACGTTCTTCGAGAAGTGTGGCATGAAAGCCACGTGGACAAACTACGTTCTCATGTAGCCAGAAACAATCGGGCATAAAAATGACCCAAAATACGCTTCCAGCGTAAAGTGATAGAATAGGTATAAAATAGCCCAAAAATAGACCTCTCGCGTAAAGTGGCTGATAAATAGCCTTGAGCGTAAAACGTAGCTCAAATAAACTTTACGCACATGTCAACTTTGAGCGTAAAAAGCTCATACAGTATTCATGCGTAAAAGAAGCCATCTTTTAAGCGTAAAGTAACCCAATCCACACACTAAACGACAATGTTGGTTTCTATTTAAATCAAGTCTCTTCGAATTTTGTGTTATACGCTGTCAGCAAATGAATATGTCAGATTCATTATCACTTGCATTAAATGCATGATCTGACAGCATGTCCGCGGCGTAAAGTTGCTTGCGTAAAAACAGCTCGCGTAGAGTAGTCTGCGTAGAATAGCCTGCGTAGAGTAGCCTGTTTGAGCGTAAAGCTCTATTTCTTTGACTTGGTCTATAAAGCATTTTTTTACGCTCCTACAAGACCCCCTTCAAAGTTTTCAAATATTTTCAAAATTTGAAATACTTTGAACAGAAGCGTAAAATTCGGGATTTGACCAATCAGCGTAAAGTTCGGGATTTTCAACGGTCATTCGCATAAAAGTTGGGATATCCAACAGTCGGCGTAAAATCTGGAAATTTGAACCGATTCAAAAATTTCCTACAAATAGGGTACTTCGGGGAGAGAGAAAACTTTACTTGTTTTCCTTACTTTCATAATCCTGATCTTTCTCGAATCCTCTTCTTCCCCTTTCATACTTTTGCATTCAATTCGATGGCTCCCAAGAAATCCGCCGTCGGCAGCAAAGGTAAGAAGCCTGCCGTCGATTCCTCGTCGGTCGACTGCGTGCAAACTCCCGTCCGGTCATCAGCAGCGTCTCAGCAAAGCAACCCCGCCGTGGCTCCTCCAATGAAGGGTAAAGCACTGCCCTTTGGCCGTAAAACTCGTCGGAGAAGAAGACCTAAATCTTTTATTTCACGCCCACGTTATACGTGTCAGCGTAGATTAAGATAATCAAAATACGCCCACGTTTATACGTGTTAGCATAAAATTAAGAAATACGCCCACGTCTATACGTGTCAGCGTAAAATCAAGAAATACGCCCACGTCTATACGTGTCAGCGTAAAATCTAAATTACGCTCATGTCTACACATGCCAGCGTAAAATTAAGAAATATGCTCACGTCTATACGTGTCAGCGTAAAATTAAGAAATATGCCCACGTCTATACGTGTCAGCGTAAAATCTAAATTACGCTCATGTCTACACATGCCAGCGTAAAATCTAAATTACGTTCATGTCTACACATGCCAGCGTAAAATCTAAATTACGCTCATGTCTATTCATGCCAGCGTAATTTTTTAGAATACGCTCACATCAACATGTGCCAGCGTAAAATTTCGAATACGCTCACATCAACATGTGCTAGCGTAAAATCTCACAAAATGGAAAGACTTTGTGTAAAACAAAGACTTTTTACACTTTAAAACTTTTTATCAAATAAACGTAAAAGTCAAAGTTTTTACCCTTTGTATGTAAAACTTAGACCAATTTATCTGCGTAAAAATTTTAAATTAGATTTTCACTAACTTGATTTTTTTTTCTTTTGGCAGTGTACTTGCAAGCTCATCCACTTGAAGAGGTCTTTAGCTCATCAATTGGTATAGTGGGCTCGAATTATGTGGAGAATCTGTCTCATGTAGCATTTCCTCAATCGAATCCAGACTACCCCGTAGAGAGAGCACGGTTGATAGCTGCCCAAGGGGATAGGATGCTGCTATCCATTTTTAATGGAGAATTGTTGACCTCACTGAATGATCAACAATTCGCAAAACCAGCCTTCTTATTTGGGGATGCAATAGACTGCAAGTCACAAGCACACCCCAAGAAGGAGTCTTGGGTGTTCAAGTCTGGAGATAGAGCAATGTATCTCCCTGACATGGACAGAGATTACCCCTTGTCAGCATTCATCCATGCCACCCACCCTCGACAAATGCTGTGGAATTGACTCCCAGCAGTTAAGGAAGGCCGGATATAATCATATTCAAGAGAGATCACGCCAACGATATGGGGTATTACGTCACTGTTCCCAATGGCGGTATCACTTCTTTCTCTAGCCTCATGCCAGGATTTACTTCGAGTGAAGATTCGGCCTTAATCCAACCAGTGCAGACCCAGATGTTCGTTAAAAAGTTCATAAGGGCTGCGATATTATATCCCCAGACAAACCCTAGGCTACCGGGATGGTTGACTCCATTCAACCAGAACTGGATCCAGATTAGAATTTGGATGATGAAGAACTTCCAGACAGAGCTGAAAGATATCGGCCTGTATAAAGCGGTGGCTTCCACTAGTCAGGGTATACCACCGAACGGTAACTTGTTCATGGCCCTGATGGAAATATACATAAGTTCAACTAGAACTTTTGCGACCCCGAAAGGTGAAATGGGTCTTGCACTCCATGAGATGCAATTCATCTCAAAGCTGCCAATGGGAGAAGCCCCATATGAAGAATACGTTCCCTCCAACCGGGAACTTGCTGAAATCAGGAAGAAAAACCCTCAGTTGATTGAGGTATATGAAGAATTGATGTGCCACTACATGATTTGTACTATAATACATGAAAGTACATCTCATCTAGCATATATCAATAAGTGGACAACGTATCTCTTCTTCCATAAGGATAAAATATCCAAGGATGATAAAGAAAGATTCCAGGAAAACAAAGCTCCAGCTATCAATACAGATTCAATAATTCCTGTTAACAAAATTTAGGATATTATGACTGTCTACAAATTCTCTAACAAATATTTGTCTACCAAGACTGGGGAATTCGCTGCTGGAACTGAAGCCTTGAGCTTTCTCAGATATGGCAGCCAGAAGATCTCTAGGAAAGCCTTGCTGGCCGGCTTCCTTTCTTTATGGTTGAGAAGATGGGATGTACCAGGAACTGGTACAGTTGACAGAATCTACCGTAACGTACTATGGCCAACAGTGCGTTTGGTATTTAAAGTCAGAATTAACCTGTTATCGGCAATGGTGTGCCGAATAAATGCCGGTTTGAGGACTTTCGGTGAGGAGCTAATCAATAATGCTCCTCATCGGAATGTATTCTCCTAGGTAGAAATGCCCTATACTTATTTGATGGGCTGGCTGTTGCACCACAACTGCAATCTGTTGCCACCAGGCCCGGAAGATGATGCGGAGGTCTTCCTCCAAAAATTTAGCAAAGCTACATGGACTGCCACGACGGTGGCAGATACCCGGGCAGTTTTGAACTATTCTTATGGTTGGAACTTTTTCTGTATCCGGCCACAAGTTCCAGACGATTGCTTCGGCATTTAATTTGAAGATGAAGTTGAAGGAGGAGCTTTATTGCCACCATCAGTCTTCAGATGGCTACAGTGCATCAGACCCTCTTACCTGATGTACAGAAATGAAGATAATTGTGCGTTCGAACCATATCTACCCAGTAGGTTCGTTCGCCAATTTGGGTATGACCAACTTCATGTTGGTAATCCTTTACCAGTTTTCGTTACTATAGAAAACTGCTTCATGGTACAAGGGGTTGGAGATATTTCAGTACTGTCCGTACTGGTGCCAAATTTAGAGTCTCAACCACTACTAGCACTACAGAGCTACGTATACTTCATACGTATGCTCGCTTTTACGCTTCAATCCATTCCTTCGTCCATGGCTACAACATGAGAGGTAGTCTGAGATGGCCTAAGGAGGGAAATGTTGAAGAGCCGGTCAGGGTACCATCAGACATCCCTGACGATGCTGCCGTTCCAGATCCATATGTGGAAGTTATCCCTACGGGAGTTGGTGAGAAAGCTGCAGAACCTATCATCATTGGCAAGAGCCGAAAAAGGAAACAAAGTGCAGCCGTCACACTTCCAAAGAAAACCCCGGAGAAGAAGAAGAAGAAGGCTACCACTAAAAGACCTTCCAGATCAAGAGCCTTTACCCCGGAGAGCGACACTCAGGTGGATGAACCGCAACATGTACCATCTTCTTCAGTTCACCCTGGGGAAGGATCTTCAGCACCTCCACCAGCAGCACCTGCAGTAGTTCTATCTCCGGGACGTCTTAGCTTGGCGCTTCATTTAACTCTGCCACAAAAGGCACAAGTTGCTAAAGACGTCGCCCCAGTACATATTGTTGATCAAGATCCCATCCCATCTGATGAACCAGCTATCAATTTTGATGATGAAGACTGGGATGGGGATTATGACACGTACTTGGAGCGTTCCACATCTACTCAAGGTAAATATAATTTATACAAAATCCATACAAAACTATGATTTTTTGTACATTAACTTATATTGTTTAATTTTTGTAGGTGTTATCATTTCTCCGAAGCTTGTGGCTCCTCCTCCTCATCAAGAAGATATTCATGAGGAAATGAGGAATATGAGGAGGAGGCTTCTTCTTCAGAAGAGGAAGATGCTCAAGAAGAGGTGTCACGAGAACCCGAAGTGGAGTCTCAAAAAGAATGTCCTCCATCATTGGAGGTACAACAAGAGCCAGAAATACAGGCTCCGCCAGAAGTGTCCTCTCCCACTGAGGGCAAGGATAAGGAAGAAACTACAGTAGATCTTACTGTAGATGATGAGGAGGCAGCTGAGGAAGAAATAGATTTTAATGAAGAATCAGTTGTAGAAAAATTCACTACAACTGAAGCATTTGAAGATCCTGCGGAGCCAATAGTTGAAAAAGGTAATGAAGGCATACTCAAGTTGTTAGCACCCTGAAATTCGGGTTGATTTTTTTTTCATTTTATTTATTTTCTGATTGTTTGGTGTCATTAAATATTTTATTCTATTTATTTATCTGTTAGTGTACTTTTTCATGCCATTGATAATTGGAGTATCAGGGATGTTCAACTCTGGAAATCTTCTTCACGGGTTTTGGAGTGGACACGATTACCTTCACGACGGTATATAGTGTCCCATCTAAACTTGTTCTCTTGTGCTCTTTCTGCTTCGCTGAACTTCGGGTCGGTTTAGACCATTTGATTGATATTTATTTTTCCCACTTTTTTTTCCTTGATCATTTTCAGCGCGTTACCATGACATTTAAATTGGGAGCGCCAGACCAGTCATTTCCTTGAAACCAACTCCTCATTGATGATCTACTCGAGACGCTCGTCACCCATGACCTTCGTTTCCCACTCATTCATGTCATTTTGGGCTCCATTTGATTCGCACAACTTTTCCGACGCGTGACCCGATTTTATTTCACGCCACGGCGTCACATTCATTTTCCAACTCGATTTGTGGGTCCCCTGTCGACCAAAACCTGTCAGCCCCAACTATGGACATGGCCCACTTTGAGCCTACTACCCGTCCGCCGCTTGTGTCCCATTTATTGGAATTCCCATGTGCTACTTATTTACACATGATCATCAACGTCTAATTTTAATTCGATTTTTGCACAATGTCCAGTTTTGACCCAATCCGGCTCCACCGAGTCCAGTCCAGCTCCGTGATTTCCTCCATCGTAGCACCCTCGTATTTTCTTGCCGAAAATATCGAGTATTCTTCCACCCTTTTTTCCTATATTTATTGGGAATTTTTAATATTTAATTTCCATTGGAATGACCAATTAATTCCTAATGAATCCTAGCCATTGGATTATTTAAATCAATCCTCACCATACTTTTCCTCTCATATTCATAGCAGCCCCTCCCCAATGGAGTGGCCGGCCCTAACTCCCAAAAGCAACATTTCTCTCTCTCTATTTCACTTTTTATTATTATCCTTATCTCTTCTCTCTCTCTTACTTTATTTTCAAACAACTATGCAATTTTCCAACAGCAAAGCAATACCATCACCACACCTCTCTCTCCCCGACCTCCTTCAAACCCGAGCACAGCCCCTGGCCGTCGGCCATGGCGCCACCCACCACCATTCTCCATCTCCTTCCTCCTCCTCTCCATCTTCTCCTCCTCCATGCGAACTCATCACCACCATATCCGCCACCTTCACAACCACCATCACCTCTTCCACCACCCTCGTCCATCTCGCGACCGCCACCTCGTCGTAGGCTCGCCGTCGCCGCCTTGCTGCTCGCCGTGGTCGGCGCAGCGCTGCCACAGCAGCAGCGCAGCGCTGCCTCATGAACGCAGCAGCGGCTGTCGCAGCCCGAGCGCGCACGCCCGCGCGTGCATGGCGCCACCGCCGCTGTGGTCGCCGTCGACCACCCTCCATGGGCACGCGCCACCCTTGGCTCCCCTCCCATGGCGGAAACCGTCCTCCGGGATGCGCCGTCGAGGCGATTCGTGCGTTTTGCACGACGTCCCGTCGTGACGAGCTCGAAAACGACGCTGAAATCACGCCCCGTCGCAGCAACTTTGCGCACGATTTCCCGGAGATTCGACCGTTGGATCGGCGATTTCTTCACTCCGTCGCAATCTCGGTATATCCACTTTCGTTCATGTCAATTTTCGTCCGTTAATTTTATAGTTTGATACATGAAAACCGGCCACCAAGTTGACCGTTTAAATTATATTAAATTTGGACAGTTTCGCAGGGCCAACTTCGTCAGCTTGTATCTCCTCCACCGTAGCTCCGTTTGGCGTGCTACCAGTTCTGGTGCGAAGCTGGTATAACCCTCTTCCTGCCCCCTTTAGATTTCTTTTCAGTTTGAGCTTGTTTGATTGGTTGAATTCGACGTCAAAGTTGGCCGTCCGAATTCATAATTTCCAACTTGTAAAAATCCATTTTTGAACACGGGACTCCAGATTTCATTTCTGACACCACCATTGGACTTGTGGCGTCGTTCTGGCATGTTTTCAAATAAAATTTGTTAGATTTGGAGAACGTGGGCCCGGGCACGCATTTCGGTGCAAAGCGGGTCCCACATTCTGGGTCAACAGAACTTTTTGAGATCGGCTCATCGGAATCCAATTCCGGAGATACCGTTGAGTTCGTATCGTCATTCTGGACTTGTTGACAGGTAGTTTGCTGAGTTTTGAGGACTTTGGCTCCGACACGCATTTCCGTGCAAACCGGAATCCCAAGTTCTGGTCAACGGACCAAATTGAGATCGGGTCAACGGAATCCAATTCTGGAGATACCGTTGGGTTCGTATCGATATTCTGGTTGCGTGGACATATAATTTGTTATATTTTATAGACTTGTTTTCTTGCACGTTTTTTGGTGCAAAACGACCCCGACACGGACACCGTTTTGACCAAAAATTACCTTTTTGCCCTTGTGTCCAAATTGGACCGTTGGGTAGGCTATCCTAGCTAATTTGACCATTCTGGACACGTTGGCGATGTTCATTTCATCGTCCGACAATGTTTGTTGATAATTTCTCTAAGTTTAACCTTTTTATAATTAATTAATAATTAATTCATATAATGTTCGTATTTCGGGATTAGTACAACGAAACTGAGATCAGCCAATTCCAGTGATCTCACATCGCTGAAATTGACAAGTTGGATACGTGGATCACTATAATAAGATTATCAACCTTACCGATAATCTTCTTATCTCGATTTGCGTGCCGTAAGTTTTGACGTACAAATAACGAAGTACACTTTAATAATTAGACTAAATTTACCCTGTTTGACCAGTTGACCCAAAGTCAACTGTAAGTCAACACTTGACCTAGTTTGACTGGATTATTGACCGGAGTCGACCTAGAGTTGTTTGGACTTAGAAGAACCTAGAATAATATAGATTGATTTTAGAGATTCATTTATTACAACTTGAATACCTTGTAACCTGTGTTGCTTTAAATAGGACTCTGTGGCTTCAGTGGGACCCCCTATACTTATCAGCTGTTCAGGTTATCGAGGCGAGTACATTCTCTGATCATTTCATATCTTGCTTAGAATTATTTCCTGCAGTAGATTACTTTACTTGTACTGTCACGACGGTCACACGGATTGGTACTATATGGATCCCTTCTTGAGATGTTATCCTTAGGAAGCATCGGGTACTACATGATCTGTGCGTTTCACTTACATGGCGTATCATGTGCTTCATTGGTACTTTGATCACTTACGACATATACTCTTATGATCGTAGAGTCTTCCTAGAATACTTATCCCATTTATGGGACTACTATGTATCACCTTCGGGGTCTATCACCTTCGGGGTCTGTTATATAGCATCATATAACATAACCTGGCTGGATCCTTGTGTATTGATTGGGGGTACGGGGGAGTATAAATGGACATGTGAATAATACACCAGTAGTGTAGCATCAGAATCATTCCGTATTGTAGCATCAGAATCATTCCATAGTGTAGCATCAGAATCATCCCAGGCCATTTACATGTTCATATTGTACTCTGACTCACTAGTCACATGCTAGTTCTCTATGTATAGTAGATATTTCTATTACAGTTATCTCTCTGTTTACATACTGTTTTCTTTCAGTACCTGTATCTTACTTTACTGCATGTTATATGTTTTCTATCCTGCTATGATCTGTTGAGATGTACTGTGCTCGCTCCAGTCCTGACTGGACCTGTTGATAAATTTTACAGATAGCCTGGAGGTGCCTGCTAGCCTAGAGGAGACACCGTAGGGTTTGTTTAGGTAGTTATTTCATTTTGTCTGGAGTTGTATTTACTTTGTGGATTACTGTATCTTTATTTGAGTTTTGAGATGTATTTCTGGGTTTATGTATCTTAGACACTTAGACTTCTATCTCCTATATCTGTTTTGGATTTCATGTTTTACCTATCCTTATCATGCTCTACCTTAGATGTGATTGAGATTGTATCTGCTATGTCACCCCCATTCGGGGAGTATAAACTGTTTAGTCTTATACTGTTAGATGCATTGAGACCTAGGACAGCGTTCTACCGCCGACACGGCGGCGTAGGCTGGGCGTTGTTACGTTCTCGTGCCCTAACTCTAGGGCGCGGGTCGTGACACGTTTTTAGTGGTGGCCCATGCAGGTCGAGACTAAAGTGTAGTGGTATTCGAACTAGAGTACCACTACAGCCTGCAGTAGGATTAGGATATATTTTGAAGGTACTTAATCACAGATAGGAACCCTTGAGAGATTTTCGGGGCGACCCTGGAGAATCTTATTTAACTTCGATTTGAAAACTCTCTTTTTTTCCTTGATTTAATTTATTTTACTTTTGTTGTTAAATTAGATTTTTACGGATTATTGTTGAATTTGAGTTGTATTTATTTTGATGGAAGATTTTCGAATTTTGATGATAGCTGTTGCATTCGAGTTTGCATTTTGATGGATTGTGTTCACTTTTGAATTTTGATGTTCGTTAATAAATTTTGATTCGATTTTTGAGTATTCATTGTTGATTTAATTTGATTTTTGGCAAGATGAAATTATATGGGCTAGGTCATCTATGTTATGGAATCTAGTCTTCTATAGTCACATTAGCCAGCATGGTGAGGACATATAGTCTGACTCTGGATGTATTTCTCGGGTATAGAAATTTAGGGTTTTCGCAGCCAAGCTAGCGGCACCGCGAAAATGTTAAATACCATGATTCTAGAGATATGTGCATAAGTCAAGGGCTCTGTGATTATCGTAGCCTTGCTTACTAGTATGACGAGGATTTAGAGTACCATGATTTTGGATAGACGCATATGATTATCGGATTGCACCTTAAAATATTTTGAACATGTTTTCTCTACTTTTTCTCAGTCAAAAAAAAAAGAATTATTGTTTGATGTTTTGCCTAGTTTCTTGTCATTTAACTTAAGAGTATGTTTAGTTGTTTTCATAAACCTTTGTGTAACTTCTTGCTATGAGTTTTTCTTAATACAATGAATCGATGATTTTACTAGATTTTGTCTTGGATTTGATAATTTAGCACTGGGTTTCAAAATGGTTTTTCCTTAATCAGATAAACAAAACAGATTTTATCGTTAATTCCTTCTTGCTATTAATCTTGTATTAGATGATAATAAAACTGTCTTGATTTCGTCAATCACCTGCTTGCAATCTTGGTAGGAATCTAAATGTTAGTCTTAACGTAAAATTAATTTTTATTGGGACATGAGAATATGTATACGAATATATATAGTGGACACTGTGCCTAACACGTATGCATGCTACACTTGATTTTTCCACATATCTAGATACATATTGATATGTTGTTGATGTCCAAATTTTTATAACCAATATTTCTGGTTCTCTGCTTTTCCATGTTTAAATTCGTAATTTAAATATAAATTTCATGTTATTATTTAGGTTTATATCATTGCACATGTATGCTATACTTATAGCTTCAATTCAAAAATTTTGTTGAGTTTGTGTGATTAATTTGTCAAATCTAAGACTGTGTGCATGTTAACCCTTAATACGGATTCCAAATGTTAGTTCAGTTTGTTGTTTAATTGTTTTTCTTTTATATAATATTAGAGCTGTGTACATATTAACCTTTAATGCTTAGTTCCCAAATGTTTAGTTCAAATTGCTGTTTTATTTTCTTAAATGTAATGTTTGAGCTAGATACATTGTGGTAGGTAGGGATATAAATTCAGGTTTTATATTCTTACATGATAGGTTGTGATAAACATTGAGTTGGTTTTGATGTGTAATTTCTCCAAAATCCTTAAAACTGAATACATGTTAACATTTTTATATTGATTTCCATGTTTAGTTAATTTCAGATTTAACATGTAATATTGAACTGTATGCGTAGATAAATTTATTGGTAATATGATTAGGGTTCATTTCTATCATGATAGGATGTTTTGGGAGCATTGAGATAGTTGTGATGATCAAACTCCTAAATTTTGAAATTGCATTATGTTCATATTTTCCATGGTTTAAATGTTAGCTTGTTTTCAGATTTTATATGTAAATGTTGAACTAAAACTGGATTTAACCTTTCAATACTAAGCTATAACCCTGTACAAGGACACACCCACACACACACTAACATAGTATATACTGTCATTTAACCTAATCTTCCCCTCTATGTTAGGATTATATATCTATAAGGATATATATAGAGTTTATACATCCATGTTACAATGTATATAGATAAATAACTAATTCTCTACCTTCTTATATATATAAATGGTTAGCCATGCATGTTATGATTAAATAGGTTGCGTATTGTGGATTGTTTAACCATATACCATGATTAGTGTAACTGGATAGCTATTGTTGAAACCAATTTCTCATATACACTTTCATGTATGTTCACGTACACACACGCCTACTATCTAACCATATGAACATATCCCCATACACATGATGCTAGTTTTCCCTCTCTAACGCTCTCTCTGTATATATGTATTGTGATTTGGATTTCAGTGCAAGTAACTTTCAATTCTTCAACTTGTGATTTTGATTTTCTTGGAATAGTACTTTTTTTCAAATGATTGGTAGTTACCTTCCTTTATTTTATTTTTTTATGAGTACCAGTTTTCATATGGGGTGGTAGACAACCTTATAGTTTTGATGGTTGTTGTTTCTGTATCTTCCTATTTTAGCACCCTGGATTACTTGTGTGGTTGATACCCTATGACCGTTAGTTAGCATGACTAGTAAACCTAGATGAGACTTCACTGTCACCGTATACCATGACCCTGTATGCCGTTCTTTTTTTTTTATGGTATGTTTATTTAAGTTCTGGGACTTTGATTTTTGGGGGTTTGACCTAGAGGGAGTAGGGATATTTTAATTTCGAGGACAAAATTTTTATAAGGTGGGTAGGATGTTAGCACCCTGAAATTCGGGTTAATTTTTTTCATTTTATTTATTTTCTGATTGTTTGGTGTCATTAAATATTTCATTCTATTTATTTATCTGTTAGTGTACTTTTTCATGCCATTGATAATTGGAGTATCAGGGATGTTCAACTCTGGAAATCTTCTTCACGGGTTTTGGAGTGGACACGATTACCTTCACGACGGTATATAGTGTCCCATCCAAACTTGTTCTCTTGTGCTCTTTCTGCTTCGCTGAAGTTCGGGTCGGTTTAGACCATTTGATTGATATTTATTTTTCCCACTTTTTTTTTCTTGATCATTTTCAGCGCGTTACCATGACATTTAAATTGGGAGCGCCAGACCAGTCATTTCCTTGAAACCAACTCCTCATTGATGATCTACTCGAGACGCTCGTCACCCATGACCTTCGTTTCCCACTCATTCATGTCATTTTGGGCTCCATTTGATTCGCACAACTTTTTCGACGCGTGACCCGATTTTATTTCACGCCACGGCGTCACATTCATTTTCCAACTCGATTTGTGGGTCCCCTGTCGACCAAAACCTGTCAGCCCCAACTATAGACATGGCCCACTTTGAGCCTACTACCCGTCCGCCGCTTGTGTCCCATTTATTGGAATCCCTATGTGCTACTTATTTACACATGATCATCAACGTCTAATTTTAATTCGATTTTTGCACAATGTCCAGTTTTGACCCAATCCGACTCCACCGAGTCCAGTCCAGCTCCGTGATTTCCTCCATCGTAGCACCCTCGTATTTTCTTGCCAAAAATATCGAGTACTCTTCCACCCTTTTTTCCTATATTTATTGGGAATTTTTAATATTTAATTTCCATTGGAATGACCAATTAATTCCTAATGAATCCTAGCCATTGGATTATTTAAATCAATCCTCACCATACTTTTCCTCTCATATTCATAGCAGCCCCTCCCCAATGGAGTGGCCGGCCCTAACTCCCAAAAGCAACATTTCTCTCTCTATTTCACTTTTTATTATTATCCTTATCTCTTCTCTCTCTCTCTTACTTTATTTTCAAACAACCATGCAATTTTCCAACAGCAAAGCAATACCATCACCACACCTCTCTCTCCCCGACCTCCTTCAAACCCGAGCACAGCCCCTGGCCGTCGGCCATGGCGCCACCCACCACCATTCTCCATCTCCTTCCTCCTCCTCTCCATCTCCTCCTCCTCCATGCGAACTCATCACCACCATATCCGCTACCTTCACAACCACCATCACCTCTTCCACCACCCTCGTCCATCTCGCGACCGCCACCTCGTGGTAGGCTCGCCGCCGCCGCCTCGCTGCTCGCCTTGGTCGGCGCAGCGCCGCCACAGCAGCAGCGCAGCGCTGCCTCATGAACGCAGCAGCGGCTGTCGCAGCCCGAGCGCGCACGCCCGCGCGTGCATGGCGCCACCGCCGGCGCCACCGCCGCTGTGGTCGCCGTCGACCACCCTCCACGGGCACGCGCCACCCTTGGCTCCCCTCCCATGGCGGCCACCGTCCTCCGGGACGCGCCGTCGAGGCGATTCGTGCGTTTTGCACGACGTCCCGTCATGACGAGCTCGGAAACGACGCTGAAATCACGCCCCGTCGCAGCAACTTCGCGCACGATTTCCCGGAGATCCGACCGTTGGATCGGCGATTTCTTCGCTCCGTCGCAATCTCGGTATATCCACCTTCGCTCATGTCAATTTTTGTCCGTTAATTTTATAGTTTGATACATGAAAACCGGCCACCAAGTTGACCGTTTAAATTGTATTAAATTTGGACAGTTTCGTGGGGCCAACTTCGTCAGCTTGTATCTCCTCCACCGCAGCTCCGTTTGGCGTGCTACCAGTTCCGCTGCGAAGCTGGTATAACCCTCTTCCTGCCCCCTTTAGATTTATTTTCAGTTTGAGCTTGTTTGATTGGTTGAATTCGACGCCAAAGTTGGCCGTCCGAATTCATAATTTCCAACTTGTAAAAATCTATTTTTGAACACGGGACTCCAGATTTCATTTCTGACACCACCATTGGACTTGTGGCATCGTTCTGGCATGTTTTCATATAAAATTTGTTAGATTTGGAGAATGTGGGCCCGGGCACGCATTTCGGTGCAAAGCGGGTCCCACATTCTGGGTCAACGGAACTTTTTGAGATCGGCTCATCGGAATCCAATTCCGGAGATACCGTTGAGTTCGTATCATCATTCTGGACTCGTTGACAGGTAGTTTGCTGAGTTTTGAGGACTTTGGCTCCGGCACGCATTTTCGTGCAAACCGGAATCCCAAGTTCTGGTCAATGGACCAAATTGAGATCGGGTCAACGGAATCCAATTCTGGAGATACCGTTGGGTTCGTATCGATATTCTGGTTACGTGAACATATAATTTGTTATATTTTATAGACTTGTTTTCTTGCACGTTTTTCGGTGCAAAATGGCCCCGACACGGACACCGTTTTGACCCAAAATTACCTTTTTGCCCTTGTGTCCAAATTGGACCGTTGGGTAGGCTATCATAGCTAATTTGACCATTCTGGACACGTTGGCGATGTTCATTTCATCGTCCGACAATATTTGTTGATAATTTCTCTAAGTTTAACCTTTTTATAATTAATTAATAATTAATTCATATAATGTTCGTATTTCGGGATTAGTACAACGAAACTGAGATCAGCCAATTCCAGTGATCTCACATCGCTGAAATTGACAAGTTGGATACGTGGATCACTATAATAAGATTATCAACCTTACCGATAATCTTCTTATCTCGATTTGCGTGCCGTAAGTTTTGACGTACAAATAACGAAGTACACTTTAATAATTAGACTAAATTTACCCTGTTTGACCAGTTGACCCAAAGTCAACTGTAAGTCAACACTTGACCTAGTTTGACTGGATTATTGACCGGAGTCGACCTAGAGTTGTTTGGACTTAGAAGAACCTAGAATAATATAGATTGATTTTAGAGATTCATTTATTACAACTTGAATACCTTGTAACCTGTGTTGCTTTAAATAGGACTCTGTGGCTTCAGTGGGACCCCCTATACTTATCAGCTGTTCAGGTTATCGAGGCGAGTACATTCTCTGATCATTTCATATCTTGCTTAGAATTATTTCCTGCAGTAGATTACTTTACTTGTACTGTCACGACGGTCACACGGATTGGTACTATATGGATCCCTTCTTGAGATGTTATCCTTAGGGAGCATCGGGTACTACATGATCTGTGCGTTTCACTTACATGGCGTATCATGTGCTTCATTGGTTCTTTGATCACTTACGACATATACTCTTATGATCGTAGAGTCTTCCTAGAATCCTTATCCCATTTATGGGACTACTATGTATCACCTTCAGGGTCTATCACCTTCGGGGTCTGTTACATAGCATCATATAACATAACCTGGCTGGATCCTTGTGTATTGATTGGGGGTACGGGGGAGTATAAATGGACATGTGAATAATACACCAGTAGTGTAGCATCAGAATCATTCCGTAGTGTAGCATCAGAATCATTCCATAGTGTAGCATCAGAATCATCCCAGGCCATTTACATGTTCATATTGTACTCTGACTCACTAGTCACATGCTAGTTCTCTATGTATAGTAGATATTTCTATTACAGTTATCTCTCTGTTTACATACTGTTTTCTTTCAGTACCTGTATCTTACTTTACTGCATGTTATATGTTTTCTATCCTGCTATGATCTGTTGAGATGTACTGTGCTCGCTCCAGTCCTGACTGGACCTGTTGATAAATTTTACAGATAGCCTGGAGGTGCCTGCTAGCCTAGAGGAGACACCGTAGGGTTTGTTTAGGTAGTTATTTCATTTTGTCTGGAGTTGTATTTACTTTGTGGATTACTGTATCTTTATTTGAGTTTTGAGATGTATTTCTGGGTTTATGTATCTTAGACACTTAGACTTCTATCTCCTATATCTGTTTTGGATTTCATGTTTTACCTATCCTTATCATGCTCTACCTTAGATGTGATTGAGATTGTATCTGCTATGTCACCCCCATTCGGGGAGTATAAACTGTTTAGTCTTATACCGTTAGATGCATTGAGACCTAGGACAGCGTTCTACCGCCGACACTGCGGCGTAGGCTGGGCGTTGTTACGTTCTCGTGCCCTAACTCTAGGGCGCGGGTCGTGACACAAGTCATCAACGGAAACTGGGGAAATTGTAATAGCATCCTCCGCTGTTACTATTAATCCAGTACAAATCTCTGAAGAGTCAATGCCAGAACCGGAGTCAACTGCTCCAACTGTCATTCCACCCGCATATATCACCGCCACCGGAACTCCAGAAATGGCTGGAGTAACATGTACTGAAGACGTAATCCCTGAAGCTCCGAAGGATCAGTTGGCTATGGTAGCGATGACAACATCGTCTATATCTCAGTCTGCTATTGAAGCAACCACATCTGCTCCTAGTCTTCGGAAAAGAGACTTAGTAGAGATTGCTGCAACGCCGAGCTCAAATGCAGAAATGAATCTCTTAGTTGAGATTCATACTGAAGCTTTTTACAAGACACTGGCAGCTTTGATTGACATGGTCCTGAATAGGGGCCTCAGTTATGAAAGCTTGAAAGGTGCGATTGTTTCCACTATCAGAAACGTCGCCATGTTTAATGATGTTGAGAGAGCAACTGCATTAGAAAAGGTGGTAGAAGAACTTGAGCAACCTATTAAAGAATATCTGAGACTGACAAGTGAAACTACTGAAAGTCTCATTCAAGTTGAGTACGAAGCTTTATCAGCTGAATACACTGCTCGAGAGACTACTTTCAACGACTCTCTCAGAGAACACAGCAGCAAAGTCTCCAAAGAGAAAGCTTTCTTGGCTGATGCAAAGCCTCAGTTGGAGAGTTATAGAGAAGCCTATGACACTTCGAATACAAAAATTCAGGAAGAAAATGATAAAATTCATGAAGTGGAGGCTGAACTAGCTCGTCTGAAAGCTGAGAAGGAGCAATTAATAACAGCTCGTGACAAATATTTGACACAGAGCTCAATTCTGGAGGAACAAGTTTTTGGAGCTGAATCTACTATCAAGTTTCTTGATGATGCCAGGGATAATCTGATAGCTACTTTTGCTAAGTTTTCTCCCATTTGCACTCCAGAGGCCCGAAGAAAGGTAGCTACTGAAAATGTAATGGGCTCTCGTGAGAAGCGTTTGACAGAGCTCCAAAAATTGCTAAAAGATATATCTGCTCCGCCTTAGGCAAATAAGGAGCTTTTGTATTTTTTTATCTTATTCATTCTGTAATGTTCACAAGAAATAAATAAAATATTTGTTTTGTGATCCTATCATTTATTTTGAAATTAAACAATAGGTATGAGATAGAGAACACTTATCAGAGGTAATATGGACATGACAAGTCTTCTAAACCCAATAAATTGTATCTATCCAGAGGTAATATAGACATGATAGATAATGAAATCTCATTTTCTGTTTAGAGTATACGATACTATCAGAGGTAATATGAACGTGACAGATCGTAATAACTCAAAAAAAATTGATTAATATCTATTCAGAGGTCAAATGAACATGATAGATAGGAAAAGAAGTAGACTTAATACTTATTCAGAGGTCATAAAAAACATGATAAATAATAAATCCTACTTTTTAATCAAAGGGTAAGATAGAAGATCAAAATTCTCTTCAAGAAGACAAGTAATTAGCTTAACCAAACATTGGTTGTCACCCCCAATTTTCGAATTAAGGGTATTTTCATCATTTTCCAAGTTTTATAATTTTTGGGAATTTTATTTAATTTTATAGGATTTTTAAGGATTTGTTTGATTTAGTTTAAATTTTATCCAATTTGGACTTAAGTTGGAGACCCGGGTAGCCTGGACACTAGTGGGACCCATATACTAGCCAAGCTTGGCCCACATGCCATCCTAACTAGGCTAGAAACCATAAACCAACACTCCATGGCTTAACTAGTCATTTAGAGACTTAATTAGTCATTTAGAAGTTAAACCGAAACAAACCGAACCAAACCAAATCCAAACCAACCCAAACTAAGTCTATTGGGTGTGGAGGCTTAATGGTTCTCCACCCAAACCCATTAAACCCCCCCCCCCCCCCCTTGGCCGGCCACATGTAGACCAACCCCCCCCCCCCCCCTCTCTTCCTTCACTCCTAAGCAACCTCTCTCTCTCTCTCCATTTTCATTTCTTTTTTTTTTGAAGCTTCTTCTTCTTCAAGAAGACCAATATTAGGTAAGCTCTTAAATCCCCATAATTTCCTCTTTTACATTTATTTCCTTCACAATAAATGTAGAGGAGACCATTCTCTACACATTGACCCTAGTTTTTATAGGTTTTCCCTAAAAACTAGTTAGGGATTTGATTAGGGGTTTTCCTTTATATAGAGTGTATATATATATGTGTATATATATTTATATGTATTTGTGTGTGTGTGTAGAGAAGAGTGGTGGTGGTGGTGTCATGAGAGTGTGTGTGTGTAAGTGTGTTTGAGTGTGTGTGTGTCTATATATATTTACACGTGTGTGTATATGTATTTATATATATAGATATGTGTGTGTGTGAGAGTGTGTGTGTATGTATTTATATATATATAGATATGTGTGTGTATGTATTTACATATATAGATGTGTGTGTGTGTGTGTATATATATATATATATATATATATATATATATATATATATATATATATATATATATATATATAACAAGATAGCTAGGAAGATATATATATATATAGATATATATATATATATATAGAGAGAGAGGGGAAGGAGTAGTAAGGAAGAGGAAGAAGTAGAAGAAGAATAAGAAACAACAGCAGCAACAGCTGCTGTGGGGGAGGGGGAAGGGAATGGAGCTGCTCCTCCCCCCCCCCCACAAGCCAGCAGCAGCAGCAATTAGCAGTAGCTGCAGCAGTAGCTCCAGCATTAGTAGCAACAGCAGCTCCAGCATTAGCAGCAGCAGCAGTAAAGCAAGAGCAGCAGCAGTTAGCATAGGAGGAGAAGAGGAAGAGAATAAGAAGAATAAGGAGGAAGAGAATAGGAAGAATAAGGGGAAGGAGAATTAGAAGAAGAATTAGAAGGAGAAGAAAAATTAGAAGAAGAATTAGAAGGAGAATAAGGAGAAAAAAGAATGAGAAGAAGAATAAGAATTGGAAGAATTAGAAGAAGAAGAATTAGAAGAAGAAGAAGAAGAATTGGAAGAATTAGAAGAGGAAGAATTAGAAGAAGAAGAATAAGGAAAAGGATAAGGAGAAGAATAAGAATAAGGAAAAGAATGAGAAGGGAAGGAAAAAGAAGTAGAAGAAGAAGAGTGGTAGTGTAGGAAATTAAATTTAGAGGAGATTGAGTGAATCGGATTTGGTGAAGGGGTGAAATTGAGCTCCGAGTGTCGGAACGCGTTGAAACTTGGAGGAGACTTAGATTATGTGAATTAGATTTTGTGGATAGGCTCCCGAGTTGAAATCGGAGTTTCGTGTGGGAGTAGGATGATGGTATTGCACCGTACCATTGCGTATCTTGAGATATTCAAGATAATCGGCAATAGGCCGTAAGGTGGACTGGATGTCCACTCTACCTAGGAAGCTTGGTAGGTAATGATAGTGTACGCTAGTATCCTACCACCCTAGGAAGCATGGGTCAAAATACCAAGCGTAGGTAGGCTAACTTGGTATTGGGCTAGGTTAGAAATTTACCTTTGTAAAGGGTAAATTTAAGATAATGGCCTACGACCAAGATATGGGTTTCGGAGTTCAAGATGGACTCGGATATTGGTTGTAAGGGTTGGTAATTGTTAGAAATAGTCGCCTAGACCTAGTCTTGACCTTGGTTGACCATGGTTGACTTTTTAGACCAAAAGTCAACCATGGGTCAACACTTTACCCAATTTAGTCCCAAATTCCATTAGACTTGAACAGTTGACGAAAAGTCAACTGTTAGTCACCATTGACCTAGGATTGACCTAGGGTTGACCTAGAGTTGACCAGAGTTGACCCGTTGACCAAAAGTCAACTGTAAGTCAACTTTCGACCTAGTTTGATTTGGGTTGACTTCCAATGTTCTCCTATGACCCGGTTTGACTTAACTAGACTTGTCTTGACCTAGAATGACTTAATAGAATTTAATTTGGTTTGACTTTACTTCCTAAACATAGTATTGATACGTCTTGTTATCTATAGGTCCTCGAGGCGCTGCATTGGATCCAGTTGACATATTATATCATATCACAGGCGAGTACATTCTCTAATAACTATTTTCCAATTTATGATAACTGTTATAATTCATGTATTTAGTGTAGATATGCTTATTCCTGACACATGGTTCTCACGGATTGGTATTCCTGGATCTCGACGAGAGATGTTACTCCTTGTTAGCTTGGGATGTATTGTGCAAGCTCCCTTGTAGCTCTTGCGTAATATATGGTTACCGATTCTAGAGAAGACTTGCTCCTTTCTCATTAGAATCCCGTGCAATGATGTGTCCTATTTGGATCCATTCTACCAGTTGGGGGTGGGAGAGTTGTAGCGTATGCCTGTGATCAAATCTATCCCGCATTCCCGAATAGTGTTAGTCATATACCGTACTTATGACTAGCCAGGCCAGTTCATGACAGGTGCCCATGCCGGTCACAAGCTGAAACTACTACTCACACACATTGGATAGATGGCTTACCCTAATTTGTGTACATACCATGATCAGTTCTACTTTCCTGTTCTAGCTCTAGCTCTACAGCTTACCATACCATAATCCATACATGTACACTCCATAATTTTATTGTATATGCTCTATTTACAGTCTTATGGCTTTTATTCTATCTTAAGATCTGTTATGAGATATATTTACTCGTTCCATCCTGACCGGATATGTTAAAAATATTACAGATGCAGAGGAGGACTATTACTGCTCTTACTATGGCCCACCGGACGTAGTGAGTTTAGAGGCAGATACCCTAGATCAGCAGGGTACAGTACCGCAGGGCGAGATACCGCCTATCCTGTAGATAGAGTAGTTTTTTGTACTGGACATTGTCTCCAGTTACTCTTGGGACTGTTATTATTTTGTTTAGTATTAGAGACTTTGGACTTGGACTTGTATATTCTTTGTGTTTGGACTTGACATGTTATATTTTATCGTCGTATTGTCTTTATCTTTCAGTATTTACTTTATCATCTTAGAGTTGTGATTGAGTACTCATATATTATCATTGCTTGACCTCCGTTCGGAGTTGACCATATTCTCGACAGGTTTTTGATATTATATAAACTGTTGTTAGAGTAGTAAACCTACAGCGTTCCACGTCGTTTTTACGGTGTGGACTGGGCGTTGTTACGCACACGTGCCCTTACATCTGGTGCGGGTCGTGACACGATTTTAGTGGTGGCCCACGCAGGTCCTGAATTCGCAATTAGTGCGATGTCGTAGCGGTACTCGTCTTAGATTGTTAACTACGAGCCTGTGTTACATATAGGAGGTGGTAGGCTAAGAGTACTCAATCATAGTAGGATATTTCCTTGCTTATCTTACTTACCGTCTTTGATATTGATTTAATGTATTCTAGCTGTCCTCCTTTGATATTGTCCTTCTTGTGCCATATTGATATCTTCTTTTTAATCTGTCTCCAGGATGGTTATGACTCAATTCTCCCGGTGAAGAGCACGGGGAGACGGAGAGGTCTGCTACCTCTGGTGGACAGGCTCCAGTCACTTCCCCTGCAGTTGGGACTTCGGTAGGGGATCTCGGGGGTACTCCTTCAGTGCTTTCGATGACTGTCCCTGGGGTCACTGCGGGTGCTCTTCCTGCAGTGCCGGGGGCTACGACGGAAGCTGTCGGGGGTGTTCTTCCTCCTCCTCCTCAGCAGGGGACTCCTCCGCCGGTGGTGGAAGCTATTCTTCCGTTGCCTCCTCTGCCTACAGACATGGGGCAGATGCTCGCATTCTTTCAACAGGTGCTGGAGTCCCAGCGGGCCCAGCACGAGGCACAGATGAGACAGACTGAGGCCATGTGCCAGGGCATGGAGGATGCCCTTAGGTTGGCCCTGGCTACGGTGGAGCGTGGGGCTCCACAGTGTGAGGTGCAGCAGCAGAAGCTCGGAGACATCCAGGCTTTCAAGAAGATGGGTCCGAGGGATTTCAGAGGGATCGAGGGCATTATATATGCTGATGACTGGCTCGAGGATATCGAGCGTCAGATGAGGGCCTCCCGCCTAGCAGACGACCTGAAGGTCGAGGCGGTTGGCTTGCAGTTATTAGATGTTGCCCGGACATGGTTCCGGAACGAGCCGGCTCTTGCAGGAGAGGGCCACACTTGGGCTAAGTTTTGGGCCATATTCAGAGAGAAGTTCTTTTCTCCCACAGACAAGATCGGCCTAGTAGGGCAGTTTCAGAACCTGCAGTAGGGCAGTATGACTGTGGAGGAGTATGCGACGGAGTTCGGCCGGCTGAGCCGATACGCCGAGTACATGATGAGCGACCCAGTGATCCGAGGAGAGCGCTTCCGGGAGGAATTGACATGGGATATCAAGATCCTGATCCCTTCCTTCTATGCGACATATGCAGAGGTCTATACGGAGGCTCAGAAGGTGGAGAGAGAGTGGGGCTTGAAGCCCAAGAGGGATCGTAATTTATTTTTGGGGGCCAGTAGCAGCGCAGGGGCTGCTAAGTGCCCTCAGCTTCAGCATCAGCCGTTCCAGCATCATCAGCAGCAGGTGCTGGCCAGGGTACCTGTCCAGAGGGTTCAGCAGCGTCAGGGGCAGGATGATCCTCCGTGCCACTACTGCAAGAAGCCCGGTCACCTCTTTGAGTTCTGCAGGAGGAGGCTGGGTTTGTGTCTCTTTTGTGGTGCCGTTGGGCATCAGATACGAGAGTGTCCTAAGAACCCCCGTATTGTTAGAGCAGCTCAGAGGGCACCTGTTCCGAGGGCACCAGCTAGTGTGCCTGTAGTTCAGCAGCGGGGTCTACTTCCGATCCAGCAGCAGCAGTTTGTCCAGCACCGCCAGCAGAGGGGTATGGGTAGAGCCTTTGCTCTTGCAGCCAGAAGATGGAGCCTATAGCAGATGTTGTCGCAGGTTCTGTGCTGCTCGATTCTTTTCCTGCTTTAGCCTTGTTTGATTCTGGTGCTACGCACAGTTTTGTGTCTGTTTCTTTTGCTCTTAGGCACAATATCATTGCTGAGTATCTTGGTAGGACTTGCAAGATTATGACTGGGAATGGCATCATCCTGGTTAATAATGTTTTCAAGGGGCGAAGAGTTTCTTTGAGAGGTCGGGAGCTGAGTGCATGTTTGCTCGTAATGCCACTTCCGAGCTACGATGTGGTACTCGGTATGGACTAGTTGAGCTTGCACCATGCTAGCATAGACTGCAGAGGGGGCAGGATTCTGTTCAGGCCGCCGGGAGAGCCAGAGTTTGAGTTCACCAGAGGTGCTACGGAGCCAGGAGATGGATTCTGCAGAGCGCTGTTGGCAGGGCCGGTGTTGCCACATCCACTTATTGCTGAGTTCTTGGATGTCTTTCCCGAGGAGTTGTCCGGATGCCGCCAGATCGTGATGTTGAGTTTTCTATAGACCTAGTGTCGGGCGCTGAGCCTATATCACAGCACGTCTATAGAATCAACAACAGTGAGTTAGCGGTGCTGAAGAAACAGGTCGACGAGCTGGAGGACAAGGGCTTTATCCGATCTAGTTCTTCACCTTGGGGCGCGCCAGTTCTTTTCGTCCCGTAGAAGGATGGTACGGTACGTATGTGCATTGATTACAGGGCACTCAACAACCTTACTATCAAGAACAAGTATCCTTTGCCAAGGATTGATGACTTGTTCGACCAGTTGAGCGGCTCGAGGGTGTTCTCGAAGATCGGCTTGCGTACCGGGTACCATCAGCTGAAGGTGAAGCGGGATGACATTCTGAAGACTGCATTTCAGACTCGTTATAGCCAATATGAGTATACCGTCATGCCGTTTGGGTTGACCAACGCCCCAGCGGTATTCATGAACTTGATGAACAAGGTATTCCATCAGTTCCTTGACAAGTTCGTGGTGGTCTTCATCGATGACATTCTCATCTATTCGAAGACACCAGAGGAGCACGAGGAGAACCTGAGGATTGTGTTAGACACTCTCAGGAGGGAGCAGCTGTATGGGAAGCTGTGCAAGTACGAGTTCTTCTTGGATCGCATGGAGTTCCTAGGCCATGTTGTCTCTGGCGAGGGGATTTCAGTGGATCCGAAGAAGATTTCTGCAGTGGAGTCCTGGTCTACGCCGAGCTCAGTAGCAGAGGTTTGAAGTTTTCTGGGTCTGGCAGGTTATTACCGGAGGTTCGTGCAGGACTTTTCCAGGATTGCCCAGCCGATGACCCGACTTACCAGGAAGAACGAGGAGTTTTTTTGGTCCGAGGAGTGCCAGGCCGCCTTTGAGGAGCTGAAGGCAAGGTTAACTACAGCTCCTATCTTGACGCTGCCATCTGGATCTGGTGGTTATACGATCTACAGTGACGCTTCAGGACGAGGTTTGGGTTGTGTACTTCAGCAGCACGGGAAGGTGATTGCTTATGCATCTAGGCAGTTACGTCCTCATGAGAGGAACTACCCTACCAACGATCTGGAGCTGGTAGCGGTCATCTTTGTTTTAAAGCTGTGGAAACACTATTTGTACGGAGAGCGTGTGGAGATTTATATTGACCACAAGAGCTTGAAGTACGTGTTTACCCAGAAGGAGCTGAATATGAGGCAGAGACGATGGTTAGAGCTGATAAAGAATTTTGATATATCCTTACAGTACCATCCGGGGAAGTCCAACGTGGTTGCGGATGCTTTGAGCAGGTATCCCGTGCCCATGTGTTTGACGATGGATCGTCACCTTCTGGCAGATCTGGAGAGCTTGGGCATAGAGGTGATAGTTCCTGGGTTTGAGGAGCAGATGGGGTCTTCAGGTGCAGTCAGAGCTGATGGACAGAGTCAGGGCAGCTCAGTTTGAGGATGAGACTCTGAGGGTCATCAAGGAGCAGGTCCGGGCAGGACTGTTGGATGGGTTCTATATAACGGGGGATGGGTCATTGAGGCATGGTACCAGATTATGCGTGCCGAGCGGAGGACTTCGGGAGGAGGTTCTTCAGGAGGCGCATCGTTCTCAGTACTCTATGCATCCAGGAGCCAACAAGATGTATAGAGACTTGAGATAGCATGTTTGGTGGTATGGCATGAAACGCGAGGTGGCTCAGTTCGTTTCTAGATGCTTGGTGTGCCAGCAGGTGAAATCCGGGAGACAGAGACCCGGTGGATTGCTCCAGCCACTACCCATTTCTGAGTGGAAGTGGGAGCATATCACTATAGACTTTGTATTTGTGCTTCTGCGCTCTCCAGGAGGGAAGGATACGATTTGGGTCATTGTTGATCGATTGACCAAATCGGCCCACTTTTTGCCTTTCAATGTGGGTTTGTCTACGGAGAGGCTGGCCGAGATGTACGTGCGGTAGATAGTCCGATTGCATGGGGTTCCAGTGAGTATAGTCTCGAATCGAGAAAGTCGATTCACTTCCCACTTCTGGAGGAGTTTGCAGCTTAGCTTGGGCACATCGCTCAAGTTCAGTACCGCATACCACCCCCAGACAGACGGGCAGTCGGAGAGGACGATTCAGACCCTCGAGGATATGCTTCGTACCTGTGTCTTGGACTTCGAGGGATCTTGGGAGGACCACCTTCACTTGGTAGAGTTTGCTTACAACAACAACTACCAAGCCAGTATAGAGATGTCACCTTTCGAGGCTCTATACGGACGGAGGTGCCGTACTCCCTTGTCTTGGGATGATGTCGGCGAGAGGGTTTTGCTTGGCCCTGAGATGGTAGTGGATGCTGCAGAGAAGGTCAGGATTATCAGAGATAGACTTCGGGTGGCGCAGAATAGGCAGCGACATTGGGCCGATAGCCACCGGAGGCCGTTGGAATTTGAGGTATAGTTTAAATTTTTCTAGTATTTAAGTCTGATTATGATTGTTTTAGATCAAGCTTTAAGCCTTGTGTTTTTGTTCTAGGTTGGTGATCTTGTATTCCTGCAGATTTCTCCGACGCGTGGCACGATTCGTTTTGGTGGCGGCGAAAAGCTTAGTCCACGATACATCGGACCTTTCCGTATCTTGGGCAGGGTCGATGCAATGGCTTACCGACTGGAGTTACCGCCCGCACTAGAGGGAGTGCACAGCATGTTCCACGTGTCGCAGCTGAGACGGTACGTGGCAGATCCCAGTCACATCTTGGACCACTCCGAGATCGAAGTGGGACCGACACTCAGCTATCCAGAGAAGCCGGTTGAGATCTTGGACCGAAGAAAGAAGGTGCTCCGGAACCAGGTCATTCCCTTGGTTCGTGTTGCATGGAGGCACCACTCTCCAGGTGAGTCTACCTGGGAGAGAGAGGATGACATATGGGAGCGATTCCCATATCTCTTCGAGCCTTGAGGTAAAATTCTTTCTTTTTCTTCCTTGTTCTATTCATGTTGCTATGTTAGTTCTCATTCAATTTCAAGGACAAAATTTTTTTAAGGAGGGTAGATTTGTCACCCCCAATTTTCGAATTAGGGGTATTTTCGTCATTTTCCAAGTTTTATAATTTTTGGAAATTTTATTTGATTTTATAGGATTTTTAGGGATTTTTTTGATTTAGTTTGAATTTTATCCAATTTGGACTTAAGTTGGAGACCCGGGTAGCCTGGACACTAGTGGGACCCACATACTAGCCGGGTTTGGTGTAGTGCCCCGTCCCGCAAAGTCAATCGGAGGAATCGAAATGCCGACGGCGTTCAGACTTAGCCTTGCAACGGCGACTCGAAGACATCGCTCAGGTGGGGTAGTTTCGGTGAACTTGCCTCATCTCAGCCTTCACCTAATAATTTGTGTGTCTTCAACTTGCACAAGTAGGCTTAATGATAAAAGAGACGAATCCACATAGCTAAAGGGAATTATCCCGACGGATCGAATCGAGTTTAGAACATGAAAAACGTTCCACGGTCTGATTAGAGTTGGTGCTCAACGTGCTTTGAAAATGACATTCGATCCTCCGTCCCGCGGCTTGGGAAAAGGAAAAGTTGGTATTCGACACAAACGATGAGTTAGCCTAAGTCATAGGCGTCGCCCGCGTAAATGCTCGATAAAGCATGCACGTTCCCACTACGCAAGGCTTGGCATAGCCTTGGCTCGTCCCTCGGGTTAAGTTGTAGACTTGAGTAAGTTAGGCAAAGTTATGCCGGTCGACCTAAGTCATTCCAAGTGCCGTCCCGTTCTTTCTGCGGTTGTCAAGTCAAATAGTCCCACGATCTCAAGGGCCGTCAAGTAACATATGACTTGGGTGACAGCGTCGCGTAGGATGTAAGTCAGTTAAAGGCACGAGCCACGGTTGGCACGATATAAAGTTAGCCACGGTCCATAGCACTTAAGGAACACGTTTTGTTCAAATTAAGTTGGAAGGCTACGTAGTAGTCGTTCCCTCAAGTTCAAAGAAGTTCGACGCGGTCCCTCGGTTGGGAGTCTCGCGTTCCTATCCACGTTAAGTATTCGAGGCGGTCCCTCGGTTGGGAGTCTCGCGTTCCTATCCACGTTGAGTATTCGAGGCGGTCCCTCGGTTGGGAGTCTCGCGTTCCTATCTACGTTAAGAATTTTGAGGCGGTCCCTCGGTTGGGAGTCTCGCGGTCCCGAGGCACGTTATGCCAAGTGTGATTCAGAGCACGAGTTGCTAAGTATAATTCCGGTCGTACCAACAAGTAGGCCATGTATTTACGTGAGTCTAGATGTCTCGTAGGTACGTGGTCATTGGACACCTTGTCGACAAGGATTTCTGCCTAGACTGGTTATACGCTGGGGCACCGGGCCCAGTCGTCCTAGGAGGTAGACGTTATAGCAGCGCATGCTTTTATTGCGTGGGTAGTCGGGGGCTTTCAACGGGGCTCACTACCTGTGCTGAAGGACCCGCCGCCTACCCGAGCTATGTCCGCGATGGCTTGTCATGCCAGTGGCCTTTCATATAGATAATTGGCGTGCTAAGCAGTGAATCCGTATGCACGGTGTCGGTCGTAACAAAGAAAGTATAAGCACGGTATGCGTTGAATGGTGAAAAATGTGCTCGGTTGCACCCAAAGTAGTATAAAGCCTACGATTCGGCTATACGTAAAGACACGTGCTTGGCACGAGATATGGCGTCGTACTTGAGTTCTCAACACCGGTTCCACAAGTTTGGTTAGTCGTTGTACGTTAAGTCGAGAAGGCCCGTAAGTCGAGTTTGGATAAGTCAGGTTACGCTACGAGGCACGGCCACGATGTTTAAGGCACGGACAAGTATTTGGCACGACCGAGTCGTTACGTCCCTGAGTATGGTACGAAAGGCAAGCACGAGATGATAAGTTAACGTTATTGGAACGAGAAGGTCTAGCGGTAAAGTACGAGTATATTATTAGTGCAAGTTACGGTGACGGTCTAGAGACACAAAATAGACCAAGGCGTCGATCCTAAAATCGATCCTAAGACAGGACTAGAAAGACAATCGTAAAGGGGCTTGTATCGCACAAAGTAAAATAAACGTGTTGGTTTTGTATGGGTGGGCGAGAAGCTCACTCCACCAGTACAGTTGAGTACTGACACCCACACAGTGTTTATGTGCAGGTACAGGTAGAAGCTCGTGGTGCGGGGCTCGCTTGGATGCATCGAGGCACGGAGTTCCTTGGCGATTCGAAGCGTGCGGCCGCGTGAGGACCAGACTTATACGGGACATAATGTATGGACATCGCCTTCCGAAGCTTCCGCGGATTCAAGTATTGTATCGAGAGATGAGAGAGAGCAGAGTGATTTTGTAATATGAGACGAGTGAATTTGAGCGATTGTAATCTCGGCCTTGCGCTCCCAATGTAACCATTGTTTCGATATCAATAAAGAGCTTCTTTTTAATAACTTGTGTTCATGTGTACTTGTTCTTAAATTCTGCTGCATGTTTCAATGTCTCTGCTTGGGACTTCTGGGCGATGACCCCGTCGCCGTCGCTGTAATCGGCCGTTATGGAACCCGCCTTGCACGAACGCAATCTAGGCTCGTACGGCATCACGCCTTAGCGAGGACGATCGCTCCTACGGGAGCAGGGCATGACATAATGGTATCAGAGCACGGCTTTACGTCCTTGGAATATCGATTGAATTTGTTAACTCTTATGTTTCCGCGAACTCTGAATGTGCTTCCGCAACGTGATATCGTTGGTGCGCTCTCTCTCTCAAACGTCCCTCGTCATGTCCATATAATAAGTCTAATATTTTTGAAAGCTCGTAAAGCGTTCAATCGAACGCATCGATAGGTGATGGCCTTTGGGCCGAACGGTGCCGACCTTGAGTTGATAGAAAATGCGTGCTAAAGTTAGCAAGTCGCGTGCGTACCTAACGAGTCCTACATGAGCGCACAGAGTCGGAGTATAGTCCATACGGGATGGCCATGTGTACGACCTTTTGGCTAAGTTGTGCCGCGTATCGCACACCTTGACCTTTTGGTCCAAACGAGTCGCAACCGATATTAAGTACCGCTTGGCCGGGAACAGAGATACACTTGGAGTGTATATCGATAGGAACGTTATCAGACTAACGCTTAGGCGTACACGGAAGATTGTTCTGGATTTTGAGGAATAGTGCGAACGACTTAGTGCGTCGATGCGACGTGAATGATTACGCTAGAGATTTGTCGAACGAATCCGAAACATGTCTTAGCAAATAACGCGAACGTTATTTGGTCTAGATTGGATGACTCGGACCCGAGTGGTGTATGGTCCGTCTTGGAAATCATTCGAGCGAAAGATTGAGGATTCCACGAGTATGAAACACGAAAATGATTGAGTAGGTGAAATCGAATCGAGGAAATTGATACGGATCGTATACGAAAAGTTAACACGACGGGTAGGTAGCGTGCATGAAATGTTCAATTTTAAAGTTACGTAAACAACTCTGAGGATTGAAATCGATGTGCTCGATGGTATGAGTTAGCAAGGAATGATGCAAATTAAGAAAATACGTTGGTCGATGACTTAAGATAGGCGGATAAACGATACGTGAATTTGGGTTGAAGAAATTGATATTGTGAACGATTCGAGGAGATTATCCAGTCGGACGATAGCATCATTCGCACGACTCGAAATTCGTTGCAAAGGAAGATCGTCAGGTTACGCATATCGTCGATGGTATTGAGGCGTATCAAAGATCGATATGCGATAACTCGGGGGTACTCTGACACGGTAAATGACGATCGTACAAGTGTTATCGTTCTGATGGATGCAATACTTAGGATCTTGATTGAGACGAATGTTGGGTGAAAGAAATCGTGTTTTGATGGTTACGTTGATAACCACAACGTCGACGGTCTTGTCTTGCGTGAGCGCAACTCTAGCCTCGCACATGCGTTGCGTCGAATTTGGGGCGATCGTTCCGCGTGAGCGCTGATATGGTGATTCATGTCGCAGGAATGATCGAACTCGAAAAAATTAGGACGCGGCAACTTTGATTGTCCCGACTTGTCGGTTTGATACGAAGGAAAATTTGAGGATGTTAGGACTTATGATTGACGAATGAATAAAACTTGTGGATTGTGTAGGTCCAATCCGCGCATCGAGAATGAACTAGTCTAGACACAAACAAGAGTTACGTCCCGATGAGAATGATTATCTCGCGGGAGCGTGCATGGTGATTCGTGCCTACCGTGGATGATCGGACTCGCGTGAGATCGGAGCGTGGCATACTATTAAGTCAGACAACCTTGTGATCGATTACGTGAATTGGAATAGATGATTTTGGAAGTATGAAATGTGAATTATGATTTTACGATGAATCGTGTCGTAGCGTGCTTGACTTGGAAAGATTGATAGGCGGATTATGTCGAACGTGTTCGAAGAGATAGACTATGCGAAATGGCTTGATGAACGAGCGATATATTCATGTCTTGGGATTGGTTAGAACGTGAGTTATCGTAGGAGGGCTTTACCGAACGACTCGTTCTCCGTGCGACGGATATTGGAATGTGCGTAGGAAATTGATGCTCGATGTTTAGAAATCGGAGTGATACGAGCTTGGGTAGAAAACCATGTACCATCGATTTGGTTTTACCTTAGGATGGGGTCAGTGTTGATATCGTTGTTTGGGAACTATGATTCCAGTACTGACGAAAGACATAGCCTAGCGGTTAGGCAGACGTTCCAGCACGAAGCGATAGGAGTTACGGAGGCACCACTCGCGAGTCTCGGCTGACATGCACGTATATCAGGGACGCCCGAATATGTGCACGATCCGACTCGAGTGGTGATGGCGGATTCTCTATCATGAGGCTTGGCTGAAATACATATATTTTGGAGACGCCTGGAATATGTGCACGATCCAACTAAGTGATACGTTGAATCAAGTGAAACTTGAGGAATGGAAAAGTGTCGAGAATTTTAAAATCGTAAGTTTTGAAGAAATGTTGATGGTAATGCGATCATTGATTTGAAACGAGTTCAAATGTTGATTGATCAATTAGTGTGCCTTACGATTAAGTTAGCGATAAGTGCGAGTGTGAAATCGGAATCGAAGAAATGCATAGGCGGAGTGTGTACGATTAAGTCTTGGCCATAGAAATGGTAGGATGGTTTGCCTTCGGGAAAGTCTCGAGGACGAGACTTGTTCTGAGTGGTGTATGTTGTTGTTAGCACCCTGAATTTCGGGTTCATTTTTTTTCATTTATTTTATTTTCTGATTGATTGGTTTGATAAATAATTTATTCTGTTAATTTTTCCTGTAAGTGTACTTTTCATGCCATTGATATTTGGAGTGTCAGGGATGTTCAACTCTGGAAATCTTCTTCACGAGTTTTGGAGTGGACACGATTACCTTCATGATGGTATATAGTATCCCATCCAAACTTGTTCCCTTGTACTCTTTCTGGTTTGCTGAACTTCGGGTCGGTTTAGACCATTTGATTGATATTTAATTTCCCACTCTTTTCTTTGATCATTTTTAGTGCGTTACCATGACTTTTAAATTGGGAGCGCCAGACCAGTTATTTTCTTGAAACCAACTCCTCATTGATGATCTACTCGAGATGCTCGTCACCCATGACCTTCGTTTCCCACTCAGACACGTCATTTCGGGCCCCATTTGATTAGCACAACTTTTCCGACACGTGACCCGATTTTATTTCATGCCACGACGTCACATTCATTTTCCAACTTGATTTGTGGGTCCCCTGTCGACCAAAACCTGTCAGCCCCAACTATAGACATGGTCCACATTGAGCCTACTATCCGTCCGCCACTTGTGTCCCATTTATTGGAATCTCCATGTGCTACTTATTTGCCCATGATCATCAACACCTAATTTTAATTCTATTTTTGCACAATGTCCAGTTTTGACCCAATCCGGCTCCACCGAGCCCAGTCCAGCTCCATGTTGCCCTCCATCGGGACACCCTCATATTTATTGCCCAAAAATATCAATTTCTCATTTTATCTATTTTTATTATTTAATGGGAAATTTTCCTTGAATTTAATCCTAAAGGAATGACCTATTTTTTCTACAATTATTTCTAGCCCTTGGATTCTCCTACAATTAATCCCATCCACTATTTTTCCTACATCCTTTTTCCACACACTCAGCCAACTAGTTGGCCAGCCCTAATTAATGGATAGAATCTTTTCCTCTCTCTCTCTCTCTCATTTCAACATTATCCTATTCTCTCTCTCTCTCCTCCCTATACTTTCATTTCAAACAAAACACCGCAGCAGCTCACCATTTCTTATCCCTTCAACCCGACCAACATCTCCACCCTCCTTTCCTGGCCCGACTTCAACCCAACTCCACCCATGCTCCGGCCACCCAAGGCTGGCCGTCGCCACCATCTCAGCCTCCTCCTTCTTTTCCTTAGCAACCACCACCACCACCACATCTACTAGCATCCCGACCATCATCACCCAAACCGCGCCACCACCTCCATCGCTGTGCACCGGCTGAGCCACCACTGGCGTCGCCATCGTGCCACTCCGCCACCCTCGCAGCCTCACCCTCTCGCCGCCGCGCGCCGTCGCGCGAACAGGCAGTACACAGCGCAGCGGCGGAAAGCCAGGCAGCGCGCGTGCGCTGGCAGCGCTGCCGCGCCGCCGCCGGCGACGAGGCCGCCGTGGTCGTGCCCCCCCACGGTGGGCGATCTCCGGCGACCCTCCCTGGGTTCGCCTCTCCTCTTCCAGCGTGACGTATAGGCGATTCGTGCGTTTTGCACGACGTCCCGTCGTGACGCGCGCGAAATCACGTTCATTTTGGCTCCCCGTCGCAGCGACTTCGTGCGCATTTTCCTGGAGATCCGACCGTTGGATCGGCGATTTCTTCGCTCCGTCACAATCTCGGTATATCCACCTTCGCTCATGTTAATTTTCGTCCGTTAATTCTATCGTTTGATACATGAAAACCGGCCACCAAGTTGACCGTTTAAATTGTATTAAATTTGGACAGTTTCGCGGGGCCAACTTCGTCAGCTTGTATCTCCTCCACCGCAGCTTCGTTTGGCGTGCTACCAGTTCCGGTGCGAAGCTGGGATAACCCTCTTACTTCCTCTCCAGTTTTGTTTCATTGTGAGCTTGTTTGATTGGTTGAATTCGACGCCAAAGTTGGTCGTCCGAATTCGTAATTTCTAACTTGTAAAATTCAATTTTTGAGCACGGGACTCCAGTTTTCATTTCTGACACTACTATTAGACTTGTGGTGTCGTTCTGGCATGTTTTCATATAAAATTTATTAGATTTGGAGAACGTGGGCCCGGGCACGTTTTTCGGTGCAAAGTGGGTCCCACTTTCTGGGTCAACGGGACTTTTTGACGCCGGCTCATCGGAATCCAATTCCGGAGATACCGTTGAGTTCGTATCATCATTCTGGACTCGTTGACGTATAATTTGCTAGATTTTGGTGGATATTGGGTCTGGCACGCATTTCGGTGCAAGTCGGATACCAATATCCGGGTCAACGGGTCATTTTGAGATCGGCTCATCGGAATCCAATTCCGGAGATACCGTTGAGTTCGTATCATCATTCTGGACTGTTGACAGGTAGTTTGCTGATTTTTGAGAACTTAGGCTCCGGCACGCATTTCTGTGCAAACCGGAATTCCAAGTTCTGGTCAACGGACCAAATTGAGATCGGGTCAACGGAATCCAATTCTGGAGATACCGTTGGGTTCGTATCGTCATTCTGGTTGCGTGGACATATAATTTGTTATATTTTATAGACTTGTTTTCTTGTACGTTTTTCGGTGCAAAACGGCTCCGACACGGACACCGTTTTGACCCAAAATTACCTTTTTGCCCTTGTGTCCAAATTGGACCGTTGGGTAGGCTATCCTAGCTAATTTGACCATTCTGGACACGTTGGCGATGTTCATTTCATCGTCCGACAATGTTTGTTGATAATTTCTCTAAGCTTAACCTTTTTATAATTAGTTGATAATTAATTCATATAATGTTCGTATTTCGGGATTAGTACAACGAAACTGAGATCAGTCAATTCCAGTGATCTCACATCGCTGAAATTGACAAGTTGGACACGTGGATCACTATAATAAGATTATCAACCTTACCGATAATCTTCTTATCTCAATTTTGCGTGTCGTAAGTTTCGACGTACAAATAACGAAGTACACTTTATATTAGACTAGAATTGACCCTGTTTGACCAGAGTTGACCAGCTGACCCAAAGTCAACTGTAAGTCAACACTTGACCTAGTTTGACTAGATTATTGACCGGAGTCGACCTAGAGTTGTTTTGACTTAGAAGAACCTAGAATAATATAGATTGCCTGTAGGGATTTATTTATTTTCAACTTGAACACCTTGTAACCTGTGTTGCTTTAAATAGGACTCTGTGGCTTCAGTGGGACCCCCTATACTTATCAGCTGTTCAGGTTATCGAGACGAGTACATTCTCTGATCATTTCATATCCTGCTTAGAATTATATTTCTGCTTTAGATTACTATACTTGATGCTGTCACGACATTATCACGGATTAGTACTATATGGATCTCTTCATGCGATGTTATCCCCCTCGGGAGCATCGGGTACATTGTGTCATGTGCGTTTCACTTTCATCATGTACTCCTGTGCTTTCACTATACATGTACACTCTTATGAATCTTGTACTCTCATGTTCACAGAGCTTTCATGTATACTATCATGTGCACCCTATATGGGCCCCCATATGATATCATGTACAATAACATAACCTGTTTAGATCCTTGTATATTGATTGGGGAAAATGGGGGAGTGCTAGTAGTCATGTGAACAATTCCATAGTAGTGTAGATCATGTACAACTCTTTAGTGTAGATCATGTACAAATCTGTCCCGTTCATATGTGCTATCATGTACTCTACATCACTAGCCACTGTTAATTCTCTATTTATAGTAGATATTTCTATTACAGTTCTCTCTTTCTGTTTATATACTATATTTCTTCAGATCTTGTATCTTACTTTACTGCATGATTATATTTTCTAAGATGCTATGAACTGTTGAGATATAATGTGCTCGTTCCAGTCCTGACTGGACCTGTTGATAAATTTTACAGATAGCTTGGGGATTGCCTGCTAGCCTAGAGGAGACACAGTAGAGGTTGTTTAGGTAGTTATTTCATTTTGTCTAGAGCTGTATTTACTTTGTGGATTACTGTATTTGAGTTTTGAGATGTATTTCTGGGTTCATGTATCTTAGACACTTAGACCTCTATCTTCTGTATCTCTTTTGGATTTCATGTTTTATCTATTCTTATCATGCTCTACCTTAGATGTGATTGAGTTATACCTGCTATGTCACCCCCATTCGGGGAGTATAAACTGTTTAGTCTTATACTGTTAGATGCATTGAGACCTAGGACAGCGTTCTACCGCCGACACTGCGGCGTAGGCTGGGCGTTGTTACGTTCTCGTGTCCTAACTCTAGGGTGCGGGTCGTGACACGTTTTTAGTGGTGGCCCATACAGGTCGAGACTAAAGTGTAGTGGTATTCGAACTTGAGTACCACTACAGCCTGCACTAGGAATAGGATATATTTGAGGGTACTCAATCACAGATAGGAACCCTTGAGAGATTTCCGGGACGACCCTGGAGAATCTTATTTAACTTCGATTTGAAAACTCTCTTTTTTTCCCTTGATTTAATTTATTTTACTTTTGTTGTTAAATTTGATTTTTACGGATTATTGTTGAATTTGAGTTTGTATTTATTTTGATGGAAGATTTTCGAATTTTGAATTTTGATGATAGCTGTTGCATTCGAGTTTGCATTTTGATGGATTGTGTTCACTTTTGAATTTTGATGTTCGTTAATAAATTTTGATTTGATTTTTGAGTATTCATTGTTGATTTAATTTGATTTTTGGCAAGATGAAATTATATGGGCTAGGTCATCTATGTTATGGAATCTAGTCTTTTATAGTCACATTAGCCAGCATGGTGAGGACATATAGTCTGACTCTGGATATATTTCTCGGGTGTGGGAATTTAAGGTTTTCGCAGCCAAGCATGCGGTACCGCGAAAATGTTAAATACCATGATTCTAGAGATATGTGCATAAGTCAAGGGCTCTGTGATTATCGTAGCCTTGCTTACTAGTATGACGAGGATTTAGAGTACCATAATTTTGGATAGACGATATGATTATCAGATTGTACCTTAAATATTTTCAAACATGTTTTCTCTACTTTGTTTCAGTCTTTCAAAAAAAAAGGAGAAAAGAATTATTATTTGTTTGTTTTGTCTAGTTTCCTATTATTTAACTTAAGAGTATGTATAGTTGTTTTATAAACCTTGTGTAAATTCTTGCTATGAGTTCTTCTTAATACAATGAATCGATGATTTTACTAGATTTTATCTTGGATTTGATAATTTAGCGCTGGGTTTCAAAATAGTTTTTTCTTAATCAGATAAACAAAACAGATTTTATCGTTAATTCCTTCTTGCTATTAATCTTATATTAGATAATAATAAAACTGTCTTGATTTCGTCAATCACCTGCTCGCAATCTTGGTAGGAATCTAAATGTTAGTCTTAACATAGAATTAATTAATTTTTATTGGGACATGAGAATATGTATATGAATATATATATAACAGATACTTTGTCTAACACGTATGCATGCTACACTTGATTTTTCCACATATTTAGATACATATTGATATGTTGTTGATGTCCAATTTTTCATAACCAATATTTCTGGTTCTCTGCTTTTCCATGTTTAAATTCGTAATTTAAATATAAATTTCATGTTATTATTTAGGTTTACATCACTGCACATGTATGTTATACGTAGGGTTTCAATTCAAAAATTTTGGTTGAAGATTTGTGTTTAAATTTGTCAATTTAAGACTGTGTACATATTAACCCTTAATACTGAATCCCAAATGTTTAGTTTAGATTACTGTTTTATTTTCTTAATATAATATTTAGAGCTGCGTACATTGTTGTAAGTAGGATATAAATTTAAGCTACATATTCTTACATGCTAGTTGTGATAAATATTGAGTTGGGTTTTAATGTTCAAGTTCTCCAAGATTCTGAAAACTAGTTACATGTTAACATTTTTACATTGATTTCTATGTTTAGTTAAATTTCGGATTTAACATGTAATATTAAACTGTATGCGTAAGTAAATATATTGATAGTATGTTAGGGTTTCTTTTCTATCATGTTAGGATGTGCTAGGACCATTGAGATTGTTGTGATGTTTCAAACCCTAAAATCTGAGACCGCATTATGTTCATATTTTTTATGGTTTGAATGTTAGCTTGTTTTCAGATTTTATATATAAAAGCTGAACTAAAACTTAGTTTAACCTTTCAATACTAAGCTATAACCCTGTACAAGGACACACACACACTCTAACTTAGTATACCCTGTCATGTAACCTAATCTTCCTCTCTATGTTATGATCATGTATCTATATAGATATATATAGTTTTTATACATCCATGTTATAATTTGTATAGATACATAACTAAGTCTCTACTTTTTTTATATATATGGTTAGCTATGCATGTTATGATTAAATAAGTTGCGTGTTGCGTATTGTAGGGTGTTTAACTAAAATGCCATGATTAGTGTAACTTGATAGCTGTTGTTTTAAAACCCAAATTCTCATATATACTTTCATGTATACTCACGTACACACACGCCTACTATCTAACCACATGAACATATCCCCATACACATGATGCCAGTTTTCCCTCTCTAACGCTCTCTATATATATATTGTGATTGGATTTCAATACAAGTGACTTTCAATTCTTTAACTTGTGATTTTGATTTTCTTGGGATAGTACTTTTTTTCAAATGATTGGTAGTTACCTTTCTTTATTTTTATTTTTTTGAGTACCAGTTTTCATATGGGGTGGTAGACAATTTTATAGTTTTGATGGTTGTTGTTTCTGTATCTTTCTATTTTAGCACCCTGGATTGCTTGTGTGTTGATACCCTATGACCGTTGGTTAGCATGACTAGTAAACCTAGATGAGACTTCACTGTCACCGTATGCCATGACCCTGGATATTGTCTTTTAATTGATGGTATGATTTGTTTAAGTTCTGGGACTTTGATTTTGGGGGTTTGACCTAGAGGGAGTAGGGACTTTTTAATTTCGAGAACGAAATTTTTATAAGGTGGGTAGGATGTTAGCACCCTGAATTTCGGGTTCATTTTTTTTATTTATTTTATTTTCTGATTGATTGGTTTGATAAATAATTTATTTTGTTAATTTTTCCTGTAAGTGTACTTTTCATGCCATTGATATTTGGAGTGTCAGGGATGTTCAACTCTGAAAATCTTCTTCACGAGTTTTGGAGTGGACACGATTACCTTCATGACGGTATATAGTGTCCCATCCAAACTTTTTCCCTTGTACTCTTTCTGCTTCGCTGAACTTCGGGTCGGTTTAGACCATTTGATTGATATTTAATTTCCCACTATTTTCTTTGATCATTTTCAGCGCGTTACCATGACTTTTAAATTAGGAGCGCCAGACCAGTTATTTTCTTGAAACCAACTCCTCATTGATGATCTACTCGAGACGCTCGTCACCCATGACCTTCATTTTCCACTCAGACACGTCATTTCGGGCTCCATTTGATTCGCACAACTTTCTCAATACGTGACCCGATTTTATTTCACGCCACGGCGTCACATTCATTTTCCAACTTGATTTGTGGGTCCCCTGTCGACCAAAATCTGTCAGCCCCAACTATGGACATGGTCCACATTGAGCCTACTATCCGTCCGCCACTTCCCATTTATTGGAATCTCCATGTGCTACTTATTTGCCCATGATCATCAACACCTAATTTTAACTCTATTTTTGCACAATGTCCAGTTTTGACCCAATCCGGCTCCACCGAGCCCAGTCCAGCTCCATGTTGGCCTCCATCAGGACACCCTCATATTTATTGCCCAAAAATATCAATTTCTCATTTTATCTATTTTTATTATTTAATGGGAAATTTTCCTTGAATTTAATCCTAAAGGAATGACCTACTTTTCCTACAATTATTTCTAGCCCTTGGATTCTCCTACAATTAATCCCATCCATTATTTTTCCTACATCCTTTTTCCACACACTCAGCCAACTAGTTGGCCGGCCCTAATTAATGGATAGAATCTTTTCCTCTCTCTCTCTCTCATTTCAACATTATCCTATTCTCTCTCTCCTCCCTATACTTTCATTTCAAACAAAACACCACAGCAGCTCACCATTTCTTATCCCTTCAACTCGACCAACATCTCCACCCTCCTTTCCTGGCCCGACTTCAACCCAACTCCACCCATGCTCCGGCCACCCAAGGCTGGCCGTCGCCACCATCTCAGCCTCCTCCTTCTTTTCCTTAGCAACCAACACCACCACCACATCTACTAGCATCCCGACCATCATCACCCAAACCGCGCCACCACCTCCATCGCCGTGCACCGGCCGAGCCACCACTGGCGTCGCCGTCGTGCCACTCCGCCACCCTCGCGGCCTCACCCCCTCGCCGCCGTGCGCCGCCGCGCGAACAGGAAGTACACAGCAACAGCGGCGGAAAGCCAGGCCGCGCGCGCGCGCTGGCAGCGCTGCCGTGCCGCCGCCGGCGACGAGGCCGCCGTGGTCGTGTCCCCCCCCCCCCCCCGCGGTGGGCGATCTCCGGCGACCCTCCCTGGGTCCGCCTCTCCTCTTCCAGCGCGACGTATAGGCGATTCGTGCGTTTTGCACGACGTCCCGTCGTAACGCGCGCGAAATCACGTTCATTTTGGCGCCCCATCGCAGCGACTTCGTGCACGTTTTTCCGGAGATCCGACCGTTGGATCGGCAATTTCTTCACTCCGTCGCAATCTCGGTATTTCCACCTTCGCTCATGTCAATTTTCGTCCGTTAATTTTATCGTTTGATACATGAAAACCGGCCACCAAGTTGACCGTTTAAATTGTATTAAATTTGGACAGTTTTGCGGGGCCAACTTCGTCAGCTTGTATCTCCTCCACCTCAGCTCCGTTTGGCATGCTACCAGTTCCGGTGCGAAGCTGGTATAACCCTCTTACTTCCCCTCCAGTTTCGTTTCATTGTGAGCTTGTTTGATTGGTTAAATTCGACGCCAAAGTTGGTCGTCCGAATTCGTAATTTCCAACTTGTAAAATTCCATTTTTGAGCACGGGACTCCAGTTTTCATTTCTGACACCACCATTAGACTTGTGGCGTCGTTCTGGCATGTTTTCATATAAAATTTGTTAGATTTGGAGAACGTGGGCCCGGGCACGTTTTTCGGTGCAAAGCGGGTCCCACTTTCTGGGTCAACGGGACTTTTTCACGCCGGCTCATCGGAATCCAATTCTGGAGATACCGTTGAGTTCGTATCGTCATTCTGGACTCGTTGACATATAATTTGTTGGTTTTGGTGGACATTGGGTCTGGCACGCATTTCGGTGCAAGTCGGATACCAATATCCGGGTCAACGGGTCATTTTGAGATCGGCTCATCGGAATCCCATTCCGGAGATACCGTTGAGTTCGTATCATCATTCTGGACTCGTTGACAGGTAGTTTACTGAGTTTTGAGAACTTTGGCTCCGGCACGCATTTCCGTGCAAACCGGAATTCCAAGTTCTGGTCAACGGACCAAATTGAGATCGGGTCAACGGAATCCAATTCTGGAGATACCGTTGGGTTCGTATCGTCATTCTAGTTGCATGGACATATAATTTGTTATATTTTATAGACTTGTTTTCTTGCACATTTTTCGGTGCAAAACGGCTCCGACACGGACACCGTTTTGACCCGAAATTACCTTTTTGTCCTTGTGTCCAAATTGGACCGTTGGGTAGGCTATCCTAGCTAATTTGACCATTCTGGACACGTTGGCGATGTTCATTTCATCGTCCGACAATGTTTGTTGATAATTTCTCTAAGCTTAACCTTTTATAATTAGTTAATAATTAATTCATATAATGTTCGTATTTCGGGATTAGTACAACGAAACTGAGATCAGTCAATTCCAGTGATCTCACATCGCTGAAATTGACAAGTTGGACACGTGGATCACTATAATAAGATTATCAACCTTACCGATAATCTTCTTATCTCAATTTTGCGTGTCGTAAGTTTCGACGTACAAATAACGAAGTACACTTTATATTAGACTAGAATTGACCCTGTTTGACCAGAGTTGACCAGCTGACCCAAAGTCAACTGTAAGTCAACACTTGACCTAGTTTGACTAGATTATTGACCGGAGTCGACCTAGAGTTGTTTTGACTTAGAAGAACCTAGAATAATATAGATTGCCTGTAGGGATTTATTTATTTTCAACTTGAACACCTTGTAACCTGTGTTGCTTTAAATAGGACTCTGTGGCTTCAGTGGGACCCCCTATACTTATCAGCTGTTCAGGTTATCAAGGCGAGTACATTCTCTGATCATTTCATATCCTGCTTAGAATTATATTCCTGCTTTAGATTACTATACTTGATGCTGTCACGACATTATCACGGATTAGTATTATATGGATCTCTTCATGCGATGTTATCCCCCTCGGGAGCATCGGGTACATTGTGTCATATGCGTTTCACTTTCATCATGTACTCCTGTGCTTTCACCATACATGTACACTCTTGTGAATCTTGTACTCTCATGTTCACAGAGCTTTCATGTATACTATCATGTGCACCCTATATGGGCCCCCATGTGATATCATGTACAATAACATAACCTGTTTAGATCCTTGTGTATTGATTGGGAAAACGGGGGAGTGCTAGTAGTCATGTGAACAATTCCATAGTAGTGTAGATCATGTACAACTCTTTAGTGTAGATCATGTACAAATCTGTCCCGTTCACATGTGCTATCATGTACTCTACATCACTAGCCACTGTTAGTTCTCTATTTATAGTAGATATTTCTATTACAGTTCTCTCTTCCTGTTTACATATTGTATTTCTTCAGATCTTGTATCTTACTTTACTGCATGATTATATTTTCTAACCTGCTATGAACTGTTGAGATGTAATGTGCCCGTTCCAGTCCTGACTGGACCTGTTGATAAATTTTACAGATAGCTTGGGGATTGCCTGCTAGCCTAGAGGAGACACAGTAGAGGTTGTTTAGGTAGTTATTTCATTTTGTCTGGAGCTGTATTTACTTTGTGGATTACTGTATTTGAGTTTTGAGATGTATTTCTGGGTTCATGTATCTTAGACACTTAGACTTCTATCTCCTGTATCTCTTTTGGATTTCATGTTTTATCTATTCTTATCATGCTCTACCTTAGATGTGATTGAGTTGTACCTGCTATGTCACCCCCATTCGGGGAGTATAAACTGTTTAGTCTTATATTGTTAGATGCATTGAGACCTAGGACAGCGTTCTACCGCCGACACTGCGGCGTAGGCTGGGCGTTGTTACGTTCTCGTGCCCTAACTCTAGGCTGCGGGTCGTGACAGTTGTAGTGCCCCGTCCCGCAAAGTCAATCGGAAGAATCAAAATGCCGACGGCGTTCGGACTTAGCCTTGCAACGGTGACTCGAAGACATCGGTCAGGTGGGGTAGTTTCGGTGAACTTGTCTCATCTCAGCCTTCACCTAATAATTCGTGTGTTTTCAACTTGCACAAGTAGGCTTAATGATAAAAGAGACGAATTCACATAGCTAAAGGGAATTATCCCGACGGATCGAATCAAGTTTAGAACATGGAAAACGTCCCACGGTCTGATTAGAGTTGGTGCTCAGCGTGCTTTGAAAATGACACTCGATCCTCCGTCCCGCGGCTTGGGAGAAGGAAAAGTTGGTATTCGACACAAACGATGAGTTAGCCTAAGTCATAGGCATCGCCCGCGTAAATGCTCGATAAAGCATGCACGTTCCCACTGCGCAAGGCTTGGCATAGCCTTGGCTCGTCCCTCGGGTTAAGTTGTAGGCTTGAGTAAGTTAGGCAAAGTTATGCCGGTCGATCTAAGTCATTCCAAGTGCCGTCCCGTTCTTTCTGCGGTTGTCAAGTCAAATAGTCCCACGATCTCAAGGCTCGTCAGGTAACATATGACTTGGGTGATAGCGTCGCGTAGGACGTAAGTCAGTTAAAGGCACGAGCCACGGTTGGCACGATGTAAAGTTAGCCACGGTCCATGGCACTTAAGGAACATGTTTTGTTCAAGTTAAGTTGGAAGGCTACGTAGTAGTCGTTCCCTCAAGGTCAAAGAAGTTCGAGGCGGTCCCTCGGTTGGGAGTCTCGCGTTCCTATCCACGTTAAGTATTCGAGGCGGTCCCTCGGTTGGGAGTCTCGCGTTCCTATCCACGTTAAGTATTCGAGGCGGTCCCTCGGTTGGGAGTCTCGCGTTCCTATCCACGTTGAGTATTCGAGGCGGTCCCTCGGTTGGGTGTCTCGCGTTCCTATCTACGTTAAGAAGTTTGAGGCGGTCCCTCGGTTGGGAGTCTCTCGGTCCCGAGGCACGTTATGCCAAGTGTGATTCAGAGCACGAGTTGCCAAGTATAGTTCCGATCGTATCAACAAGTAGGCCATGCATTTACGTGAGTCTAGATGTCTCGTAGGTGCGTGGTCATTGGACATCTTATCGACAAAGATTTCTGCCTAGACTGGTTATACGCCGGGGCACCGGGCCCAGTCGTCCTAGGAGGTAGACGTTATAGCAGCGCATGCTTTTATTGCGTGGGTAGTCGGGGGCTTTCAACGGGGCTCGCTACCTGCGCTGAAGGACCCGCCGCCTACCCGAGCTATGTCCACGATGGCTTGTCATGCCAGTGGCCTTTCATATAGATAATTGGCGTGCTAAGTGGCGAATCCGCATGCACGGTGTCGGTCGTAACAAAGAAAGTATAAGCACGATATGCGTTGAATGGTGAAAAATGTGCTCGGTTGCATCCAAAGTATTGTAAAGCCTACGATTCGGCTATACGTAAAGACACGTGCTTGGCACGAGATATGGCGTCGTACTTGAGTTCTCAACACCGGTTCCACAAGTTTGGTTAGTCGTTGTACGTTAAGTCGAGAAGGCCCGTAAGTCGAGTTTGGATAAGTCAGGTTACGCTACGAGGCACGGCCACGATGTTTAAGGCACGGGCAAGTATTTGGCACGACCGAGTCGTTACGTCCGTGAGTATGGTACGAAAGGCAAGCACGAGACGATAAGTTGACGTTATTGGAACGAGAAGGTCTAGCGGTAAAGTATGAGTACATTATTAGTGCAAGGCACGGTGACGGTCTAGAGACACAAAATAGACCAAGGCGTCGGTCCTAAAATCGATCCTAAGGCAAGACTAGAAAGACAATCGTAAAGGGGCTTGTATCGCACAAAGTAAAATAAACGTGTTAGTTTTGTATGGGTGGGCGAGAAGCTCACTCCACCAGTACAGTTGAGTACTGACACCCACACAGTGTTTATGTGCAGGCACAGGTAGAAGCTCGTGGTGCGGGGCTCGCTTGGATGCGTCGAGGCACGGAGTTCCTTGGCGATTCGATGCATGCGGCCGCGTGAAGACCAGACTTATACGGGACATAATGTATGGACATCGCCTTCCGAAGCTTCCACGGATTCAAGTATTGTATCGAGAGATGAGAGAGAGCAGAGTGATTTTGTAATGTGAGACGAGTGAATTTGAGCGATTGTAATCTCGGCCTTGCGCCCCCAATGTAACCATTGTTTCGATATCAATAAAGAGCTTCTTTTGAATAACTTGTGTTTATGTGTACTTGTTCTTAAATTCTGCTGCATGTTTCAATGTCTCTGCTTGGGACTTCTGGGCGACGATCCCGTCGCCGTCGCTGTAATCGGCCGTTATGGAACCCGCCTTGCACGAGCGCAATCTAGGCTCGTGCGGCATCACGCCTTAGCGAGGACGATCGCTCCTACGGGAGCGGGACGTGACACTTGGCCCACATGCCATCCAAACTAGGCTAGAAACCATAAACCAACACTCCGATGGCTTAACTAGTCATTTAGAGACTTAATTAGTCATTTAGAAGTTAAACCGAAACAAACCGAACCAAACCAAATCCAAACCAACCCAAACTAAGTCTATTGGGTGTGGAGGCTTAATGGGTCTCCACCCAAACCCATTAAACCCCCCTTGGCCGGCCACATGTAGACCACCCCCCCCCCCTCTCTTCCTTTACTCCTAAGCAACCTCTATCTCTCCATTTTTATTTCTTTTTTTTTAAGCTTCTTCTTCTTCAAGAAGACCAATATTATGTAAGCTCTTAAATCCCCATAAATTCCTCTTTTACATTTATTTCCTTTACAATAAATGTAGAGGAGACCATTCTCTACACATTGACCCTAGTTTTTATAGGTTTTCCCTAAAAACTAGTTAGTTATATATATATATATGTGTGTGTGTGTATATATATTTATATGTATTTGTGTGTGTGTGTAGAGGAGAGTGGTGGTAGTGGTGTCATGAGAGAGTGTGTGTGTGTCAGTGTGTTTGAGTGTGTGTGTCTATATATATTTACATGTGTGTGTGTATGTATTTATATATATAGATATGTGTGTGTGTGTGAGAGTGTGTGTGTGTATGTATTTATATATATATATAGATGTGTGTGTGTGTGTATTTACATATATAGATGTGTGTGTGTGTGTGTGTATATATATAGATAGATAACTAGATAGCTAGGTATAGCTAGGTAGATATATATATATATATATATATATATATATATATATATATATATATATAAATATATATATATATATATATATATAATTTTTTTCTGGTGATGAGAGCTCCAGCTCGCCCGAGGAGTCCATCCCTCTTCCCCGGCGTGCTCCGGCGCGCCGCCGGCGGCCCCCCTGTCCCTGCGCAGCCTGGCCGCTGTGGATGGCCTGGCCCCCGTGGTTCCCCACCCCCCCCCGCTCGGCCCCGCCGGCGCTAGCGCCCCCGCCGCTCCCGGCGTCGTTCCCGGAGTCTTCCTCGACGCCACTCGCCTCCCCTCCCCGCCGTCAGCCTGCTCCCATCCATCTTGGGTCCCCCCTAACCCCCTCCCCGCCCCCCCTCTCCTCCCCCCCCCCCTCCGCCTTCCGCGGACCCACCGGAGCACGTCTCCGTTGCTGCCGGCCCCGCCTCGGGACCCCCCCTCCGGTCTTCCCCTTCCTCCGATCGCCTGCCAAACGCTCATGCGGCCCCCTCCCGTGGCCGTCTCCTCCTGCGGCCCCCCGGCCCCCACCCCGTGCTCCGGCGGTCTAGGAGCCCCCCCGGCCCACAGCCCCTCTCCCCCCCCCTTCGCCTCCGCCGGCGGCGGAGCCTCTGGACGCTCGTGGCCCCGCGGCCCCCGGCGGATCGCTCCCCCCCCTCCCTTCACGTGGCCGGTTGGCACGTCGTCCCCGTCGCTCCCTCCCCTGGCTGCTTTCCAACCTCCCTCCGAGCTCCGGCGGTCGCTTCGGCGATCGCTTCGTCTCATGCTCGCGAGCCCCGCCGGCCGAGCACCCCCGTGCGCGTGCTCAGCTGGATCCTCTCCCCTCCCCTGTCGTCATTGAGGGCCCCGCGGCTCCCCCGCCCCCTTCGAAGCGTGGTCGCCGTCCGCCTCCGCCTAGGTTCGTCGGCGTCGAGGCCCCCTGTCAGCTCTCCAGCGGCCTTTCCCCCCTCAACCCTCTTCTTCCTCGGGCTCCTCGTCCTTCCTGGATCTCGGCGGCTCTGCTCCGGCCACCGCGGCTCCTCCCGGGCCCTCGGCGGCGCTGCTCCCCCTCTGGCCGCCTCCGGGCCCGCCCTCCGGTCACACTCCCGCTCGGTTGCGCTGGCCTACTGCTTTCGCTGTGCCGCGTATCCCGCCGGACGTGGCTGCCGCCGCCCCCCGGTGGCGCGTCATCTCCCCCTCCGGCCCCGAGGCTCCAGTCCCCCGGGTCTCGTGCCAGGCCGGGTCTTCCGCGTCCCCTCGGGTCCCGTCCCACCCTCGGGCACAGCGTCCGGAGCAGGCCCTCTCGGGCCCCGTGCCTGTGAGCCACGTGGGCGGCTTCTTTTTCTATTTTCGATTTCAAATTTCTAATTTCGTTTTGGCTTTCGTGTGTTTTGGGACCGGTGCCTGTTGTGTGGGCCCGGGGTGTAGGTCTGTGCTTTGTGTTGTCGATTTCATTCAATAAATTGCCTTTGACCAAAAAAAATATATATATATATATATATATATATATAGAGAGAGAGAGAGGGGAAGGAGTAGTAAGGAAGAGGAAGAAGTAGAAGAAGAAGAATAAGAAACAACAGCAGCAGCAGCTGCTGTGGGGGGGAGGGAATGGAGCTGCTGCCCCCCCCCCCCCCCCTCCACAAGCCAATAGCAGTAGCAGCAGTTAGCAGTAGCTGCAGCAGCAGCTCCAGCATTAGAAGCAGCAGCAGTAAAGCAAGAGCAGCAGCAGTTAGCATAGGGGGAGAAGAGAAAGAGAATAAGAAGAATAAGGAGGAAGAGAATAGAAAGAATAAGGGGAAGGAGAATTAGAAGGAGAAGAAGAATTAGAAGAAGAATTAGAAAAAAAATTAGAAGGAGAATAAGGAGAAAAAAGAATGAGAAGAAGAATAAGAATTGGAAGAATTAGAAGAAGAAGAATTAGAAGAAGAAGAATTGGAAGAATTAGAAGAGGAAGAATTAGAAGAAGAAGAATAAGGAAAAGGATAAGAAGAAGAATAAGAATAAGGAAAAGAATGAGAAGGAAAGGAAAAAAAAAGTAGAAGAAGAAGAGTGGTAGTGTAGGAAATGTAGGAAATTAAATTTACAGGAGATTGAGTGAATCGAATTTGGTGAAGGGATGAAATTGAGCTCCGAGTGTCGGAACGCGTTGAAACTTGGAGGAGACTTAGATTATGTAAATTAGATTTTGTGGGTAGGCTCCCGAGTTGAAATCGAAGTTTCGTGTGGGAGTAGGACGATGGTATCGTACCGTACAATTGCGTATCTTGAGATATTCAAGATAATCGGCAATAGGCCGTAAGGTGGACTGGATGTCCACTCTACCTAGGAAGCTTGGTAGGTAATGATAGTGTAGGCTAGTATCCTACTACCCTAGGAAGCACGGGTCGAAATGCCAAGCGTAGGTAGGCTAACTTGGTATTGGGCTAGGTTAGAAATTTACCTTTGTAAAGGGTAAATTTAAGATATTGGCCTACGGCCAAGATATGGGTTTCAGAGTTCAAGATGGACTCGGATATGGATTGTAAGGGTTGGTAATTGTTAGAAATAGTCGCCTAGACGTAGTCTTGACCTTGGTTGACCACGGTTGACTTTTTAGACCAAAAGTCAACCATGGGTCAACACTTTACCCAATTTAGTCCCAAATTCCATTAGACTTGAACAGTTGACCAAAAGTCAACTGTTAGTTACCATTGACCTAGGGTTGACCTAGGGTTGACCTAGAGTTGACCAGAGTTGACCTGTTGACCAAAAGTCAACTGTAAGTCAACTTTCGACCTAGTTTGATTTGGGTTGACTTCCAATGTTCTCCTATGATCCGGTTTGACTTAACTAGACTTGTCTTGACCTAGAATGACTTAATAGGATTTAATTTGATTTGACTTTACTTTCTAAACATAGTATTTATATGTCTTGTTATCTATAGGTCCTCGAGGCGCTGCATTGGATCCAGTTGACATATTATATCATATCACAGGCGAGTATACATTCTCTGATAACTGTTTCCCAATTTATGATAACTGTTACAATTCATGTACTTAGTGTAGATAAGCTTATTCCTGACACATGGTTCTCACGGATTGGTTTTCCTGGATCTCGACGAGAGATGTTACTCCTTATTAGCTTGGGATGTATTGTGCAAGCTCCCTTGTAGCTCTTGCGTAATATATAGTCACCAATTTTAGAGAAGACTTGCTCCCTTCTCATTAGAATCCCATGTAGTGACGTGTCCTGTTTGGATCCATTCTACCAGTTGGGGGTAGGGAGTAGTAGCGTATGCATGTGATCAAATCCATCCCGCATTCTCGAACAGTGTTAGTCATATACCGCACTTATGACTAGCCAGGCCAGTTCATGGCAGGTGCCCAAGCCGGTCACAAGCTGAAACTACTACTCACACACATTGGATAGATGGCTTACCCTGATTTGTGTACATACCATGATCAGTTCTACTTTTCTGTTCTAGCTCTAGCTCTACAGCTTACCATGCCATGATACATACATGTACACTCCATGATTTTATTGTATATGCTCTATTTACAGTCTTATGGCTTTTATTCTATCTTGAGATCTGTTATGAGATATATGTCCTCGTTCCATCCTGACCGGATATGTTAAAAATATTATAGATATAGAGGAGGACTATTACTGCACTTACTACGGCCCACCGGACGTAGTGGGTTTAGAGGCAGATACCCTAGATCAGCAGGGTGCAGTACCGCATGGCGAGATACCGCCTATCCTGTAGATAGAGTTTTTTTTGTACTGGACCTTGTCTCCAGTTACTCTTGGGACTGTTATCAATTTGTTTAGTATTAGAGACTTTGGACTTGGACTTGTATATCCTTTGTGTTTGGACTTGACATGTTATATTTTATCGTCATGTTGTCTTTATCTTTCAGTATTTACTTTATCATCTTAGAGTTGTGATTGAGTACTCATATATTATCATTGTTTGTCCTCCGTTCGGAGTTGACCATATTCTCGACAGGTTTTTGATATTATATAAACTGTTGTTAGAGTAGTAAACCTACAGCGTTCCACGCCGTTTTTACGGTGTGGGCTGGGCGTTGTTAGGCACACGTACCCTTACAGCGGGTGCGGGTCGTGACATTGGTAGCTGGGGAATAAAGAAAAAATTCAAACGTAATATTTCTTCAGGAATTTGCCATTGATTGGCATCATGAGCAAATCTCCATTAGGTTTAGACAACCAATAGGCACCGTTGGAGAAAACTGTCTCAATAACATAAGGACCTTCCCATTTTGCTTGGAATTTCTATTTGCTCTTATGAGTCATCACCATCGGCCTTCGAACAGCTAGTACTAGCTCACCGACTTTAAATATCCTCTCTTTAACTTTACGATTGAAAGTTCGAGATATGCGGGCTTGATATAGCTCAATGTGTTCTTGCGCTTGAAGACGCTTCTCGTCCAGTCCTTCAAGTTCTTGGAGTCGTAAGCGATCGTTATTCTCTGTAGTTAGCTCATTAGCAATAGCTATTCTAAGAGATGGAATCTGAATTTCTAATGGAAGAACTACTTTACATCTATAGACCAATAAAAATAGTATAAAACCAGTAGGAGTTCGGACCGTTGTTCGATAAGCCCACAAACATTCTCCCAGTTTCTCATTCCAATCACGTTTATTAGAAGAGACGAACTTTTTGAGAAGTTTGATGATCGTCTTGTTGAAAGCTTTGGCTAAACCATTAGCAGCTGGATTATAAGCCGTGGAAGCTAGATTTTGAATCCGATTCTTATCACAGAACCGATAAAATGCCTGACTGGCAAATTGTGGTCATTTGTCATGAATTATCCATCGAAGAATCTTGAAGCGATAAATGACATGGTGTTTGATGAAGCTAATCACATTAGATGTTTTCACTTCAGCAAGAGGAACTGCTTCTGCCCACTTAGAAAAGTAATCGATTATAGCCAATATAAACTGATATCCTTTAACAGAAGGAGGGTTAATTAGACCAATAATATCCATGCCCCAAGCTTCGAAAGGCCAAGAAGCTGCTGTAGGATATAAGAATTCAGATGGTTGATGAATAAAATCAGCATGAATCTGACATGCTTTACACCGTCTGGCATATTCCACAGCATCTGCTATCATAGATGGCCAATAATATCCTATTCTTTGAATGCGGTCTTGTAATTTTGGACCTGGTTGATGAGCACTACAAACACCATCATGAGTTCGCAGAGTGTTTGTTTGGCTTCACTTTCTGAGAGACAGCGCAGCAAAAGTCTATCATATGTACGACGATATAACATATATAAAGGCGAATCATAATAAAATTGAAATGATCGTCTCTTGATTGATGCAGCTTCTTTTGGATCTTCAGGTAAAATCCTATGAATTGCGTAGTCAATAAATGGACTTCTCTAATCTCTCTGTTGAGAACTTGATTCTGTAGTATAATACTGTTCAATATACAGATTATTCTTGACACAGAATAAGTCTCGGTCCAACAAAGTAATTGTGTTTTGTCTTCGAATTGGAACAGCCAAGTCTGCAGCTAAGCTAGCAAGAGCATCAGCTTCCAAATTTTGAGAACATGGTATGAATTCGATAAAGAATCCTTTGAATGAAAGGACCAACTCGATTACCACTTTATGGTAAGGAATGAGGTCAGGATTTCTGACTTCATATGTTCCTCTAACCTGATTAACAATCAATTGAGAATCTCCATAAGCTTCTAGGAACTCAATGTCCAGTTGTTTTGCCACTTGGAGACCAATCAATAGAGCATTATATTCTGCTACATTGTTAGAACATGGCTCATTGAGAGAATAAGCACGGTATATGACCATTTTGTCAGGAGAAACCAAGAAGATTCCTACTCCGGAGACGATATTGCCTTTAGGTCCAACCCGAGAAGCTCCATCAAAATATAATTGCCAGATGTCATCCTTCAAAGTCATGTTGCAATCTACGACTTCATCTAGAATATCCTCATATAGCTTCGATATTTCAGGTATAGGGTGAGCAGCTAAGAAATCAGCTAATGCTTGACCCTTCACTGATTTTTGAGGTACATAGACCATATCATAAGGAGTGAGCAACATCGCCCAGGTAGCTAACCTGGAGTTAAAAATGCTCGATTTTCTAATCAATACCCGAATAGGATTTATTCTGGAGATGACATGAATAGTCTGTCCTGACACATAATGTCTTGTCTTTTGGACAGCAAAAACCAAGGCCAGACATTTCTTTTCTATAGGAGTATACCTGTGTTCAGCTCCGACCATCATTCGGCTAAGATAATAAATTGCCTGTTCATGACCCATATCACTTTTCTGTGCAAGAAGAGCACCAAGTGAATGATCCAAGGCTCGAACATATAGCAAAAATGGTCTTCCTACCACTGGTGGTATAAGAAAGGTGGATTTGTGAGGTATTGCTTGATGTCGTTGAAGGCTTTCTGACATGCTTCATCCCAGACAAATGATACACCTTTCTTTAATAGACGGGAGAAAGGTCGGCATCTCCCAGAAAGATTGGATATAAATCTCCTGATATACGCAATACGACCTTGGAAGCCGCAGAGTTCTTTTACATTGTGTGGAGGACGCATTTCAAGAATCACTTTGATTTTATCAGAATCAACATGAATACCCTGAGAAGTAATGACAAATCCCAAAAACTTGCCACTGGAAACCCCTAAGAAAGACTTAGTAGGATTCATTTTCAATTGATGTTGACGCATCAATTCAAATACTGTCTTCAAGTCTTGAATGTGATCATCTTTTGATCGACTTTTAACAGCAATGTCATCTACGTAATATTCAACTGTCTTTCGTAGATATTCTTGAAAGATGTTGCTCATAGCCCGTTGATACGTGACACCGACGTTTTTAAGACAAAACGGCATAACCGTATAGCAGTAAACCCCAAGGGGTGTACGAAAAGCAGTATGTTTCTCATCTCCTGGATGCATCTTAATCTGATTGTATCCTGAGAATCCGTCCATAAAAGACATGCGTTCAAAACCACATGTATTGTCTATCATGACATCGGTAATCGGAAGTGGAAATTCGTCCTTTGGACAAACTGTATTAAGATCTCAAAAATCTATACAAACTCGGATTTTTCCATTCTTCTTCATAACAGGAATAATATTGGCAACCCAATCTGGGTGTTGTTCTTCACGAACAAAGTCACATGTAATCAATTTTTGACTTCTGCTTCAATTGCATCCATCATATCTGGTCTAAAGTGCCGTTGTTGTTGTTTTACAGGCTTAGCAATAGGCAGAATATTGAGTTTATGAGTAGCAACTTTAGGATCTAGATCCGGCATATCCTCATAACTCCATGCAAAGATATCAATATATTCTTTAATCAGTTTTATCAACTCTTCATTTTCATCCTCGGAAAGGTTTTTATTGATGAATATTGGCTTGGACGTAGTTCTGTCTCCAACATCAATCTGGACAATCTTATCCTCTGTAGGTGGCTGTCGCTGTTCAAAACGAAGTTTCCACTGAGTGTCCATCTGTTGAGCCCAAGGGTCATTTTCAAATGGCTCAGATTCACCATCAAATTGAACCATGTTGACTGAGAATACATACTCAGATTCATCATAATAGTCTCCTCCAGCATATGATGAGTGGGATGTATCAGATTCGATGAATTGGATTTCTTCCGAATCTGAAGATTGTGAAGAACTAGAAGAGAATTCTTCTTGTATATCGTCATTAAAGACATGGGACGGATCATATCCCAACCCATGACGAGTTTTTTGGTAAAATAGATCACCACATAATGGTAATCGTCTACCCTTGCCTTGATTGAGACCTTGCATAGTCTTCAAATCATATCCCATATTCTGGATAATCTTGAGAGATTGTTGACTATATTTGTCAATTCGGATTCTTCCTTTATCTTTATCTCTAAGATCATCTGTCTGAGCAACAGGGATATTTTTGGCCAGGCCGAATACAATTTGGCGCTTGTTTTTCTTATCAGACGGAACCACAAAATAGGATTCTTCATGACGTCTATAAGTTACACAAGCTTGTGATGACGAGGCAACAGGAAGAAGATAAGAAGAAGATGTTAGGAACCTTTGAGCATAAGGTCCAACATCGACATGAGAAGGAAAGAAATTTTCCTTATGGTCAATGTATAAGGTTTCCTCTGTATCTATGTCATCTTTATATTAATGACTTTGATCATCAGAAGATGAAGTCATTCTTTCAACAAATTTGACAGCCATATACTCAAAAAGGAAATCTTTATTGATATTAGAAAGTACAGAATGATCAATATTTATATCATTTACAATTTGACTGCTACGCTTCGAATTAATCATTAACGGACCGTCATCCGTCTTTTGCGTAGATTTGCTAAGGTTGATGATCAGCGGTGGTTCTGGATCATTCGTACGAGAAGTACGTCCCTTGACTTTGATCATAAGAGGTTGAACTTGGCTCTTGGCAGGAATACTCACTGATTCCTCAGATGAAGCTCGAGTTCTTCCTTTGACCTTGATCACCAGAGGTTGGTCGTTGACAGGTTGGGTTGGATTCGCCCTTTGACTTTGATCTTCAAAGGTTGCTCTTCTGGAGGATCTTCATTGATAGACTGATCTTCGACAGATGATCGATCTTCAGCTATATCTGATATCTCCTTCACATGCTCTTATTTGTAGAGCATTGAATCAGAAAAATAGGCTTCGACACCCTTGAAAGGATTGATATCAGCAAACTCAGTCTTTACAACCCCTTGGGAATCTACGTACTTGAAGCATTGGTGGAGAGTTGAAGGCACAATATTATGCTCATGTATCCACGGTCTTCCAAGAAGGATGTTGTAGGATACGTCTGAGTTGATAACATAGAATGTCGCCATAGTTTGAAGATCACCAATCTGAATCTTCAGACGAATCTTTCCCAGTAGTTTACTCTTTCCAGAGTTGAAACCAACTATTGTGGTACTAGTGTAAGTCAAGTCACTAGTAGGAATCCTCAAAGGTCATAGCATACTCTGAAGAATAATGCTAATAGAAGACCCAGGATTAATGTAAATCCTGTCAATTTCAGTGGATTCAATATACCCAGTGTAGCACAAAGGCCTGTCGTGCTTGTTATGCTTCAACAATATATCTTCTTGTATGAAGGTAATGTTAGGAATAACCTCCATCACACTATGGCATTGTGGGCATGACACTAGTATATTGTCAGGAGTCTTGAGTTGAGCTAAGCATGAGTCAGCTTGCAGCAAAGCTTCACTCAAAGTTTTGCGACTTTCTTTAGAAAGGCGAAGCAACTCGAAGATAAAGAGTCTAGTCGGAGTATTAGCTAACTGGGCTAGAATATTAAATTTGTAGGGTTTCATCATCACCCCTTGACTGGAAGCAGACTTCAACGGGACGTCAAAGCGTACTGCTTTCTGTTTCCCCTTCTCAACCACAGATGGTTTAGCAGGAACAGCAGACGGTTGAGTTGGTGGTGTTTCAACATCCTCTACTTCTTTGGAGGATCCCTCATAATCTTTGTGGTACTCTTTCCCAGATCTTGTACCAGTAAAGGTTTTTTCTTCAGATTCAGAAGAAGGAAGTACCATATTGGAGGATTTAGTCTTCCTTCCCCTAGCCTTCTTCTTGCGAGAATTTTTATGAGGAACCTCAGAACCCAATCCAACAGTAGATTTTTGACTTTGAATTTGTAAAGGAAGTCGTATTCCTTTATCATAGTTCAAACCTTTTGCCTTTTGAAAGTCATAACCCATCTTTTTTATGAGATGGACTGATTGTTGACTGTATAAGTGAATGGGCAGTGGACTTTCCATAGATGGTTTAACAGAAGAAGAAGAAGAAGTAGGGACTTCTGTAACCATAGGAGAAGGAGGAATAGAGGCCTCTGTAGCTACAGGAGGAGAAGGAATAGAGACCTCTATAGCTACAGGAGAAAGGGGATTCGGGATACAAGGAAAAATTCCTGTAGGAGCTTTTTCATAAGCAGCAAAGACTTGTTGTGCCCTGTATAAGGGAACACTATTCATAGCTAGCCACTGCTGATGATTAAGCTTGAGCTTGGTAGGAGGAGCCAAACTTGGAGGACATATGTTCAAACCTCTCAGTCTATCCTCCAAAGGAATGCCATCCCATAGATGATCCAAATCATCAGGATCTGGAATAACATGAGAAATTATGTTGCAGGTTTTGACTTTCTTACCTTTCTTGGATTTTGAAGTTTTACCTTTATCTTCCATTTTAGGTACTAAGTCAAGATGTACCCACATGATTTCACCATTCTTTAGTGTGAGAGGCAACAATCCTTCATTTTGCTCTCTGGCAGGCGGGATATTCACAATCTTCATCGTCGCCTTTGGAATTGGTACAATTCCATCTGGGACTTGCTGTGGAGGAAAACCTACAAATTGAAGAGAAACCATATTAGTTGTAACCGTATGCTCATTGTTGGTTAAAGCCATTGGCATTTATCAGCTCTTGGATTTTCTTTTTCAAAACATAGCAAGCCTTGGTAGGATGATTTATGTATCTGTGATAGATACAATACTTAGGGTTGTCGGTCAGATTTACCTCATTAGGCCTTTTTGGCTCCGAAATCTGAAGTTTACCACTCTTTACTAGACATTAGAACATCCTTGGGATATCACTGTCATCAAAAGAGTATTCTTCTTTTGGCTTAGAAGGCTCCTGATTATTCGGCGTCGTTTTGGGTTTTGAAAGATTAACCACAAGGGTTTCTTTCCCTTTTCCATTACGATTGCCGAAATTATTACCAGAAGAGGCTTTCTTTCCTTTGTCCTCTGAGGCAAAGATCATCCCGTGTTCACGAGCCAACCTACCATTGGCCTCGACAAAAACTGCTGCTATAATAAATGAGGCCCAATCTGTAAATTGGGAACCCGTAAAGACAGCAATGGATGGTCGCAGATTCATTTTGCACGTGTCAATCAATGCTGAATCTGGCATATCTGGGGGCATCTTCAAAGTTGCATGTCGAAAACGTTCGATGAACGTCCGAGTATCTTCTTTCTCCTTTTGTTTGATTTCTATTAAGGAGGACATGTTCATGTCCATGCCTCCCTCATAGAAACGGAAAAGAAATATTGCTTTGAATTCGTCAAAAGACGAAATGCAATTGTCGGGTAGACTGCGATACCAGTCATATGCAGAACCCGTCAGGCACCCGATGAAAACCCGAGTGAGAAGAGCATCATTCTTCTGTAGATGCACAGTCATAATATCAAAGTAATTGATATACTGACTAGGAGAAGCCTTTCCATCAAATAATACCATCGATTGTGGCTTGAATTTTGGAAAAAGGGTACATCATTCCAATGAGGAGAGTAATGTTGTTTAATCCCAAACCTCTGGAGCTGATCTTTGTGCTTCAGAACTTCAAACTGTGCTTTGAGCTCACGCACTGCTTGAATAGCTTCACTAGTTTGAGGAAGCACATTCGATTGAATAGTTGTTGGATGTACCGTAACCCCCATCGGAGGCGGTACATCTTCTGGAATGATGGGATCTGGAGATGCAGAATTTTGGTTAACAGCAGGCTCTTGAATATTCAAAGGTATATCAACCCCTTGACTATCTTGAGTTTGTGCTGCTACCTGCACCGGTGTTACTACTGCCGGCTGAGCAGTTTGCTGAGTCATTATTATCTGGTGCATGCTTTGCATCATGGTAAGCATGTCCTTTAATGATTGTTCAACGGCAGAGAGACGTTGTTCTGTATTAGCAGATGACGCCTCCGGTTCATCTCCAATAGCGTAGGATTCAACCTCTCTTGAAGATACAGATGGATTAGTATAGAGGTATGAATCGACACTATCAGTTTCGGACTCAAAAGATTGAGTACCCCCAGCTTCTGAATCAGAAGTCTGCAACTGTCTTTGTCTTCTTGATCGAGTATTCTGATATACTCCTTCAAAAGAATCAAGAAGTTTGTTGAACTGTTGTTGACCTGGAGTTTGGGACGAGTTGCGTCTTGGGCGTCGTCCTCTGTTGGTATGAGATGCCATATTGACTGATGGATATAACAACTCATGTTCTTGGTCATCAACTTGTTGCTGAGGCGCATTGAAATTTAATCGATCAAAAACTGACCGTTTAGAAGCCGAACAACAACACTTGATTACAATCTGATGACACTCACAATGATGATTTTCTTGGGGGAGTGTCACAGGAGATTGTCTGTTTTTACGCTTTTGTACTAGCAACTCGCGTAAATCAGAAGGAGTAGAGGGAGTAGTCTTCTTTATTACATTTGGGGTAGAGAAACGTTTAGTCCCTTGTGTATAAAGAAGATTATTGGCTGCATTAGCACAACCAAACTTTATATTTCTACGCGCTTGGAGTTGCGTGCATAAATCTTGAGATTTTTTAGCACAAAGGACTCCATCCTCATTACGCGTAGTTTGTAGGTTTGGTACTTTGCGTAAAGCAGTGTAAGAAGGCTGTTGGTTGAATACAGAAGTTTTACCAACTACGTTTTTATGCTGCATGCGTACAAGTAAATTCACTTTAGATGTACAGGCATCATTATGAATTTTATCTACACTGTCACAGACAGGAGATTTATCTTTACGCGTAGAGCGTAAAACATGAGTATTTGCCACGTCATAGACGGAAGATTTTTCTTTACGCATGGAGCGTAAATTCTGAGTGTCTACCACGTCACAGATGGGAGACATATTTTTACGCTCAGAGCGTAAAGCTTTGGAGTCTACCACGTTACAAATGGGAGACTGATTTTTACGCACAGAGCGTAAAGCTTTGGAGTCTACCACGTCATAGACGGGAGACATGTTTTTACGTGCGGGACGTAAAACATAATTTTTACGCCCAGAGCGTAAAACCTGATTTTTACGCTCAGAGCGTAAAACTGGAGAGTCTGCCACGTTACAAACGGGAGACTAATTTTTACGCCTATGGCGTACCACCGAAGTAGAGACTGCATCATCACAGATGGGAGCCTCCACAACAGGAGTAGGAAGGATTCTTTTGCCTTCAGAGACAGTAGGGAGATCCGAGGATGCCTTGGATTTGGGAATCCAAACTTTTTGCGCCTTCCGTAATTTTTGAACACTGGAGCAGCGAGTACTACCCCCAGTCCGGAGCATTTCTTTGTAGGCAATCTGGTCTGCAAAACCAGAGTCTTCTTTGTCGATCCGACCGACACATCATCATATTGAGCAATTGCTTTCTCGTCGGAGGAAAAGGTCGTCCCCAGCAGAGTCGCCATTTTGTTTCACTTAACAAAATGCCTAAAATTGGCTTTTGAAAATAAAACTAGAAAAAGTACAAAAAGTACAAATTGTTCTGGGAAGTATTGCTATGGAAGTCTGATCTGAGAGCGATCACTTTGTTCCTTGGACCATACGATGATGAAGAAGAAAACTGCTTGAAGAAGAAGAACAATCGGAAGAACTAAGTCACCGGAAAGGTATCGAGCAACGGCACTGATGGCACAGTCGAATGCTTTCTTGCTTTACTTCACCCTGTTCTTTGAGAAAAAGTGGAAGAAATGCTTCTGGGAATATCACTCTGGAAGTATGAGTTTTCTCAAAATCTCCTCTCCTGTCTCTCTGTTGATTTTTTGATGTGAAAAATAAGTCCATTTATAGACTTGACCCCTTGTGCGTAAAAAGCAACAAAATTGGTTTTTTACGCTGGTAACTGTCACCCACGATGTAAATCATCTTCTACGCACATGGACACGTGTTCCATTACTTCAGCAAAATGGGGAGAGCACGTACACACGTTCTTCGAGAAGTGTGGCATGAAAGCCACATGGACAAACCACGTTCTCATGTAGCCAGAAACAATCGGGCGTAAAAATGACCCAAAATACACTTCCAGCGTAAAGTGATAGAATAGGCGTAAAATAGCCCAAAAATAGACCTCTCGCGTAAAGTGGCTGATAAAATAGCCTTGAGCGTAAAACGTAGCTCAAATAAACTTTACGCACATATCAACTTTGAGCGTAAAAAGCTCATACAGTATTCATGCGTAAAAGAAGCCATCTTTTAAGCGTAAAGTAACCCAATCCACACACTAAACGACAATGTTGGTTTCTGTGTAAATCAAATCTCTTCGAATTCTGTGTTATATGCTGTCAGTAAATTATTATGTCAGATTCATTATCACTTGCATTAAATGCATGATCTGACAGCATGTCCCCGACGTAAAGTAGCTTACGTAAAAACAGCTCGCGTAGAGTAGTCTGCGTAGAATAGCCTGCGTAGAGGAGCCTGTTTGAGCGTAAAGCTCTATTTCTTTGACTTGGTCTATGAAGCATTTTTTCGCTCCTACAGAAATATCTAGATATTGTTAATCTTGTCATTACTAGGTTACCCTAATCAAGACTCTAAGCTCAAGGCTAATCTAGATTAGCTAAACTTCTAGGTCAAGTCTCAACTAAACAAATAGCACATATTAATTAATACAATTTACAATTTTACAAAATTGTCAAAATGACCAAAATACCCTTAGGCTAAAAAGTTGTAATTAGTCATCCTAATCACATGACTAGGCTCCCATGGTCATGGTTAGTCTCTAAGCTTTGAATTTCTAGGGTTACACTAGTTAACCATCAAAATCACATTTCAATGTTTTAAATAGTTTTAAATTGATTAAAAATTACCAAAAATCATAATATGATTTAAATATCATTATTAAATGATTATAATTACAAAATTTCAAAATTATCCTTATTTTAGAAAACTGGGTATTACAAGTCTACCCCCCTTAGAAGAATTTCGTCCTCGAAATTAAGATGGTAGTACTCCTTCTAGGTCAACTACCCCAACAATCAAAGTCTCAGAATCACACAGTTCGACAATCATATGCGTCTGTCCAAAATCATGATACTTAGAATCTTCGTCATGCTAGTGAGCAAGGCTACAATAATCACAGTCTTCGGCTAAGGTACATACCTCTAGAATCATGGTATTTAAAATTTTTGCATTGCCGCATGCTTGGCCGCGAAAACCTTAAATTCCCATACCCGAGAAACACATCCAAAACCAGACTATATGTCCTCACTATGCCAGCTAACATGACTATAGAAGACTCTAGATTCATAACTGAGGCAACCTAGCCCATACGACTTATCTCAGAAGAAAAATTAAATCACAATGAAACACTAGATCAACTTATCAACAACAAGGAACAGATGGAATCGAATTTCAAGACAGTTATAAGGAGGCAAATATGGAAATAGAATTGAGAAGAACGAAAACTGCAATAAGCTCTCCTACTGCCTGAGCATCTTCAACTGTCATGGCGTAAGCTCGCCCCTGCTGGCCTCCTCTAGCCTGCTACTGGCCTACTGGAGCCCTGGCTCCTGCTCCTTGAGTTGTCCGTCCTGCAGACTTAGGACACTCTCTCAACTGATGATCTGATGATCCTCAGAGTAGGCACCTGCCTAGCCTCATTCGGCATTCGCCCCAATCGTGCCCTGGCTTCTTATAGAAAGGACAAATGATAACATGCTGCTGTCTAGGGGCCCGTTGTTGTCTCTGCTACTGCTGTACCTGCTGAAAAGGAGCACGGTCCTGAAACTGCTGTTGAAAGTGGACCCTCGGCTGCTGATACTGCTGCTGAATCTGTATGTGAGGCCTCTTGGCCGGGCCTCCGCTACTGCTGGCTCCATGAGCGTCTTGTTCCCTCTTGAGCCTCAGCTCAAGGTCATTCTCCGTTGCTAGGGCGCCCACCAGGATCTCCTCAAAAGTGGTACTGTGGACAGTCTTGGTATAGGACTTCACCTTCCTGACTAGCCCCTTCCTGAACCTCTGGGCTTTCATCGCTTCAGAAATCCCCTCAACAAATCTGCCCACACGGCAGAACTTCTCGGCGTACTCCTCGACAGTCTGAATGCCCTGCACCAAAGCCTCGAACTGCGTCTCGAGGGCACCAAGCGCTGCATCGGGGAAAAATTCTCCTTGAACAGCTTCTTGAAAGCTGCCAAAGTCTGTCCAACTGTACCAACCCTCAGATCTGTCTGGTACTACGTGCGGGCCAAGTCCTGCACCATACTAGCCGCCACCTCAATCTGCAGTCTCGCTGGAATCTCTGCCAGCCTGAAGATCTCCATGTGCTTTATCCACTCGTCGGCGTACAGGATGCCCTCTGTACCCCTGAAGTCTCGCGGGTGCATCTTCTGGAAATCCTATATGCCCTTCTCTTTCGGTTGATGCTGCTGTTGACCTGCCGGATGCTGAGCTGTAACTCTCTCAACTGTCGTCAGGGCCAGATCGATGCCCCGACTGAACTCCGTCGTCTGACGCTGCTGCTGAGCCTGCTGGGCCTCCATAAACTGCTGGAAGAAGCTAAATAGCTGTACTGCATCGATTGATCCCGTAGGTGGCGGCTGCTGAAATGTATTCGGAATGACGGGGGAAGACCTCTGAACAGGTGGAGGCACACCCCCAAAAGCTGCAGAAACTCCGACATGCGAAGTGATGGGAGGAGCTGCGGTCCCAGCGTCTACAATCAGGCGAGAGGTGGCAGACCTCTCACCTGCGTCTGCTGGGCCAGAGCAATGCGATCGTGTCTCGATCACCATCCTGAAGACAGATCGAACAAGGAATTAATACTCAGATGAAGCGATAAATCAAGGGAGGACAGTTTATTTCAAACGGAAACATTAAATCAGCAAGAATTTTGATAACAAGAATCAGGTTAAGAGCTTTTCCTAATGTGATTGAGTACCTCAATATCCTACTCCTACTGCAGGCTGTAGTGATACTCTAGTTCGAATACCACTACATAAACTCGACCTGCATGGGCCACCACTAAAAACGTGTCACGACCCGCACCCAGTGTAGGGGCACGAGAAGTGGGTACGTCCAGCCTACGCCACAGTGTCGACGGTAGAACGCTGTCCTAGGTCACTATCACAAAATAAATACAATTTGATATACTCTCCGAATGAAGGACAAATCACATAAGGTACAATTCAATCACAAATCTAGAGATGGAAATAGCACGATATGATAAATATGAAATCCTCAAACTGAGGTACAAACAGAAGAAAAAGTCTAAGTGTCTAAACGACACAACATCACAAACATCCAGAAAATAATATAACTCTAAAGTCAATACAAATGACATAAGAAATAAGATAAAGCCTAGCTAATCTAGTCTAAGCAGTAGAGATGACGTCCTCAGCTAGAGCTGGATCCTCCTGTGGGTCCAACTCACAGGTGTCGTCTAGATGGGCTCCATAGTAGATTGGACAGAAATCTTCGGTATCATCTGTAATATTTTCAACAGGTCAGTCAGGATGGAAGCGAGCACAGTACATCTCATGCAGTTCATATCATGGCAGAAAATATAAAGCAAGCAATAGAGTAAGATACATGAAACGCTGTAAGAAGATGTACATGAAAATATGAGAGATATTTAATAACTGGAAATATATACATGATAAGTAAGAACTGTAAGTGACTAGTGATTTAGAGTACGAGATGGCCTGTAACTGGCTTGGGTTGAACATGATATACATTAGTGAACATGTGTGACACTAGCCGAGAAGGCTGTGTTGTACATGATAACACATAAAATGTAACAGAGTGAATATGATGGGTAAATCACATGACCATTTATACTCACCCCTACCCACAATCAATACACAAGGATCCAGTCAAGTTACGTTACGAATATGATGTTTTGGTTACACACGAAGCACATGAGGAAACATGAACGTACATGAGAGCACATGAAAGTACATGAGCGTACTTGAAAGCACATGAGAGAACATGAGTACACATGAATAACGCAAGAGCAAGGAATACATGATGTAAACATACGACATGAAGTATTCGAAGCGCCCGCTAAGGGGGATAATATCCCATGAAAAGATCCATATAGTACCAATCCGTGATGATAACGTGACAGCATCAAGTAAAGTAATCTAGAGCAAGAATATAAATCGTGACAAGTATGAAACGATCAAAGAATGTACTCGCCTGCGATCTGAATGTCTGTGAGAATACACTGTCCGAAACGAGGTATCTGAGTCCTATTTAGAGCAACACAAGTCACGATGTATACAAGGGGGTTATAAATGAAGTGTATAATGCATCTACATGATTTCTAGGTCAATCTAGGTCAAAGTCAACTTTGGTCAACCCTGGGTCAAACTAGGAGTCAAGTTAACAATCTAGGGTTACATTGGTCAACTAAGTCAAACTTAGCAATCTTGGTCAATCTAGGATTTTGCAACTTGGACCATTTAGAGTTAAACTATGAGATACAATCCTATATTTAAACCTACTCTAATATGTTATCATAGATACTTCCCTTCATTATCTATAGGGGTATCATCATAACCTTGCCTACTAGTAACATTGTATAAATAGTAGGATACCAACTCATAGGCTATATCTAGGATACTAAGGTATTACCAAGGTAATACACAAGCCTAGGTCTAGCTATCCATAAGGTAACCTATACAACCTATATACAAAATAGGCACAATATATATACACATTACATTCATTTTTTACATACATGCTTTACATTTCATATATAACATTACATGTATTCTCACACTATACATTACCTACTTGCATACATTATTCATTACCTTACATACATAACATACATTCATATATGCATACATACATATTTACATACATACATACATATATACATACATGCATATCTACATACATTCATACATAGAGAGTGGGTTAAGGGGGTATACATAGATGTGTGTGTGTGTGTGTATAATATGGGTTAACAGGAATGAGGGTGAGGGGTTTGTGGCATGTGAGAGCTTGTGGGTGAGTGAAAGAGAGTGAGTGAGTGAAAGGGGTGTGTGTATAGTGGATCATGAGTGAATGAAATTGAGAGAGGGACTGATTTTAGTTTTAAATCAAAACATGTAAACTCAAAGCCTATAATCCAATCTCAGTTTTCATATTGCTCTCAGGTTTTCAGTTAATTCCAAACTCATTTAAAACTCTGTAATCTCTCAGGTTTGTATACATTAATTTCCAGGTTTTATAAACATAGGAATCTCAGTTTTTTATTCATAGGAAAATCTCAGGAAAATCAGTTTTAAAAGTAATCTGATTTCAGTTTTCATTCCACTTAGGTGCATCACACACACATCCATATCTCAGTTTTATATCAAATTATCATATCAAAGTTAACATTATCAATTCAAATCCCATTTTAGTTCTACATATCAATTTTTAGTTTTAAAACAAAACATTCAAACATCAAAGCTCAGTTAACTTGTATTTTAACTCAAATCCCATTCACAGTGCAATACAAATGTTAACCAAACCAAAATCGAAATCAAGACAACCCCAGATATATACAAACATTCAAAAAAAACTATTAAACTCAGTTTTTATGTTTCATATCTCAGGTTTGTATATCTAAATTTAGTTTGAAAGCTAAAAATCAATTTCTCAGTTATGCATCAATGTAAACCCCCATGATACATACAAATTCGAATCCAAGTTTCAATTGAAAACCCAAAGTCCAGTTTCAATTCGAACCCAGTATATAACAGTCATTAGTTAACATCTTATTTTCCATATTTAATCATTTGATCTCATTTAAACCTTCACAAAATATTTTCAGTTAACTGGTATCAGAAATCTATACCTATACAACATTGAAAACCCCAAATCCGAACTTGAAAACCAATCAAAAACCAAAGTCAGGTGCATACGAAGGTGAGTCACATGTGCACATGTGTCAGGGGGTCATGCTCGTGTCCTAAACCGTGTCCAACTGTGTCGAATTAACCGACACCATTGTGACAGTAAAACAGTTAGTGAAGACTGCCTCGTACGGCCATGTCGTGCACGATTGCACACAACACAGGGCACGAACACCCATGGGCTCATGCACACACGTAGAGGGGGTATAGGGCTAGAGTTTCAAGTCCCTGACATGAGTCCATGTTGTGTCTGCACGCGACACGAAAGCCGTGTCAGTAGCCTCTGCTCGCGCGTAACAGTGCAATACAATATCGGTGCACTCGTGATTTCGTGTCCGATACGACACGAGGTGTCATGAAACTCAAGGGGGGTCTGTCAGTGATGGCCCCCACATCTGTGCCAAGTGTCACGTGTCCACGTGTCCAGATGAGGTAGGATTTAGGGTCGGGTAGCAGGGGATGTGCACGAGTTTGTGCTACGTGTGTGCGTGTCCAATTTCGACATGAAAATGACACAATCTTCGACTCAATCGAATAGATTTGGAATCTACACACCAAGGGCTACACAACCATGTATTTAGTTTTGAAATTTACTAAAATAATTTCCTACGTGGCATTTTATCGAACACCCTTTTAAAAGCACCGATACGTGTCTGATACGGACATGAAATGGACACGAATTCCTTCCAAACTTGGGCTACACCTAGGGGAACCCTAAATGAATGCATCTATGAAAATAAACTGAAATTTAAATAGGTTTTATAGCAATTACCTATCGAGGGTGAAACCTCAATGAAAAATGAACAAGGGAAGGTGTTCTTCTCCAATTGAATAGTCAATTCACTTCGAAACTTTGCTAGCTAGCCTCCCTTAGCACCCTCTACTATTGGGGATAATGATGCTATTGATTAGACTCAATTTGGATATTAGAGGAAGAATTTGGGGAAGAATAATTAGGGCTTCTTTCTAGGTATTTAAAAGAGGCAAGAATAACATATGAGCATACTTATAGGAGTGGGGAGGGGCTTGTATGGCTGGCCACAAATGAATTTAGGGTTAGGTTTAGATATAGATGAGTGGCTAGGATTTGTCCAACCAATTCCAAGCCTTCCTATTGGTTCAATAGTCCTAAGGACTTCTTTTTCACAAATATCCTAAGGGGTAAATATCCTACTTAGAAATATCTAGATATTGTTAATCTTGTCATTACTAGGTTATCCTAATCAAGACTCTAAGCTCAAGGCTAATCTAGATTAGCTAAACTTCTAGCTCAAGTCTCAACTAAACAAATAGCACATATTTAATTAATATAATTTACAATTTTATAAAATTGTCAAAATGACCAAAATATCCTTAGGCTAAAAAGTTGTAATTAGTCATTATAATCACATGACTAGGCTCCCATGGTCATGGTTAGTCTCTAAGCTTTGAAATTCTAGGGTTATACTAGTTAACCATCAAAATCACATTTCAATATTTTAAATAGTTTTAAATTGATTAAAAATCACCAAAAATTATAATATGATTTAAATATCATTATTAAATGATTATAATTACAAAATTTCAAAATTACCCTTATTTTAAAAAATTGGGTGTTACAGATGCGATACGGTTTGGCATGAAATTTTATGGACACGTGGGGGCAACCTCTGCCCACGTGCTCGTGAAATTTCACGAGATTTCGTTGAGTATTCGCGAAGTTATCGCGTCTGCACTGATTCGGCTGATACCGAGCACGCACGTACGTGCCCATGCGATACGTACTGACGGGACACGATACGGACACGGGTTCGATCCTGTGAGTACCCGAGCATGTCAAACACGTATACCTTCGTGTTTGCCAAGTTTCACGAGTTCTAGTTGTGTATTCTGAGATTTGGGTATCGAGTTGGTTTTCGGGTTTTCAGTTGAATTGTTCTTGAGTTGATTTTTAATTGAAATCGATTTTCTGAGTTTAAACTCAGATTTTTGAGTTTGGGGTTGGATTTAGACTAGTTTGAGAGTTCAATTTTGTACTTAGACCTATGTTTACTTTCAATTATATATAGTTTTTGTGTTATATGTATTTTTCTCTTTGTTTTATATGCTATCAACATATATATATATATATATATATATATATATATATATATATATATATATATATATATATATATATATGCTATCAACATATGCTATCAACATATATTTATATATATATAAAATATATATATATATATATATATATATATATATATATATATATATATATATATATGCTATCAACATATATATATATATATATATATATATATATATATATATTCATATGCTATCAACATATGCTATCAACATATATATATATATATATATATATATATATATATATATATATATATATATATATATATATATATATATGTTGATAGCATATGAATATAGGCCTATATATGTATTTGGTTCAGATTTGTGAGTTTGGGATTACGTTTAGTTCAGTTTTTGAATGCTATTTTGTAGATTAGACTATGGTTACATTCATTTGTATATAATCTATATGTTATATATAGTTTTCTTGTGTGTATCTCTATATATATATTAACTATATATATACTTTGTTATATATATGATAGTATATATGCATAGGCTTATATAGGTATTGATTTTTGTGAGTTTTGGGACTGCTCGACATCCCCTTCAAACACAGCACACACCCTCCTTTCATTCTATTCCTATATATATACATATGTTATATATATACAAATCCTTTATATCCATTGTTAGATACTTATATATATAGTGTATATATGTATTTATATATATTATGATAAGTTTATTCTCAGGTTTTAACCCCCCACAGCAGCCTACACCAGCAGCCCCATACTCATCCCTCACACAACACACAACACACACACACACACACACACACACACTCTCAATCCCTTTCCTTTATATATATATATATATATATATATATATATATATATATATATATATATATATATATATATATATATATATATATATACTATGTATGGAATGAATGGATATATAAATATATATATATGTGATTGCTATTAGATATAGCCTATGGATTAGTGAGTCAGTTTAGGATTGACCCAATGAGCCTAACTTGGCCAAGTTGACTAGCGAGTTGACCAAGTTGACAAAAGTCAACTTTGGGTCAAACTTGATCCAAATCTACTCAAGCGGACTTGGAATGACTAGATAACTTGAGTTTGACCTAAAATTTGGTAAATGGACTAGTTGACTTATAGTTGACCAGGTTTGATTAGAGTTGACTAGGGTTGACCAGAGTTGACTAGGGTTGACCAGAGTTGACCAATGGTTGACTTTGACCTAGAAGGACCTAGAATCATTTAGAATGCATTGTAGACTTTATTTATTTTATATTAGACACTTTGTAACCTATGGTTGTTCTAAATAGGACTCAGATACTCCAGTTCGGACTCTTATTCTCATCAGACAGTCGAGATACCAGGCGAGTACATTCTCTGACCGTTTCATACTTGCTAGAAATTATATTCTTGTTATAGACTAATTTACTTGATGCTGACACGATGTTATCACGGATTAGTACTATATGGATCTTTACATGAGATGTTATCCCCCTCGGGTGCATCGAATACATCATGTCATGTGCTTTTTATGAACATCATGTATTTTCTGGACTCTTATTATTCATGTACACTCATGTGCTCTCATATAATCTCATGATCTCATGAGCTTCATATATAAACTTTTATGTACAATAACATAACATGTCTAGATCCTTGTGTATTGATTGGGGTACGGGGGAGTAGAAATAGTCATGTGAACAATTCCAAAGTAGTGTAATCATGTATAAACTCTATAGTGTAATTATGTACAAATCAAGCCGTTCACATGTCTATCTTGTACTCTAAATCACATAGTCACTTACAGTGCTCTATTACCATATATAGATATCTTTTGTTTATTAGATTCTCTCTTTCTTTTCATGTTTATTTCTTACAGTGTTTCATGTATCTTATTCTATAGCATACTTTATATTTTATGTCATAATATGAACTGCGTGAGATGTATTGTGCTCGTTCCTGTCCTGATTGGACCTGTTGATAAAATTTTACAGGTAACTTGGAGGATCACAGCTAGCCTAGAGGACACTAGTGGAGCTTGGAGTAGATGTCTAGAGTTTGTTTATCTTATTTCTTGTTTTGTCTTAGAGTTGTATTTCAGATATTAAAATTTTGTGGTTGTTAATACAATTGACTTATTTTACTTCTGGTTATATCCCTTTTGTGGATTTCTTATCTATTTTATCGTGCTGATTATCTACCTCTAGTTTGTGATTGAGATTGTATCCTCCTGTGATTGTCCTCCGTTTGGAGAGTATATCATATTGTGATAGTTGTGATTGTGACCTAGAACAGCGTTCTACCACCGATACTGCGGCGTAGGCTGGACGTACCCACTTCTCGTGCCCTTACACTAGGTGCGGGTCGTGTCATGAAGACCCACATTCAACCGACAAGTAATCGCAGAAAGGATATCCATCTTGTGTCTGAACACTAAACGCACAGCCACGAATAGTACACCTTGATGGATCATGTCAACATCGCTGGCTCCGAGGACTACGAATCATCATAGCCATAAGGATAAGAAGCCGGCCAGAGTCGCTTCTCGAGACATTTGTCTACCACCTTGTCTTATATAAGTCTCAATAGGAGTATCAGCCTTAAATTCACGCCAATCCTCCTTCAGCTCATTGTCAACATGCCTTGACTTCTCTATCAATTTCTGGATAGTACTACGGTCAAGCAGTTCAAAAAAGCGAGGATCACAATCTAGGTATTCCTGCACCTTGTCCTCCTGGATGTGGCCCAAAAATAGATACGACAACCATTTGGACCAATAACACGTCCCCTTCGCATGACTCTTGTATAGAAGGGTGCAGATCATGATGTGGCATAACAACTCGTCAAAGACTGCCACAATTTCTGGGTTTTTCTCGACTAGAGCGTCCAATTCTTTATTTGTTGGCACATACAATTCATATGGGTTTTCACCCATTGGCAGACGAGAGATGTATTGCATTTCATGAAGGGCGAAGCCTATCTCTCCATGAGGGGTCATAAAAGTGCATGTCTTATCGTTGTATCTTTCTACCAAGGCCAAAAACAAATTAGGATTGGTGCGAATACCGCAGGAAGTAGTCCAAATAGGTTCATAAAGTTTTAAATCATGCAGCTCGTCTCTAAAGTTGTCCAAAGCCCATATTGAAAGACGGTTCCGGCGTTTGTTCTCTGGACTCATCAAACTCGTCAATCGCATATTCTTAGCCGGATACTTTCCTTCAGCCTTAGCAAATAGGTTCGCGAAGAAAGGAATTCTAACTGGGATCATCAGGGATGAATCTTCAGGTAACACGCAGCTTGGTTTTAGGCCCCTCAAGTGAGTGTTACTCCTCTCCGATGAGCTGTAAAATATGTCCCTATTTTGGGGACCTATTCTGTGGCATATCCTCCCAACCCTGGCCTGTTGGAAAGGAGTCAGATCCCATACCATATTTTGAGGATAGCTGGCATGGGCATAACGGGATAGGGATAGATGTCTCGTCATATCAGTGAGATATATTAGTCTGTTTCCGCTCTGATAGACTCGCTTTTCTCGCTTCAATTTAGGCTGACAGTCTTTCTTGATAGCTTCACCAAACAATAAGGCTAGTTTCTTATGGGGAACCTGATCCAAACTTATAAGGGGTCACCGTTCATTAGGCATAATAAAGTCCTGTCATCCTGAGACTTTAGCACAGCTCTCCTGGTTTCAGGAAGATCATATTGCGGAAAGGTGACATGAGATAGGTTTTCTTGATACTCAGACACCCGGAAGGTAGAAGCCAATTTCTCAACATAAGGGTCTTCTCTCAGATCAACTGCAAAAGAAAACTCAGAGTTAAAATCTTGAAAAGATTATTTTCTTAAAGAAACATCCTGCATCAATCATGGATGGCGCAGGATATGAAGAAAAGTCTTCAGTTAGCACATGCAGAGTGACAGTTCTCAAGTCAGATGGCGCATCAGTCAGTCAACACATGAGTTGCGCATTACAACAGATGGTGCATCATGCTTAAGACATGACAAATGGCTCAGGGCGTCAATTTTTATGATTGATTTTTAGCCAACACTCTGAAAGAGGTGGCGCGGGATGTGGATGGCGTAAAGCATCAACGAACACTCTGAAAGAGGCGGTCAATGTTAGCCTTAGTCGCGCCACACGCGAATGGCACGAGCGTTCTCTTTATCTTCTCCGATGAGTTTCTCACCTTCCAGAGCGGGGTTCGCTTCCTCGGCTCTCGCCGACGGTGTGACATATTGTGGGACCATCAGCAAAGGCACGCACGATGTGGCTCTGGCCACCTTATTTTCCTTCTCCGCCGCAGATCTATTAAGCGCCATTCGATTGAGTGAAAGCTTCGAGAGTTTGGAAGAGGCAGAAGAAAAGAATTCGAGAGAGAAAGTTTTGAGAAAGTTCTTCCTCTTTCTTCAGTCGGCTATTTATAGCCAAAAAGAGAGATGTAACAGTCGCACAATCTGCACACAAAAAGCGGGCCAGTTACGATTCTGCACTATGCCAACGGTGCAAACGATCGCTTCTTATTCAAAGTATTTCAAGTTTTGAACTTTTCAAATTTGAAAAGTTTAAAGAAGGTCTTGTAGAAGCTCCAAATGAATCAAACATTACAATGCGCTACTCACAAAAGGCGCGAAGACTCAATCATCAAATGGCGCGGGTCATTAAATGGCACCTGAAATCAGATAGTACTGGCATCAGATGGTACTGGATGACACATGGCAGTCTTCTCAGAGAAGCTAAACAGTTGTCATCATGACTGACAGCACGTCAGTCGAGAAAAATCTGCTTCGAATCCCGAATGCGCGACGCTCGAGAAGAGTATGTCAGATTTGTCATAATGACTGACAGCTGCCTCACGCCACTCTCAGTTGGCGCGAGGTAATCAATGAATTAACCAGATGGCACTAAACAGCAGATAGCGCCCGACGCCATTCAATATTTGGCGCTAATCAATTAATTATCATCCAAAGCAGTTAGATGACGTGACGTACATGCCACTAATCTCGAAGAACGTGTACACGATACTGCCCATGACCACGCGCATCTCTCTCACAGAATGCCATGCGTCCTATACAGTTAAGTTAACTGTTCGTGCGAAGGGTGATGGTGCGCCAATTGTTGTCTATGCTAATTAGAATAATTGGCTGACAGTTATTTCAGAACTCTATAAATAGGGTTCCAAATCACTTCTCAAGGATCACTAATGATCATAATCTCCTGAGCACTTGTTGCAGCACTCTCCAAAGGCTTTCTTCTTCGATACCGTATCGTCCAAGGGATAAAGTGATCGTCTTCTGAAATGATTCCTACAGTTGTACTTCCCTATAAATCAAATTGTACTTTTGTACTCTTTTCAGTTTGTAATCAAACACTTTTTGTTTTTGCAAATAGCAATAGGCTTGAAATAGGTCAAAACTATATATTGGGTCAATGATTTGGATCAGAGTTGGACCTTAATTGCTATTTGGAAAGGTATTCAAATTTTACGATAGAGACTTAAAATGACTATTTTATCCCTAAAGCTGTACATGAAAAATATAGCACAAGATAACATGTTTGGATGGGACATGATATATCAAACTGAATGTGGGGTCGTATAAAATACGATGATAGGAGTAGATTTGAGAAATTGATAATTATTGTGCTTCAAGAATCAAAGCTACGAAAAACTACATATATAGTCATAATTAAAAATAAAATATAATCTAATAAATGAAAATCATATAAAGTAAACAAAATAATTTTCAAAAATCAGGGTGCTTACAATCTACCCACCTTAAAAGAATTTTCTCTTCAAAATCCAACAACTCAATAATGATAAGGGAGGAGGCGCTTTTTAACCATCGAACAAATTATCCGTCTTGTCTTCAAATATTTAAGGGACGTACTCTAAAAGATTGCTACTCTAGCCTAAAAGAAATAACTTGCAAGCTAATACTAATTCTATTTATAGTTGTTTTCCTACCATCCATGGCCACTAACTCCTTCCTAAATTTGAAAGGCTACCAACTTAACTACTTACTAGTGATCCTCATAGGTTATTGTGATTATCTAGGTAGAGCTTATGAAACTTATAAATAGTGCATCTAATCTAAACATCTAACTATATCCTCTTAACTTGATTATTATCACAATTAATAAGTTTTTTTACCTAACCAAGCTAAGCGATACCTACCATTCTAATCCTAACTATACAACTAATAGGGCATAATGGTAAATGGATTGGGTTAGGCTATGTTTAGGTTCTTCTTGTAGAGGGTCAATCTTTATACTAAAACTACCACACTATTCTTGATCAAGTGACTACCATAAGAGCGTAACCTAGTACGATCATATATTTATTTCTATACTGAGGACGTCTACCCACCTTTTGTCACACTAGTTGCAAAAATTACTGCCACTAGATACCTATGGTATATGGCATCTCTAATTCGCTCATATGTATCAAGCGACCAAAATTCAATAAGCAAACTAATTTATACTATAACTTAAGAATTTCTGATAAATTCTATAAAGCACGATGAATCGTTACTCCGAAGTATGAAGGGATGAGAAGTAATGGTACAAGAAGGCAAAGGAAGAATAGTCGAGAGCAATTACGAAGTTCAAGGACGGTGGAAAATTTTCTAAAAGAATTATCAAGGCAGTTGTGGATCGAGATTCCTAAGGGTTTAATCATATTCGCAGGCCCACTCGGTACAGTAACGTAATCGGAACGGCTAACTCGACCTGCATGGGCCACCAAAAAAAATATGTAACGCTCCAATCCCAAAATACGTAAGACTAGAAGATCGTATACATGACATCTACGTATCGAAAGGAATCCAGCCCAGCTCGAGCACGTATAAGCTGTCTGGTTGTTCTAAATCAACTATATCCCAATCCACTAAATAACGATAAAATGACGAATCAAGTGCACTAAGGTTGATCAGACCGTAATACACTAATTCTAGAATAGATAAATACATTAGAGTAGATTCCCAATAATACATTCACCATGATCAAGCTAGAAGAAAATGAAGCTTGCAAAAGATTAGGCTATAATAACAGCAAAAATCAAATATAGGTCAAAATAAAAGAAGGAGGAGAATGATTGTAACAATAACTATATACCTGAAGTCTTAGCGAAGAAACCATCATCCATCAATGCATTATACCTTAATAACTTTATTTAATACCTGGAGAGATCACTAGGTCCTCAGAGGACTAAGCAAGACACATAATATACAAGTCTACTTTGACAGTAATAACATGCAAGGATAGATACAAAAATGGTACAAGAAAGTAAAGACCGAAAGAAGTACAGTACTAGAAACAAAACATAAAAGAAATGGCATGCCTTGAGAATCATGCTAATAAATGCGACTAAAAGAAAATTGAGGTAAACCGCAGCCCGGTGGTTGCTAACGGCCCTATAGATTGCAGTCTGGTGGTTTCTAACAACCTATAGTAAGTCTCAATCGTAGCCCGGTGGTTGCTAACGATTGAGAGTGGTCAAGTATAGTCACGTCTATAACAAGGTCCTCGCCTAAAGCTACGAGTCAAACATGTCAAGACCAAGTCAAGTCCAGGCTAAACAGGTCAGGGGAACATGGCATAGGCAAAGCAATACTATCACTAGACATGAACAATATAAGAAAAATAGAACAAGTAATATGAAAAAAGAGTAGCAATCTACGTGCACATAAAAATACAAAATAACAATGACATGAATCAGGATGAACATATAATCAAATGAGACAAAAAAGAATAGAAATACAGAAATATATGTAAATACTGTAAGTTTGGCAAGGTGTACTTGTCTAGTGAGAAATCGACCACGTCCAAATAAGCACTCGTCAAATCAAAGAGCCACGAAAGTTGAACTTTCGCAAACGTCTCCGGATGCTGAAATAGACATCACCAACGTTCTTTTCACAAAAAAATTTCTATGTTTGACTACCCATAAGTCCAATTCTGGACACAGGGGCAAAGCGATAATTTCGGACCAAAACAGTGTCCGCCGTTGGACCCACTTTGCATCGAAAAACGTGCCAAAATCTATAGTCTCTAAAATTGACAAATTATATACCTACGAGTTTAGTTTTTCGATACAAACCCAACAGTATATCTAGATTTAGATTTCGATGAGCCGTGCACAAAATCGCCCATTGAGTCGAATCGTAGGTCTGCCAAAATAGCGTTCAGGATGACCTTCTCAGAATCGGACCAAACTTGGCTAACAGTACCGGAAAAATGAAATGAGTTCAGTGGCACAAGTTTCATCTCGAGATGACGATCGTGCACGAAGTAATTGGGATTTTTGCAAAAAGTTTGATACGGTGTAATTCGACGGATACGTTTCGAATTCATCGCTCACATGCAATCAATTCGAGTTCCGCCAAAGCCCACACGTCTGCAACATCCGTATGCACCTTTTGATGCTCTTGGGTTGCGACAAAGTTGTCCGATTTGTCGGAACGGACCCCGTATCGGTGTTTTTCGAGTTTTAGAAAGTTGTTTTTTTTTGGTTTTAAAACTAATTTTTAACCAAACTTTATTATCAAAATAGTTTATAACTAATATAAAATAATAATTTAATTTTTTGAAAATACTTATAAATATATTTATATTACTAATAATATTATTTTAATGGTGGAAACTCAAGCATAATAGTCCATGTCGATACTACAACATTAATATCACAATTGGCCTACTAGTTGAGTCCTGAAACAACAAATAATTAAAAATATTAAATTCTAAAAAATTATATAAATTAGTTAAAATAAGGTTTTCAACATTAAACCTTGTACAAATAGTTCATTAGAGTTTTATGAAGTATTGGAACTTTGGACACAAAGAACATAGAATTTTCGGAGTTACGGTGTTACCGTAAATGTTGAGAATTTTTAAAAATAACAAACGAAATCAAAACCTAAAAAATAGATATGCGTTGAAAATCTCTATACATCTAGTTTCTGAATAAAAATATTAGAAGGATCAAATCTGACCTTAGGTAGGCAAAAAATTGCTCGCAACATATCTTATTGGTTCTGGACACCTTGCCGTAGAATCGACGCCACGGACAAACCGCTTGGAACTGTGTGATCCAGTGATCAGAGATTAAAGTAGACACATAGAGGTAACTTCTAGTTTTAGTTTGAGAAGAATCATACGTGAAAAGTAAATAAAACCTAGTCTACAAATTGACTAACCTGCTGTGATAAATTTAGCACAAGTTCGGTCGACTTCGGGTGCTTTTCGTGTCTCGTATCGATCAAATTAGGAGCTGGAGCTCCTCGGAAAGTTGCTGGGGTGTTAGGGGAAGGTCTTGGGAAGGCGCTTGAGGTGGTAGAAGGGTTGGAGGTGGTCGGGAAGATGGATTTATGGTGGTTGGAATAAAAAGTGCAAAAATAGAAAAGAAATAGGAGGGAACTCGGTTTTCTCTAATCATACATATATAATAAGCACAAAATGGGATTCATGAGAGAAAAGAATTTGGGATATTTTAGATTTGGTTTGGTAGAATTTGGAGGAGATTTGATGGTTTGAATCAAAGGTGTATCTCAAAAAGATTTGATTGGGTCTAAATTAGGAAAGTGGTTATAGAATTTGATTTAAATTAGATTTAATTAATGTGGCTGCATATTAATCCATACAAATTAATCTAAAATAGTTTTAAGAGGTTAGGGCACCCTAGAATAGGATCTACGAACCCTACAGACTAGTTTTGGGTCGGTAGAATTTTTGTGATCGATTTGAGTCCAATATGTCTATAGTTTTGACTTGTGTGCCACTTAAGATTAAATAGCACATGGGAACCCAATTGAGTGGCACACCATTGACATGTGCGTAGTAGGCTCGAAATGGGTCAAAACTATATATTGGGTCAAATAATTTGGATTGGAAATGAACCTTAATTGTTATTTGGAAAGCTAGTCAAATTTTACAATAGAGACTTAAAATGACTATTTTATCCCTAAAGTTGTACATAAAAAATATAGCACAAGAGGATATGTTTGGATGAGACATAATATATCAAACTGAGGTGGACTCGTCTAGAATACGATGATGAGAGTAGATTTGAGAAATTGATAATTATTGTGTGCTTCAAAAATCAAAGCTACGAAAAACTACATATATAGTCATAATTAAAAATATAATATAATCTAACAAATAAAAATCATATAAAATAAATAAAATAATTTTTAAAAATCAGGGTGCTTACATTCGTTCCCAGTACTCGTAAATTTTGAGTAAATTATGTTGCAGTCCAAATTCTAGAATGTTCTTATTCTGTTATGTTTGACCAATGATCCACTACAACAAGCACTCGGACATACCTTGGAGTTATTATATAACAATAACAAGTGTTCTTGTTGTTGTAGACATTGATGATGAAGCAGCTGGAGTGACCAAACACAAGCCAAATAAGTATATTGGACTACTAGTGTCTATATAGCTGATTACGAATATGATCGGTCTCTCACGTTTGTAACAATTAGGCCCTTCACCAACCATTCAATATGTCACGGTAAAAAATTATGCACCATATATAAAAGTTCAAAGTGGTTGTGGTTTGTTAATATAGGTAAGTACGAATATGATCACTCTCTCACGTTTGTAATAGTTCATCCCTTCAGCTCCAAGCATTCGCCTTTTGATGTCACATTGACAAACTATTATGCACCTAAAAGTCTAATGTCCTTCAGTCTAGTCCCATTTCGAAGTTCGAGCTTTGATCATAATGTTAACTGCATGAGATATCCAATTAGAAGTTTACTTTTCACCTTGGATCGAAATATACATAGAGTTATCCTTAGGTGAAATAAAATGTGGACATGGGTTATGACTTAGATTTAGAACCAAACTCTTACAATACTTAGACCCGGTCCCCGTCCCTAATATAACTCATCAAATTTGACTTAGAAATGGGATCTACAGGGAACTAACAAAACAAGTAAATTCTATAGGCACTTCCAAATTTACTTAAAACAGCTCATTACTTCAGGACAATCCAGGTTTTTACAATTTTACTCAAGACGGCCCAAATTTCTCTTTGGGGCTGCCCACAACCCCCCCCCCAAAAAAAGCCATACCGTGCCCACATCCCCAGTCCCCTGCCGTCGCGCCCCTTACCGTCACGCTCCCAAGATGCACCCACTATCGTCGCTCTCCCCCACGCTCTCCCATCTGCTGTTGTTCCTGACGTCGCTGTTGCTACCAATGTCGTGTCCCATACCGTCGCGCTCCCTAGCTGTCACGACCCGCTACCCAAATTGTTGGGCCGGACCGAGTCATGCCCAGCCTACGCTTGAGATAAAACGTAGTAAGCTGTTCTAAAGATAACAGGATAAGACTAAATGTGCTAACAGTTCTATAAGTGAATAAAAGTCATAAATGCTCCAAACACAAAAATTGTCTCATATAGTAATAAGTCCAAGTACAAGTCTGAAATGTAAAACTGGATACATGTCCAGTTATAAAATACGTAGTCTAATACATGACTACACTAAATATCCCAAGCAGCTATGCAAACTAGACGAGTCTCCCCGCAGGAACATCCTCGTTTGGCAAAGCCTGGTCCTCGACAGTATCTCCATAATATGAGTCACAGAGCAACTCCTCCTCAGTAAGGATACCTACAACGTTATCCTGTCAGGACGGGAGCAAGTACTGATTCTAGCAAACTAAATATATGAAGCATGAACAGGGATGTAATAAACTGGAATCATGGCATATCATTGGTTCTTTTCAGAAATGACAACATATAGTTTAAAATTTTAAAACCGTAGCATGTACGTGAATCGGTCAATAGGTGAATAGGATGTACAGCGGCACATATCAAGTTTTCTGGTATGCACATACGTGCACGAACGGCATCGGTGTATATCCATACACAAATGCGAGATCAGAACATACGGCAAGGTCACATATAGAATGTTACCGAGCGCGGTAAATACATACGGAGAAGGGGGTCATGTTCACGTACACTACTAACAGTTTTCCCTTAACCCGTTATTTAAACATGTGAGAGATATGAGATACTGTCTAAACATGGTAGAGACTGAAAGTAATACAACATGTAAAGTTCTAACTTGCTACCCCAAGGATCAGCATTTAACATGGTTGGTAAATCACAGTTTATTGTTATAGCAGTATGTAAAATTTGTAGAAAGTACTTGCCTCTAGCAAAGCAAGCTGCGATAAAAGTGCTATAGATGTCTGGTAACTCATCACTGTAGAAATAAATACATAAACTTAGTCTTTACACTAAGCTAAAATACTAAGACATTAATTGGTGCAACACGACTTGTGACTGGGCACCTAGCCAAAATGATGACTTTAGCATAGGAGACCAATGTGGGGTGACACACTGTTATAACTAACTTTCTAGGGTCTTTACACTAGTGAGGGGTGAGGTTCAATACAGCTAAAACTCAAAATAACACAAAAAGTTGCAAGTCGTAATTATTCAATAAATAAATCAAATGAATATTGTGTTCCAACAATTTTTGATATAGACAAAAAGCTTAATTTTACATAAAATAAAGTACCAAAATGATCCTTGTTAATTATAGAAATTTATTATAATTTTTTTGGAATTTATTAACCAGTACAAGTATTTTATAAAAATCAGTTTTCCTAAGTACACAAAAAATGAGTTCTGGTTTCATATGCCAAAATAGTGGCAAAACTGTAAATTAAATACTGTAAAAATTATACTAAATTAGCTAAATTAACATAGTATCTAAATACTACTTTTCCAGAATTTTAACAGCAATTTAGGTATTTTTAGAAATTCAAAAACAGCATTGTACACAATTGAATTTTAAATAATTAATTATCTGCGTATTTTGTCCATGTACATAATTTGAACCAAAGTTCAAAATACAGGACCCAAGGCCATGAATCAAGTCCAATATGACTTGTACAGGTCTTGAATGTATGAAAACACATTTGGGCCCAAAAACCCATGCTAGGCTTGGACACCAAATGGTTGCAGTAATTAAAATACACAAAAAATACAAAGACGTAAAAATACATAATAAATATTAATATTTTAACTATGTGAAAATTATACATAGCAGTCACGTAAATATGACAAGTATATTTACATAATAATAATTTACACTAGGTAGGGTAAAATACATATATAAAATGTATGACCACAATATTTATATATACATATAAATATATAGATATTTACATAATGGATATATACATACATATGTTAAAAATACATACATACATATATATATATATATATATATATATATATATATATATATATATATATATATATATATATATATATATATATATATATATATATATATATAAGAAAATACTTAACTATAAAGTATATATATATATATACAAATATTGTATACATATACATAATAGTATATATATAATAATATATATACACATGAACATATATACATATATACATATATATACATAAATGCATATATATATATATATATATATATATATATAATATATATATATATATATATATATATATATATATATATATATATATATATATATATATATGCACATATATATATAATAAAGTGCTAAATATAATATAATATAATATATATATATATATATATAATACAGTATATATAATAATACATATATATATATAACAAATACATGTATACATATATATAAATAATAAAACAAAAAGAAAAAGAAAAGAAAAAGAAAAAGAAACAAACACAGCACAAAGGGGGGCTCGAACTCGGCCCTATGGGTCGGGTTCCTAAGTCGGGTCGGACTGGCCAGGGGATCAGCCCGAAGCTTGTGTTAGGGGGAGGGTTTTGATTAGTATTATTTAGGTTTTAGTTAATAATAATAAAAACCCAAAAATCAACTCTGTGTCCTGACAGTTTGGGACACAGAGTCTACGTGTCTGTGCTATGTACGACACGCACAGGCCCTAAAATACGTGTCCGAGCCATGCGTTGGGTTCGTCGTGTGTTGGCGAGTCCCACAAGTGAAAACGAGACACCATATGACACGAAAACAACTGACACGTACGTGTCCGACTTCACAGGGGGGTTTTGAGTGCTGTGGACGGCGGAGGAGGCGGTGGGGAAGCGGCGCACGGGTGGCGATCGACTCGCCTCGTCACGGCGCGTCGGCTGATGGTGGTTGGGGGCGGTGAAAAGTCGTCGGGGAGGCGGTACTGGGGGTTAGTCGGAGTTAGGGTTTGGGGCTTAGGGTTTTGGTCGGAGAAGAAGGGTGGCGGTGGCTGTGGGCGGTCGTGGTGGTGTTATTGGGTTAGGGTTAGGTCTGGGGAAGAAGGGGGGTATTTATAGGTTGGTTAGGGCGGTGGATCGGCCGGAAAAGGCGGGGGCAGGCCGGTCGTGGCGGTCGTCGGGCAGTCGGGGGGCAGCCTGGTCATCGGGGGTGGGTAGAATAGGATTTACAGAAAACCCCCTAGAGTTTAGGTTATTACAAAATGGGCCCTAATAGTAGGTAAATGTAAATAGAAATTTGCATTCCGCAATTTAAACAATTAATTAATTACAAACTGCTATTGTAATAATTTAATAAATTACATAACTATATTAAAACGATTCTAAAAATTACAAACAGATATTAAAACATTTAAATTAATTGCAAAATAATATTTTTGTATTTAAAACTCATTTAAAATTCATTTAAAAATTCTAAAAAAATTCCTAAAAATTATAATAAATATTTTAAGGCTAAATATGACATTAATAATTAATTAACACTAATTAAATAACTTTTTGAAAAACAGGGGCTCACAAGTCTTCCCTTCTTGAAAAATTTCGTCCTCGAAATTCACAAGGATTGAAGACCCTACAATTTCTAACATAGCAAACAATACAACAAATGACTAAGGCTACGATCGAAACTAACCTCTAAGGTATCAAGCAGGAACGGGTGGTTCCCTCGCAGCGGTTGGATCAAACAAGTAAGGGTATCTCTCCCTCATGTCCGACTCCCTCTCCCAAGTAGATTCACCTGGAGAGTGACGGCTCCAAGCTACATGTACTAAGGGTATAACCTTGTTCCTCAGCCTCTTCTCTCTTCTGTCTAATATCTCCACTGGCTGCTCAGAAACTGTAAGGCTCGGTCCGACCTCCAACTCTGAATGATCTAGCACATGACTGGGGTCTGGAACATATCTCCTCAGCTGAGATACGTGAAAGACATCGTGAACTCCTGCTAGGTTGGGTGGAAGTGCAACCCTGTAAGCTACCTCTCCAATTCTGCCAAGTATCTCGAACGGCCCAATGTATCTGGGGCTCAACTTCCCTCCTCGTCCGAACCGGATCGTCCCTCTAGTAGGTGATATCTTCACTAGCACCATATCACCGTCTACGAACTCCATCGATCTGCGACTAGCATCAGCCCAGTGTTTCTGTCTGTCCTGAGCTACTCTGAGCCTGTCTCTGATCATCCCGACCTTTTCTGCTGCATCCGTGATCATCTCTGGCCTAAGCATAACTCTGTCTCCGACATCATCCCAAAAGAGCGGTGTGCGGCATCGTCGTCCATATAGTGCCTCGAAAGGAGATATACCGATACTGGCTTGGTAGCTGTTGTTGTATGAAAACTCTACCAAGTGCAGATAGCTCTCCCATGATCCTCCGAAGTCCAGTACGCAGGTCCTCAGCATATCCTCCAGTGTCTGTATCGTCCTCTCGGACTGTCCATCTGTCTGTGGGTGGTACGCCGTACTGAACTTGAGCCTACTGCCCAACTCCTCCTGCAAGCTCCTCCAGTAGTGGGATGTGAATCTGCTGTCTCTGTCGGACACGATGCTCACGGGTACTCCGTGCAAGCGAACTATCTGCTGCATGTATAGCTCTGCCAACTTCTCGGTGGAAAGCCCCACCTTGAAGGGTATGAAGTGCGCATACTTTGTCAGCCTGTCCACGATGACCCAAATGGCATCCTTCCCTCCTTGGGAACGAGGAAGTCCTGAGACGAAGTCCATCGTAATATGTTCCCACTTCCACTCGGGAATGGGTAACGGCTGCAATAAACCAACTGGCCTCTGGCGCTCCGCCTTGACCTGCTGGCAAACTAGGCATCTCGAGATGAAACGTGATACATCCCTCTTCATTCCGTGCCACCAAAGATGTTTCCGTAAGTCACGGTACATCTTATTAGCACCAGGGTGAATAGAATATCTCGATCGGTGCACCTCCTGCAAGACTGCCTCTACCAGCTCTCCCTTCGGCACGCACAATCGGCTGCCATGCCTCGAGGATCCATCCTCTGCTATAGTGAAGTCATCCAGCAATCCAGCTAAAGCCTGGACTCGAAGTCTGCGAAGGCTATCATCTGTAGACTGTGCCTCCCGGATCTGCTTCATCAAACCTGACTGAATGTCAAGCGCCATCATCTGTATCACTGATCCTGGCCGAACTAGCTCGATACCGAGCTTCTCCAGATCTTCCCGTAAATGCCGATCTATCATCAGATACCATGCCATCGGATGCCTGCTCAGCGCATCCGCCACCACATTTGCCTTCTCGGGATGATATTGTAAATCGATGTCGAAGTCTTTCATCAACTCCAACCATCATCTTTGCCTCATGTTCATCTCTTTCTGCGTGAACACATACTTCAAGCTTTTGTGGTCAGTAAAGATTTTCACACGCTCTCCGTATAAGTAATGTTTCCATAACTTGAGTGCAAAGATCACCGCCGCTAACTCTAGGTCATGGGTAGGATAATTATGCTCATGAGTCCGCAATTGCCTATATGCATAAGCAATCACTTTCCTATGCTGCTGTAGGACACATCCTAGCCCCTTCCCAGAAGCATCGCTGTATATGGTGAAACCTCCAGAACCTGAAGGTAAAGTCAGAACTGGAGCGGTCGTCAGCCTCCTCTTTAGCTCCTCAAACGCTGCCTGGCAGTCCTCTGACCAGATGTACTCTGCGTCCTTCCGCGTCAGCTTCGTCATGGGTTCGGCTATCCTAGCAAAGTCCTGGACGAACTTTCTATAATAGCCTGCTAAACCCAGAAAGCTCCTGATCTCTGAAACTGACGTCGGAGCCTTCCATGTCTCAACTGCAGCAATCTTCCTGGGATCCACCGAGATTCCCTCTCCAGTAACTACATGGCCGAGAAACTCCACTCGGTCTTAAAAGAACTCGCACTTCGGCAATTTGGCAAACAATTCCTCCTGCCTCAGAATCCCCAAAACTGTCCGCAAGTGCTCTGCATGCTCCTCCGGCGTCTTCGAGTATATCAGGATGTCGTCGATAAACACTACGACGAACTTATCCAGATACGGGTGAAATGTCTTATTCATCAAATTCATAAAGACAGCTGGCGCATTTGTGAGACCAAATGCCATCACCAGAAACTCGTACTGCCCGTACTTCATGTTGAACGCCGTCTTCTGGATGTCTGCTGCCCTAACCTTCACCTGGTGGTACCCGGATCTTAAGTCTATCCTGGAAAACACCTTCGCCCCACTCAACTGGTCGAACAAATCATCTATCCTGGGTAGAGGATATTTGTTCTTGATGGTGATGGCATTCAAGGCCCGGTAGTCAATACACAACCGGACTGTACCATCCTTCTTAGGCACAAAGAGCACTGGCGCTCTCCATGGAGAAGCACTAGATCGAATGAAACCCTTTTTTAACAGGTTATCAATCTGCTCTTTTATCTCTACGGCCTCCTTGGGATTCACTCTATAGCAAGCCCGGGATACTGGTGATGAACCCGGCACTAAATCTATAGTGAACTCCACATCTCTGTCAGGCGGAAGTCCTGGAAGATCCTCTGGAAATACATCCATAAACTTCCTAATGATAGGGTGTGGCGGTGCTACGTCCCCAACTGTCGCACAACAGTTTGGCTCTAGGCTGATCTCCGACCCTGTCCTCCTGACTCTGAATGGTGTTGTGCCTGGGGGACTGAACAGAATACTACCCTCATGTCAATCTATAGATGCATGGACATAGCTAAGCTAGTACATCCCCAATATGATATCATAACCGGGGAGTGGCATCACAAAGAATCGCCCCTCAAACTCTCTTCCGGCTATAGTAATAGAGTATCTATAGATAGCTCTAATAGGCACTGGTCCTCCTCCCGTCATCACTCTACTAATCTCCGCAGTAGGTGTAGAAACTAAGTGGTGTTCATGCATAAACTCGAATGACAGGAAGCTATGAGATGCACCAGAATCAAACAAGCATAGAGCTAGAAAAGTATGTAAATAAACAAGACCTGTGATAACGTCAGCTAAGTAATCTGGCTCCGAAACCTGCTCCGGCTCAAGGGCTAGGCTATAAGTCTTCCCCTGAGGTCCCTTCTGCTGCTGCAGATGCTGTCCAAACCTCTGCTGCTGAGTCGGAAGCGGCCCTCTAGTCTTCGCTACTGGGCACTCTCGAAGCTGATGGGTGGGAGACCCACAAGCCAAACACTGATCCAACCTCTTCCTACAAACGAGAGAGTCGTGGCCTGGCCTCTTACAGTATAAACAAAAAGCTCCCTTCGGCTGCTGTTGGGGTCCCTGGGCTCTAACTGGCAGGGTCGGGTGGTGTGATGTAGGAGGACGGTATGTCTGCTGGTGCGGCGTCAGTGCTTTCTGCTGGAAAGCCTGACGCTTGGACGGTCCCTCGAGGTGTACAGAAGCCGGCCTCTTGCATAAAAGAAGACGCTCCTCGATGCTCCGGGCCAACTCTAGGCTCTGGTAATAGTCAGTCGTACCGTTCGCCACTATAAGAATGCCAATGTCTAGAACTAAACCATGGCAAAACCTACGTGTCATCTCCTCTGGGTCTGCTACCAGACTAGGAGCAAAACGGCTCAGGCGACTAAACTCTGCCGCATACTCATCAACAGAACGGTTTCTCCTGCTGGATGTTCTGGAATCGTAGCCCCATGGCCACTCTAGCAGTGGTCGAGAAGAATTTCTTCTTGAACTGGGTCTTGAACTGATCCCAAGTGGCCCTCCCTCTCGCAAACAACGGCTCATTCCGGAACCAAACTCCTGCTAAGTCTATCAGCAGAAATTCCGCTGCCTCGACCTGGAGGTCATACGGCATCCTGACTCCAAGGAGCTTCCTCTCTACCGAGTCTAGCCAGTCATCTGCTACTACTATGCCCTCAGTCCCTGAGAACTCCTTGGGGTTCAGACCCATGAAGTCCTTGATCGTCCCCGCTCTCTGCCGTGGCTCTACAGGTGGTGGGACCACGGTACGTTCCTCAGAACGCTCCATGCTCTGGCGAAGTAGGGTAGTCTGCTCCTTACGGGTTGTTAGGAACCCCTGGATCAGAGTGAGCAGTTGGTTCCCGTCGAGTGTGACGGAAGCCTGGATAGGTATAGTAATAGGAGGTGGTGGAAGTATCGGGTCCTGCTGGGACTGTGATGTGGAAGGTGGTGGAGGCATATGGGTTTGTGGATTTGTGGAGTGGGAGAGTATGGTAGATGGAGGTGGAGGTGTATCAGTCAACTGGTCAGCTGACTGGATGGGGAGTGTGTCGTTCTCGGGTGTGACATACTGGAATGAACGAGTAAGCACCATCTAATTACAATAATAAAAAAAGGACTTATAAAGACTTGTTTAAAGTAAGCAATCATAGGCAAGAAAATCTAATTATAATAGCAAGCATGTGATGTATTTCCTATGTTGTATTCCTAGCATTCCTCTAGGTGTTCTAAGCGTCATTCCTAAAGTTGTCTAATTACCTTAAGTTCCTAATTACAGGCATGCTTGGTACAATAACGTAACCAAACAATTTAGTCAGGACCTGCATGGGCCACCACTAAAAATATGTCACGACCCGCTACCCAAATTGTTGGGCCGGGCCGAGTCATGTCCAGCCTACGCTTGAGATAAAACATAGTAAGCTGTTCTAAAGAGAACAGGATAAGACTAAATGTGCTAACAGTTCTATAAGTGAATAAAAGTCATAAATGCTCCAAACACAAAAGTTGTCTCATATAGTAATAAGTCCAAGTACAAGTCTGAAATGTAAAACTGGATACATGTCCAGTTACAAAATACGTAGTCTAATACATAACTACACTAAATATCCCAAGCAGCTATGCAAACTAGACGAGTCTCCCCGCAGGAACATCCTCGTATGGCAAAGCCTGGTCCTCGGCAGTATCTCCATAATATGAGTCACAGAGCAACTCCTCCTCAGTAAGGATACCTACAACGTTATCCTGTCAGGACGGGAGCAAGTACTGATTCTAGCAAACTAAATATACGAAGCATGAACAGGGATGTAATAAACTGGAATCATGGCATATCATTGGTTCTTTTTAGAAATGACAATATATAGTTTAAAAGTTTAAAACCGTAGCATGTACGTGAATCGGTCAATTGGTGAATAGGATGTACAGCGGCACATATCAAGTTTTCTGGTATACACATACGTGCACGAACGGCATCGGTGTATATCCATACACAAACGCGAGATCAGAACATACGGCAAGGTCACATATAGAATGTCACCGAGCGCGGTAAATACATACGAAGAAGGGGGTCATGTTCACGTACACTACTAACAGTTTCCCCTTAACCCGTTATTTAAACATGTGAGAGATATGAGATACTGTCTAAACATGGTAGAGACTGGAAGTAATACAACATGTAAAGTTCTAACTTGCTATCCCAAGGATCAGTATTTAACATGGTTGGTAAATCACAGTTTATTGTTATAGCAGTATGTAAAGTTTGTAGAAAGTACTTGCCTCTAGCAAAACAAGCTGCGATAAAAGTGCTATAGATGTCTGATAACTCGTCACTGTAGAAATAAATACATAAACTTAGTCTTTACACTAAGCTAAAACACTAAGACATTAATTGGTGCAACACGACTTGTGACTGGGCACCTAACCAAAATGATGACTTTAGCATAGGAGATCAATGTGGGGTGACACACTACTATAATTAACTTTCTAGGGTCTTTACACTAGTGAGGGGTGAGGTTCAATACGGCTAAAACTCAAAATAGCACAAAAAGTTACAAGTCGTAATTATTCAATAAATAAATCAATGAACATTGTGTTCCAACCATTTTTGAGATAGACAAAAAGCTTAATTTTACATAAAATAAAGTACCAAAATGATCCTTGTTAATTATAGAAATGTATTATAATTTTTTTGGAATTTATTGACCAGTACAAGTATTTTATAAAAATCAGTTTTCCTAAGTACACAGAAAATGAGTTTTGGTTTCATATGCCAAAATAGTGGCAAAACTGTAAATTAAATACTGTAAAAATTATACTAAATTAGCTAAATTAACATAGTATCTAAATACTATTTTCCAGAATTTTAACAGCAATTTAGGTATTTTTAGAAATTCAAAAACAGCATTGTACACATTGAATTTTAAATAATAATTATCTGAGTATTTTGTCCAGTACATAATTTGAACCAAAGTTCAAAATACAGGACCCAAGGCCATGAATCAAGTCCAATATGACTTGTACAGGTCTTGAATGTGTGAAAACACATTTGGGCCCAAAAACCCATGCTAGGCTTGGACACCAAATGGTTGCAGTAATTAAAATACACAAAAAAATACAAAGACGTAAAAATACATAATAAATATAATATTTAACTATGTGAAAATTATACATAGCAGTCATGTAAATTTGACAAGTATATTTACATAATAATAATTTACACTAGGTAGGGTGAAATACATATATAAAATGTATGACCACAATATTTATATATACATATAAATATATAGATATTTACATAATGGATATACATACATATGTTAAATACATAAATATATTATATATATATATATATATATATATATATATAATATATATATATATATATATATATATATTATATATATATATATATATATAAAAGAAAATACTTAACTATAAAGTATATATACAAATATTGTATACATATACATAATAGTATATATAATAAATATATACACATGAACATATATACATATATTATACAAAATATATACAATATATACAAATATATATATATATATATATATTATATATATATAATTATATATATAATATATATATATATATATATATATAATATATATAATATAATAAAGTGCTAAATATAAAATATATATCTATATATTAAAATACAGCATATAATATATATATATATATATATATATATATATATATATATATATATTATATATATATATATAATACAGTATATATAAAATACATATATATATACAAATATATGTATACAGATATATATATAAAATATATATATAAATAATAAAAAAAAAAAAAAAGAAAAATAAAAAAAAAAAAAAAGAAACAAACACGGCACAAAGGGGGACTCGAACTCGGCCCTATGGGTCGAGTTCCTAAGTCGAGTCGGGCTGGTGAGGGGGGTCAGCCGAAGCTTGTGTTAGGGGGAGGGTTTGATTAGTATTATTTAGGTTTTAGTTAATAATAATAAAAATCCGAAAAATCAACTCTGTGTCTGACAGTTTGGGACACAGAGTCTACGTGTCTGTGCTATGCACACGCACAGGCCTAAAATACGTGTCCGAGCCATGCGTTGGGTTCGTCGTGTGTTGGCGAGTCCCACAAGTGAAAACGAGACACCATATGACACGAAAACAACTGACACGTACGTGTCCGACTTCACAGGGGGGTTTCGAGCTGTGGACGGCGGAGGAGGCGGTGGGGAAGCGGCGCTCGGGTGGCGATCGACTCGCCTCGTCACGACGTGTCGGCTGATGGGTGGGGGGGCGGTGGAAGTCGTCGGGGAGGCGATACTGGGGGTTAGTCGGAGTTAGGGTTTTGGGCTTAGGGTTTTGGTCGGAGAAGAAGGGTTGCGGTGGCTGTGGGCGGTCGTGGTGGTGTTATTGGGTTAGGGTTAGGTCTGGTGAAGAAGGAGGGTATTTATAGGTTGGTTAGGGCGGTGGATCGGCCGGGAAAGGCGGGGGGCAGGCCGGTCGTGGCGGTCGTCGGGCAGTCGGGGGGCAGCCTGGTCGTCGGGGGTGGGTTAGAATAGGATTTACAGAAAACCCCCTAGAGTTTAGTTTATTACAAAATGGGTCCTAATAGTAGGTAAATGTAAATAGGAATTTGCATTCCGCAATTTAAACAATTAATTAATTACAAACTGCTATTGTAACAATTTAATAAATTACATAACTATATTAAAATAATTCTAAAAATTACAAACAGATATTAAAACATTTAAATTAATTGCAAAATAATATTTTTGTATTTAAAACTCATTTAAAATTCATTTAAAAATTCTAGAAAAATTCCTAAAAATCATAATAAATATTTTAAGGCTAAATATGACATTAATAATTAATTAACACTAATTAAATAAATTTTTGAAAAACAGGGGCTCACACTAGCCGTCGCGCTTCCTCACCGCTCCGCCGCCGCATTTCTTCGCTGTCGAGGAGGAGGTCGAGAAGAGGAGGAGGCGGAGGAGGACGAGAGAGGAGGAAGAGGTCGAGGAGAGGAGGAGATAGAGGAGAGAATGAGGCGGAGGAGATGAGATTTGGCGGAGGAGAGGAGGAAGAGAGGAGGATGTTCAAAAAATTTGACGGTCCTAAAAAAATAGGACTGTCGAAATATTTGACAGTTCTTCCAATACAAAGGACTGTCAAATTTTGACGGTCCTGAAAAAATTAAACTAGCCTGAAGCTATTTTTTCGGTGACAAACTTGTAGATAAATAAAAAAATAAAAAAATTACTAACCTCAATAATTTTGGTGTGCCTTTAGAATTTCCCCAAACACAAGTACTTGGTCCATAGTTTTAGGCTTTCAGCCGAAACAACAACCAAAAAAAATTCTTACCCGTAACAAATAACAAACAACTCCAGTAATTAATCTACAATTAGCCTTAACCTCGACATATCCATCACCCCCATTAAAAAACAACAAAAATAATAATAAAAAAGAAAAGGAGAAAAAATGGCTTCTTTAGCTTCTATCTGCTGACGACGGAATCTTCGGTGTGGAGCCGCCTGTGCCCGTCACCTGTTGCTTGCACGGTGATGGCCTCCCCCGGGCAGCTGCCGCCCTGCCCGCGGGCAGCCCGACAAGAATATGCAAAATTGGTAAAATTTATATATACTTGGTGCGTCTGTGTATAACTTGTTTCAGCTCCAGTTTTATATATATTATATATATAGCTCGGAATTCTGAGGAATTTCTCCGGTTTGGCGATCTCGGTATCTCTAATTTACTCAAAATTATATGGTTCAATTGTGTTAGTTAATTAGTCAGTGATGTTGCATATTTGTTATTATTTGTCATGTGATGTGATGTTCATGTAGTTGAATGTCACAGTTTAGGTTACTTTGATTCTGAAATCCATATATATATTATGATGCAGCTAGCGAATTTGTTTGTTTGTTTTGAATTTCTAGATGGTTAGTTTCTGTATGATTCATCATAATGATTCCTCGTGTTTGGGAGATGGTTGTAAGAATTTGATCCGGTTTGACCGAGTGGTTTGTAAGAATTTGATCACGGAAGTCGAGTTTAACTCTTTCATTGATCCGGTTTGACCGAGTGGTTTGTAAGAATTTGATCACGGAAGTTGAGTTTAACTCTTTCAGAACTTAAACTCACAGTTATAGTGAACTAGAGTTTAATGATAGTTTGGCAGTGGGATTTCGAAAGAGAGTTTCGAAATCAAAACATATGCAAGTCTTCTCCAAGTGTCGCGTTATGTGACATGACGAAGAGGAAGACCGAGGTCCAGATCGAGATCAGGGGATGGAGCTGAGAGAAATAACGTTAGCTGGATTGAGGCGGAAGGGGGAAGATTCAAAATGGGTAATTATTTTGGACTTCTACTGGAGATGGAGAACCAAGGGGCTTTCCATTGGACATATCCTATTGACAGGATTTATTACTACTTTAGCAGTTTGGTCGGTTATTGGAAATTCTCGATTTTTCTATTTCCTGATTTTAACAATGTAGAGTAGTCAAATATGATTTCTTCTCGAGACTTTTACTTTATTTGCATTGTGTGGGAGTTAGAATTAATTTTCTTTTTTACCTAGAGTTCTGGTCGAGGGGACACAGCTGTACTTGCAACTCTTGATAGGGTCCTAGGGAAGACCTTATTGACAGGGGAGTCAAAGCGACCATGGCAATACGAGTCGAGTTTCAATGACATCAGATGTTGGGATGAAGGAGTTCTCCTCAAGTGTTGTGGTGGGGGAAAAGAGGAGAGAGGGGAATGGAGTTTTGTGTTTTTGGAATTCCACTCCAACTAGATTTGAAACTCTAGGGTGGAATTTTGTGACTAAAACCATGTCAAAACTCCAAAGTTTGATCAGAATGGGCTGGAGGTACATTTTATGACGAGTTGAAGTTTCGGAAGTCCGACTTTATTGAGGTAATTCCGTAGCAAAACTAAGCGTTAAGCTATGTTGTACGCAAAACTAAGCGTTAAGCTATGTTGTACTGTGCGCTAGGCGAGACGAGGCGACAGGCCATCCGTCTCGTCTAGGCACACATCCAGGTTCCGCTGGTTTTGAATCAAACAATTTTACAATTATGCATACAACAAATATGTAGTATAACTAATAAGCAATAAGCATAAAAGTAATATAAGAAGCAACAATATGAAATAACCAATATTCAACATCAAGTAAGGATACTAAGCATAATTGGGCGACCCTATGCGGACCTTTTTTTTTTTCCCTGGGTGACCCTAAGCGGGCACTTAGGCGCGCCTAAGCGAGCAAAATCTCACCTAGGAAATTTTTCCCAGATCGAGGCGAGACCTCTCCAACCTGCACGCGTAGGCCACCTAAGCGCGTCTAGGCGTCGCCTGTGACAACATAGGCGTTAAGTGCCCTTTAAGTGATTCTTTAGCGGAGGAAATGAGATGAATCATGAATAAATGTTCTTGGAGAATTAACATATTGAGATTAATTTCATGTGCCCATAGTTTCTGTGTTATTTTTTTTTAGGGAAGTGGATGGGGCAAGCTAAATTTATGAGCACACTCAAGAAGGGTAACATATCTCAGAAGCTATTATCGGCAAGGGAATTCTATATCATGTTATTTAGTCTGTTCGATACAACTCTTAATTCTGCATATAGATCATTGCTCGTTAATCCTTCAAGAAAAAATAAGTTTATATTCAGAATGGAGGTAACTTTATGCTTCTTAGTCTGTGTGTGTATTGTGGCATATTATGTTCAATTCTGGTCTGCTTGATATGAACTGGCAGTAACTTTCATCACAAACAAAGATAATAATGAAGAATGAATCAATGGAGGTGTTGAAATTTCTTCAATTTTTCCGCTTTTAATATCTGCAACAAAAATTAAAATAGTAAATTGTTACCGGCCTCCGGGAAAGTCGCGCACATAACACTGCCCTAAGAGTTAGTCCGGATCTATGTGCAGACTTATCCGAACGCTCCTAGTGGTAAAATCTCCGCTCCATCGAAATCTTCTTGCCGCACACGACTTAGAGAGAGTGACCCCGACTTAGCTCTGCCCAGAGCAACAACGAAGAACGGAAAGCTCGGATCGGAAAAGACGAGATTAGAGAAGAGAGTTTGGACGTATTTTTTTGTCTATCAGAAGAGAAGAAGGGACCCAATATTTATAGGCTGATTTGGCCCTTTGTAACGGCTAGGAATTAAGAAGAATAAATATGAACGTTACAGATGACAAATGCAAAACGTGATACATTGTATCTGGACAGAATTCAAGTGTCCAACGTTACAAAATAAATGAATAGTAACGGTCGAAAAAATTAATTGAGGAGCAAAAAGTTTTTAGGGTCTCAGTCCGAACCCGAAGAGGAAATCAAATCGACATTCGGTGTCCGCAGATGTGGGCACGTACCCGCACCCGTTACGCGCGCCGAACCGAACCGAGCCGAGCCGGGCCGGGCGGCGGCGCGCGCTTGTGGCCCATGGAGCTCTCACACACAACTTTTAATGAAGCAAAAGAGGGAGTAGTAATATATACACACATCCTTCCTCTTACCTTTCCAATGTGGAACTAAATAGTGGCTGGAATTGAGCTTTTGCTCTTGTTTGTGTGAGGAACACACAAGCACAGCTAACAATCCCCCAAAAGGTCAAGTTCCAAGATAATAGAAGGAAAGAAAAATAGGAGAAGGATAAGGAAATTTCTGGGCAGTTGAATACTATGCATAAATGAGATGGACTATAGCCTTGAATCTCGCGTAGTGACTATTGTCTTTGTCTGAAGAAGTGCTTGATGGACTACGCCTTGAATCAGTCTTCTTGAACCAGACTCAGAAAATAGCACATATAGTACGCTAGAGGTACTTGGGTCTATCGGATGGCGCATTTGATTGGCCATGCGCACTTTTACACATTCATGAGAGTTGTCTAGGATCGTCCTGCCCTATTGTCGCGGCCTTCATGACCTCTCATATAGGTAAGTCCTTAAGGGTTGGTGATAGGAATCAACCCTGCATATCATTCTTGGACTAAGAGCTTAAAATCACCCTATCCATATCAAACAAGGAACACTGTCACCATAGGGATAGGGCATCAATGTACACATGTACAACCTCTTAGATTTTTATTTTAAAGAGAATTTAATCTCAGGGTCAGTGTTCCATAATAGTCACCTAGTCCAGCTTGTTCCTACCCATTGAACCGGCTTCTTGGGATCTCCAGTTAGACTCGGTTGGGTTGCCACTGCTGGTGACTATACTATGGGCTTAATCCCACCCCCCTCGATGATTCTAGGATCAATGTCCTAGACAGACCCTTCGTCAAGTGGTCTGCAAGATTCTTTTCTGACTTTATATAGTCAAGAATCACATATTTGTCCAATATGCTCTTTATTGACTTGAAGCGCAGGTGCAGGTGCATGTTCATCTTAGCATTCACAGAATCATGTTTTAGAAGTTCTATAACAGATTTATTATCACAGTTTATAGTAATTGTAGGAACAGGATGAACAGATACAGGTATATGCATAATAAGATTTCTAAGCCAATCGGCTTCTGTACAGATAGTGTCCAAAGCTATCATTTCAGAGTCCATTGTACTTCTGGCTATGATAGTTTGTTTACATGATCCCCAGGAGATCGCAGCTCCTGCTAGGGTAAAAACATATCCAGTTGTGGATTCACATCATGTGAATCAGTTACACAATTTGCATCTGAGTAACCTTATATGATATCAGGGTGTCTAGAATAATAAAGTTTATAATCTAGAGTACCCTTAAGATATCTAAATACTCTGTTCAATGCAGTCTAATGTAACTGATTTGGGTTACTAGTATATCTACTTAGTCTCCCAATGGCAAATGCAATATCGGGTCTGGTCCTATTTGTTACGTACATAAGGGACCCTATCATCTGTGAATATCTATATTGTTTTATAGGTGATCCTTCATTCTTTTTAAGAACAACATTACTGTCATAAGGAGTAAGGGCAGGTTTCTTATCAAAATACTCAAACTTTCTTAGCATTTTCTCAAATGAATGTGCTAGGGATAGAGTATAACCTTCTTTGCATTTGGATACTTGTATTCCTAGAATAAGGTTTGCTTCACCTAGATCTTTCATGTCAAACTGGTTAGATAAATAATTCTTAGTATTATTTATAAATTCCAGTGAAGATCCTAAAATATGGATATCATCAATATACAAGCATAAGATAACACAACTTTCATTTGTATTTTTAGAATATAAACATTTGTCATATTCATTTGGCATAAAACCAAATTCTATAACGACTTTGTCAAATTTGTTGTGTCATTGCTTGGGAGCTTGCTTTAGGCTATAAAGAGATTTTACTAATCTACAAACCTTATTTTCTTGACCTTTAGCAATAAAACCTTCAGGTTGCTCCATATAAATCTCTTCTTCTAAATCTCTATTTAGAAATGTTGTCTTTACATCCATTTGATAGATCAGCATATCATGAATGTAAGCTAAAGCTAGAAGGGTTCTAATAGAAGTGATTGATTCTAGATACAGGAGAGTAGGTATAAAAATAATCTAATCCTTTCTTCTGGGTAAATCCTTTAGCTACTAGTCTAGCCTTGTATTTTTCTATGGTACCATCGCTCTAAGTTTCTTTTTGAAGATCCACTTACAACCTATGGGATTACTACCTAAAGGTAGGTCTGCTAAAAATCAAGTATTATTCTCCATAATGGAGTTATACTCATTGTTAATAGCTTCTTTCCAGAAAGGGACATCAGGAGAAGATATGGCTTCTTCATAAGTTAAGGGATCACCCTTTATCAAAAATATGAATAATCCTTCTCCTAAATTTTTTTCAATCATTTCTCTTTACTCCTTCTAGGTTCTATGACTTGTTCAGGTTAAGAACTAGGTATTTGATCATGAGAACTAGTAGATGGAGTAAGAGAAGGGTTAGAGGAAGATGAAGGGGTTCTATCCTTGAAGGAAAATATATTCTCAAAGTAAACTGCATCTCTAGCTTCTATAATTGTGTTATTAGATATTTCATTTACTTCAGAATGGGTTATAAGAAATCTATTGGCATTACTATCTAGGACATATCATATGAACACAGCATCTACAGTCTTAGGTCCTATCTTCCTCTTTTTGGGTTCAGGAATTCCTACCTTAGCTAAACATTCCCAAACTTTGAGATAATTGATCCTAGGGGTTCGACCTTTCCATAACTCATATAGTGTCTTATCAATAGTCTTACTGGGTATCCTATTAAGGATATAACAAGCTGACAAAAGGGCTTCTCTCCATAGATTATCAGGGGCACCTGAGCTGAGAAGCATGGCATTGACCATGTCTAACAGAGTGTGATTCTTCCTTTCAACAACTCCGTTGGACTGTGGTGAATAAGGAGCGGTAATCTCATGAATAATTCCATGCTCTTCACAGAAGTTAGTTATTTCATTTGAGGTATACTCTCCACCACGATCTGATCTAAGGATCTTAATTTTTCTATCTAACTGATTCTCAGCTTCAGACTTATAGACCTTGAATCTGTCTAGAACTTCATCTTTGGTCTTAAGAAGGTATAACAATATTTTGAATGATCATCTATAAAAGTGATAAAGTATTTCCTACCGCCTCGGGTTAAGACCTTATTGGAGTCACAAACGTCATTATGGATAAGTTCTAGGAGTTCAGAATTCCTATAGACAGATTTGAAAGGCAATCTTGTGTGTTTGGCTTGAACACAGATCTCACATTTGTGTTCATCATCTATAGGAGTATTAGGTATAAGATCTAAGTTCATCATCTTTTTAATAGATCCTAATTTACATGACCTAGTCTACCATGCCAAACATTTGTTGATTCAACATTAGCAACAACCAAAGAAGGATTTGAAAATTTATTCATAGTGCTCAAAATAAAGAGTCCATCTTTTACAAATCATTTTCCCACAAAAAGTTTATTCTTAGAAAAAACTACTTTATTGGCCTCCATTACAATTTTGTATCCTGAGGCTACAAGGAGGGATCCATTAACAAGGTTCCTTCTGACCGACGGCACATGAAGTACATCACGGAGAGGTATCCTGATGTCATCTTCAGATCTATTCTTCCTCTTCCTATGATCTGTGTCGTTGATCCATCTCCTAGGGTCACACCTCCTCCACCCGATTCCTGATAGTTTGAAAAACTAGAGCGATCAAAGAAAACATGAACATTTGTTCCAGAGTCCAACCACCAATCATCAGAATGGTAAGAAATATTTATTATAGGTTGATAGCTTACAGACTTGAAGGTGCTAGAAGAACCATTCAGAATCATGTTAGCCTCTGGCTTGTTAGAGCCTTCCCCTTTGAAGGAGGTCTCCTTGGAGATTAGGCTTGGATTTGCCATGGATTTCTATAGGGTTTACCTTAGCTTTGGAGTCATCCAGCTATGGACTTTAACCTAATTTGTTTTCTGTTCTAAGTATCTTTAAAACTAGAGAATAAGATTCCAAACGACTGCAGAAATTTATTTACTCAATAAAGATGGTTTAAGCTGAAATTAACAATTTAAATAATTTTAGTAATAGACCTTTAAAATTTTAGTTTTTCAAGTTTTGATGAGGTTGGGTTAGCTGTAGGGGCCGGATCCCAGCAAGCGGTGATTCACTAGGAACACTTAAGTACCGGTCGCTTAGACGAATTTTTGCCTTATTGACAGAAAGAACCTTTCGGCTTGTTCCCAATCAAATCTCTACTTTAGAACTTAAAAATTAAAGAAATTTTACCGAGTCAAATAAACTGTTTGCTTTAGCTTAAACTTAAATATTGAGTAACGGAAAACTAGAACTTGTAAAATACTACTACAATATTGGGTATGGGAAGTATCAATTTCTAGTTGTAATGAATGGTTGATTAAGAAAAACTACTGATATAAGAACAGATGTATGTGAATGTTATTATTATTATTTTTTCCCCTAATAAAGAGTAGCAAACAACTGTTCTATATATGTAACAGTAGGCAAGCAAGCAAAAAATCTTTATATGTAACAGTAGGCAATAAAAGAACTTTATATTTTATGAAGCAAATATTTTAATGAATATTTAATGAATACTTAATGAATATTTTATGAAGCAAACAACTTTATATGTATGTAACAGTAAGTAAATATTTTAATGAATATATATGTAACAATATGCAAAACTTAATTATAGCAAGGAATTTGCTTTGACCACAACAACTAGCAAATGTCAACAGTATACAACTTGTTAATAGGATTGCTTGAAAGCTAAACGTGCTAACGACTAGCAATTAATATTTCTTGTGTAGATATTTGAAGTAAATAACAAATTGTTTAGGTGTGTCCAATACAAATATTTGTGTAAAATAGTTTGTGTATCCACTAGGAATTAAAGATAGGGAAATAAATATTTTATGTTAATAGCAGTTGAATTCTGAGCAAATAAATGTTCGCACTAGCAATTTTAAAATTTTTATGTATATGTAACTTGTTGACAACAAGCAAATGTTAATCTAAATGAGGTAAGAAATTACATATTAGTAACAATTAAAAATCTAACTTGTTGACAACAAGCAAATGAGCTAGCAAAGTTGTTGACAGCAAGCAAATGTTAACGTTTATAACGGTAGGCAAACGTTAATATTTTTGACAGTTGCAAATTATTTTGATGCTAGCAATACACAGTTTAAGCAGAATAAAAGATATAACTCTTAGATTGTTGGAATTTCTTCAATTTTTCCGCTTTTAATATCTGCAACAAAAATTCAAATAGTAAATTGTTACCGGCCTCCGGGGAAGTCGCGCATGTAGCACTGCCCTAAGAGTTAGTCCGGGTCTATGTGCAAACTGTATCCGAACGCTCCTAGTGGTAAAATTTTCGCTCCGCCGGAATCTCCTTGCCGCACACGACTTAGGGAGAGTGACCCCGACTTAGCTCTGCCCAGAGCAACAACGAAGAACGGAAAACTCGGATCGGAAAGGACGAGATTAGAGAAGAGAGTTTGGACGTATTTTTTTGTCTATCAGAAGAGAAAAAGGGACCCAATATTTATAGGCTGATTTGGTCCTTTGTAACGGCTAGGAATTAAGAAGAATAAATATAAATGTTACAGATGACAAATGCAAAACGTGATACATTGTATCTGGACAGAATTCAAGTGTCCAACGTTACAAAATAAATGAATAGTAACGGTCGAAAAAATTAATCGAGGAGCAAAAAGTTTTTAGGGTCTCAGCCCGAACCCGAAGAGGAAATCGAATCGGCATTCGGCGTCCGCAGATGTGGGCACGTACCCGCACCCGTTACGCGCGCCGAACCGAACCGAACCGAACCGAGCCGAGCCGGGCCGGGCGGCGGCGCGTGCGTGTGGCCCATGGAGCTCTCACACACAACTTTTAATGAAGCAAAAGAGGGAGTAGTAATGTATACACACATCCTTCCTCTTACCTTTCCGATGTGGAACTAAATCGTGGCTGGAATTAAACTTTTGCTCTTGTTTGTGTGAGGAACACACAAGCACAGCTAACAGAAGGTGCACACACATAAAGAGCACAATAAAGAAGACAGGAAATAGTTGCGTTATGTACAAGGATAATTTTTGTTGAAATTTGGCTCTTGTGCACTTTCTGGATGGTGAGAATTGGACCGGGAGATGATGAACTAGCATGCGATAGTCAAAACCTAAGGATAACATAATTCCTTGCAAGTTTATAGGGGATATAAAGGAGGAGGTGGACGCATGTTTCTATACGAGCATTTGGACAAAGAAGTGGAATACTTGCAGAGAGAGGGAAGATAAGAGGAAGAAGTTAGAAAAGCTCGACCCTAACAGAAATTAGGTATTAGGAAATATATATAATTTGACCCTAGAAATCGGGAAGTTTTGCATTTACCCTGTACTGAATTTTCTTCTTACAACTCTCTGACACATAGCTAACCATTGTTAATAAACTAGCATAGCAGTATAGTTTATTCTTCACAAAGTAATTTTTAGCTTCTCTTCTTATTGAGGCTAAATTTCTAATTTTCCTGTTTACTCTCGGGAGTCACCAAATCTTATTTCCTTGTTTTTATATGTCTAATGAACTGTAATAAATAAAAAGTTCATTTGGATGTACATGGTATGTTTTTGTTCATTTTCTGTATCAAACTTCTGTACATGTTTTTCTGACTGCGAGAAGGCTTTATGCTTTATCTTCCACAAACGAATGCTCTAGAAAGATAACATATACAGCCCATCCACTTGCTCAAAAGCATAAGATGCCTGATTTTTTGCATTAACTTACTGTTTTTGGCAAAGGATAATGAATTTGTTGATAGAAATACTTTCCAGTTTGACTTTAGTTCATGACAGTAGCTCACTAACTCATTGCCAGCTTACAGAAATGAGTGAGAACATGGATGATGAAGGGAACAACCCTAATAACTCTGGAATGTCATCAAGACAGCGCTTGCGGTGGACGCACGAACTTCATGAGCGTTTTGTGGATGCTGTTGCACAACTCGGTGGACCAGACAGTGAGTATTATACTTGTCAAAATTATGAGTTAGAGTTCAGTGTTTAGGGACATCAAGTCACATATTAAAAGATCTAGCTTCTTTCATAAAATTATCAGACATCATCCTCCACCCCTTGTTCCTCCCTTTCCTTTTATCTTGAACAGACACGGGATGCTGCTATTTTAAGTATTATCTTCCCCACATTTATTACCTCGTATATTGATTTAAATATCCTCCTCGTCATATATATTATGCCGGACAAAAGGGCCGTTTCAAAATGTCTCCAACTTATAAAAAAATTCACATAATTTTGTTTATATGTTAGAATGTCATTTTATTATGCTACCTAATAAAATGTTTGATAGATATATATTCTCTACTCAGAGCAAGAACTTAGTTTATTTAATTGGAAATTGGAATTTTTATACGACTTTGGCTCTCCTAGAAAATGGAATATGTCCTGAAAGTTAACTTATAAACAAACACTCACATTAATAAATTGTAATTTCCAGATTTCTTCTTCATTGTATAGTAAACTTAAATGGGTTTAATCGCGTCAAACTTTCCTTGTGCTTTCATATTGGACATGCCTTTTCTTTTGTAGGAGCCACTCCTAAAGGTGTTCTCAAACTCATGAGTGCACAAGGCTTAACAATATACCATGTCAAAAGTCATTTACAGGTATCCAAGTGCAAAGATGATACATAATTACAGATATTCATGTCCATATGCTTCAATGTTTTTGTGCTTTGCTTGACCTGAATGTTTGATTGTCCAGAAATATCGGCTAGCAAAGTTCCTTCCGGATTCTTCTCAAGATGGTAGGTACATGTAACTTCGGTTGCAAGAGTTCTATAACGGAGACTATTTGCTTTAGTGGTGGTGGAAGTTTATTTGTTGTAGGAGAAGCACCTCCATATAAGACTAATCAACCTCCTTCAAGAGTGTCTTGTCTAAATATTTTTCACTTGTGTAGGTAATAAGGGTGAAAAGGGAGAGCAAGGGGACCTAGTTTCAACTCTTGAAAACACTTCGTAAGCATCAATATCTTTTTACTTCGTCACTTTAAAAAGAAGGAAAGCATAAGCCATTAGGTGGTGGTACTTTTGCAGTTGTCTAAAGTAGTTCAGATTTCACTTCATTCATTGTCGAGAAGTTTACTTTGTCACTTTGTGATAGCATATTGAGGCAAAAATATAAACTAGGATGTGAAATTTTTTCCATTAAGCAAAAGTAGACTAGAGAGAACAAAAATAGGAAGAGATCATCATCATCATATTTTATTTAGCGGTAAAGTTTCAAGAATTTGGTAGGAGATGGAATGTTGAACTTTCGATGAACAAATTTTGTTACATGTTTATGCTAGCTTGTATTATTCAGTCATTATATTTGCATTTGATCAGATTGACATATGAATATGTATCAAGCTATATCTTTTCCTTTCTGTTGTTAGCGGAATGCAGATAACTGAAGCTCTAAAGTTGCAGATGGAGGTCCAGAAGCGGCTTCATGAACAATTAGAGGTAAGTATTTGTTTTACAAGGCGTGGATGCAAGTTAAGTATTATTGGGAGATGATAGGATGAGAAAGAATAAGGAACAACTTTCACAATGCAATTAAAATTCCGTGTCTACTGCTGGTTCAGATTTCACAGATCACTATCATAAGTTTGTGATCTTCACGTAAACCTCCTACAAGAGTACAAGTTCATCATCTGACAAGCTATGCACATCAAGACTTGTGCCTCGAATATGTCTAAACATTCTAATAAGCTAGAAATATAACATAATATTTGTGATTTGTTATGTAACTTATGTTATGTGATCCTTTGTAGATATAAAAATATCATTTTTATAATCTCATTTCCTTTGTCTGAAATCAGTACAAGTATAGGAGAACATAGAAAAGAGAAATCTTGTTGATTGAACAATAACTAAGATGTGGAAAGTCTGGAACATCTTTATCCTGTCCGATCAAAATATATTTAAAAAAGACTCAAATCAGAGTTAATGTAGACTCCATCTGCTGGGCCAAATTCCTCGACTTGATACTCTCTCAAAGTTTTATTTCCCCTGGTAATTATGCTAGTTTCTCCATTTAATTATGCTAGTTTCTCCATTTAATTATGCTAGTTTCTCAGAGTTATATTGCCCCTTATAATTATGCTAGTTTCTCCATTTAATACCGACCTACCCAAATCCACCTTCTTCGTCTGTGCGAATCGAGTTTGATGGGTTACTATATGATGATATGGACTACAATTTATCTCCTTTATTGCGATGGATAAACTTATCCTTTCCATTTGTCCAGAACAATTGGTCAGCAACTTTAGGCTCCGTTTGGTAGGAAAGATGAAAAAGTGAGAGGAAGGAAAAAGAGTAGAGATAGACTTTCCATCCATACGGAAAGGAAATACCATTTCTTTCCTTTGTTTTTAGTACGAGGGATGGAAAATGGAAGGGTTGCAATTTCCATTGTTTTGTATGGAAGAAAAAAATGGTAGGAAAGAAAATAAAAAATATAGACTTTACCAATTACACCCTCAACTAAAAACACTAATTTATCACTTGACTTCCAGTCAACAATTTCTTAAATTATATAATTTGTATGGGGTATAATCGTAAATTTGGTAAATATCCGCTTTCCTTGCATATTTGGAAGGATTAAAATTGGCAAAGTCTTGTTGAACCGAGGGGGGGACCGCGGATCAAAACGTAGGCACGTGCCCCCGACCCCTATTGGCCAAAGCCAAACCTGCATACACCAGCCATCCCCCCCAACGTACCCCCCACCCCCACCCCAACCCAAAAAAACCGACGCGGAGGGAGGGTGGGACAACTGGCGCGCAGTTTGAGTAGTCCCCCCCCCCATTGTTATACAAGCATTGATTAAAATTTGTGGGGTCAGGAGTGAAAAGTAACCCTCTACTTTTCCTTCCCTCCATTTTTCTTTTCTATACCAAAGAAGAGAATGAAATCTTGTTAGTGCCGGGGCACAATTTTCGATGGAAAACTGAAAAAATGAAACGATTGTAAAGACAACGTTTCAACGCAACACTTCAAAGAAGGTGCACAACAGAGATCCTAAGAGGATTCTAGATTACGAGAATCTAAAAAGATTTCGTAATCAGTAGCAAATAACAGTAGCACTTCTAAACAGAAGGCACGAATCGAATTGCTAACAGCAGCAGCGATGACAGTCGAAAGATGGAAGATGGCCTGCTGGGGTGAATGATCACCGTTGCTCAAAGCTTTATTCGTCCCACACGAACAGCTTCCAGGAACCAGCAAGTTCGTCGGAGAACTTTGGAACGCTCCTGCTCTTCCGACTCCTCGGATCGTACACGGACTCCCGTGCAAAAGCAACGTTGGTGCAAAGCTTCTCTTCTCTCTCACAGCTTCTGTTTACTTGTGTTAAGAAACACTTGTAAACTCATTTAACTTTCTATGTAATCTTCTGTATATGTCCTGTGGAGAGAATAGACCTTATATAGGCCTGAGTGGCAACTATCCGGTTTTCACAATGTTCGGGACGTGTTAAAAACCACTCCGAACATGCAGTAACCGCACAGATCATGCACTGGCACGATCTGTAGCAAGTTGCGCCACTCGCGCACCCCGCGTGTCTTACACACCGCGCGCAGAACGCGCACTGAGCCACTTGCGTCACTTGCGCGTCCTGTGCGCCCTACGCACCCTGTGCCACCCGCGCAACTGGGCACGCAACTGGGCGCACACCTGTGCACGCAACTGGGCGCGCACCTGGCCGCACAACCTGGGCGCGCAACCTGGCCGTGCAACCTAGCTGCGCAACCTGGCCCGCGCACCTGGTCGTGCAAGCAGAGCCGTGCAACCTGGCCGCGCAACCAGGGCCGCGCAACCTGGCAGCTCAACCGGCTGCGCAAGTGGCTCGCGCAACGAGCGCAACTTAAGCGCACTATGCGTCTAGCGACGATGCTGACGTGCTTAGTGCAAAGTCCGTCAACAAAATGCCACATTACGTCTCATGAGCCCGAGTCCGTGTCCGAGTCCGAGTCGCTAAGCCCCTACGGGGCTTAGCTCCCATGGAAATAAATTTTCCAAGAGCAAAAAAGCATGAATGCTTTCAATTGTTGATTTAGCCTTTTTTCTATTAGAAAAATAATCCCACATGACACACTCATGTACACCTCCACACCACATGTGCATCTCTAAAAGAGCATAGCTAATTTATAGAGATACAACTCCTTTGGCCTAGCCGATGTGGGACTAAAGTTCCAATCTAAAAAGGCCAAAACCCAACAATCCTCCACATATCTCTATATATGGGTATAAGTGTTCCCCACAGTAACTGTCCATCATGCATTAGGAGAGATGTCGCTGACGACTTGAATCTTTCCGCATGGGTCAAACAACAGACTATAATACAAGAATGGACTAAGCCTTGAATTCTGCACCATAGCTGAAATTCTTTCCACTCACATAATGTAGTTACATCTGCTTCTAGCTTGCACATTAAAGACCCTGTGCCAGCCTTGTTTCAGTGTATAATTTTGGGCGTCTACAAGTTTACCCTCAAGAGACGGCCTGAGATCTCTGTCCATACACTATAGGTGAGTTCATTATTAAAGAGACATGGCATGAAGCGCTTTGCGCTTCCCTTGCGGTGCTACACCGCTATGACATGGCCTAAAGTCGAGGTCTTACCCCGTACCGGAAACCTCATCGTAGTGTCATATTACTGTAGCATGAGGTCACCGCCTCTTTGTAGTGCCATACTACCCAGCATGAAGCCTTAGGCTTCCTTGCGGTGTTACGCCGCAACGACATGGCTTGCAAGACCGAGGCTTTATCCCTAACCGGGTACCTCATCGTGGTGTCGTGCCACTGTAACATGAGGAACTCCTCCCCTTTGTAGTGCTGACTACACTTCTCTTTATTTCAACATACAGCATTAGGCTACCTGCCTATTTACGGTGCTACGCCGCTGTGACTTGGCTCATACAGTCGAGGCATTACCCCTTTCGGGAACCTCATGGTGGAGTCACCCCACAGTAGCAAGGAGTTTCACTCCTTGTAGTGATGCGCTACCGTGCTTCCTGTAAAGCACACCAGGCATTCACTCTGCCTGAGAACTCATTAAAGCATTTAAGCCAACCTTCCCATAGGATCCGTTTTTCTCAGAAAACAACAGTAGACAACAGTGGTTGTAGGTCCGTAACCTCTCCATGCCCAATAGAACATGTACCCACCGTTCCTGATATTCTTCCGATTAATGGTCCTTCCTTGAACCAAAAGCTAGATGCCTAGTAGATTTCTCTTTGAACTAATAACATAAAACTTTATGGTAGAATTGCAATAATACAATATCAGAATGCCTTCAAGCCCATATTACAAGCTGTGTCATCGACCAGCTGGCGCTTGAGGTCCTTAGTGAACGGATCCGCCAGGTTCTCCTGACTTCGAACATCAATCACTGCAATAACACCCCTCTTGATGAGATCGTGTACTGCCATGTGCTTCAACCGCACAGTCATCTTCTTCCCGTTGAAGAGGTCATTTGATGCCACCGTCGCAGTCGCCTGGTTGTCGCAGTATATCGGTATCGCCAGTATTTGCACTCCAACCACTGGAAGATCATACATGAGCTCCCGAAGCCATTATGCTTCCTCCGCTGCAGTATCAAGTGCAAAGAACTCAGATTCCATGGATGATCGCGAGAGCATAGTCTGCTTCTTCGATTTCCACGATATAGCAGCTCCACCCATTGTGAAAATGTATCCACCTGTGGACCTCTCGCTCTCCACTTCTGAGCACCAGCTGACATCACTGAAGCCTTCCACTACCGACGAAAATCCGCTGTAGTGCAGTGCATATGTCTGAGTCTTCTTGAGATATCTCATAACCCGTTTCACAGCTTTTCAGTGCTCAATGCCTGGGTTGCTCGTGAAACGACTCAGCATTCCCACGGCGAAAGCTATGTCAGGCCTTGTGGCAGTAGTAGCATACATCAAACTTCCGATTACGCTTGCATACTCCAGCTGCCTAACGCTTTCCCCTGAATTAGGCTCCAGCTTCATATCACACATGTACGGCGTATCAATCTCTAGAAGATTCCGATACCCGTAACGAGTGATCATCTTCTCAACATAATGAGACTGTGACAGCGCTAGTCCAGTATCTGTCCGGATGATCTTGATCCCTAAGATCATATCAGCTTCCTCCAAGTCCTTCATACTGAACTTGCTCGAGATGAACTTCTTTGTCTTCATGACACAGCCCATATCCGTACCTAGGATCAACATATCGTCCACGTACAGACAAACGATCACACCTCTTCCATCAGCGAACTTCGTGTAAACACACTTGTCCGTCTCGCTGACCATGTAGCCATTTGACCTTATAACCTTGTCAAATTTCTCATGCCACATCTTAGGAGCCTGTTTAAGACCGTACAAGGATTTTACCAACTTTTAGACTTTGTCTTCAAGACCCTTGACGACAAATCCCTCTGGTTGCATGTCTTCGGTCAGCTCGCCATTTAGGAAAGCTGTTTTCACATCCATCTGATGTATCACCATCTTATGTATTGCCGTGAGAGCAATCAACATTCTGATAGTGGTCATCCGGGCTACTGGAGCATACGTGTCAAAGTAGTCAATTCCCTACTTCTGAGAAAATTCCTTGGCTACCAACCTAGCCTTGAACTTGTCAATAGTTCCGTCTGCTTTCATCTTCTTCTTGAAGATCTATTTGCATCCGATGGGTTTCGCTCCTTCAGGAAGATCAACCAACACCCAAGTGTTATTTGAGGTGGTGAATCAATTTCATTGTCAATCGTCTCCTTCCAGAAAATCGTGTCTCTGGTCTTCATCGCCTCATCATAGGTAAGCGGATCTGCTTCCACATAATAGGTGACAAAGTCATTTCCGAAGTCCTTCGGCCTCCTCACACGCTTAGCTGACGGCTCAGCTAGTTCTGGTTCAACCGTTGTTTCAACAACAACATCTTCTTGGACTACTTCTTTATTGAAAACTTCAGTTTCTTGCGCACCCTCATTGTTTTCCGGTATATCCGCAAGAACAATATTCTTGTGCCTTGCAAATTTGTCTTCAAAATATTCTGCGTCGCGAGATTCAATGATATGATTTGACTCAATATCAAGAAATCTTCGAGCATCACTCTTCTCGGCATACCCCAAGAAGATCGTCTTTGTAGTCCTTGTCCCAAGCTTCTGAATCTTCAGATATGGAAGCTTGACATATGCCAAACACCCCCACACTCGAATGACATTCAAGTTAGGTCTTACCTTGAACCAGAGTTCATGAGGAGTAATGTCTGAAGTTGCATGAGGCACTCTATTTAGAATAAAAGTGGCTGTCAATGCAGCTTCTCCCCAGTAGCACTTTGGAAGACCCGCAGTCAACAGCATTGAGTTAATCATTTCTGTTAACGTTCTGTTCTTCCTCTCTGCTACTTCGTTTGATTGAGGAGAGTACGGAGCCGTAGTCTCATTGACAATTCTATGTTCTTTGCAGAACGATGCAAATTCATGAGACCTATACTCCCCACCTCGATCACTTCTTATTCTTTTGAGTTGTTGTCCAGTCTGCCGCTCAGCTTCGGTTCTGAACTTCTTGAACTTCTCGAATGCTTCGTCTTTAGCCTTCAGCAAGTAGACGAACGAATACTTTGAGAAGTCATCGATGAAGGTTATGAAATACTTCATTCCGGCCTTTGTAGAGAATTGTTTGAAGTCACAGATATCGGAGTGTACCAACTCCAGAAGATCTGTACTTCGATAAACCCGAGGAAAGGGTTTCCTTGTGATCTTCGTTTGAGCACAAACTTCACATTTCTCTACCTTACCCCCATACTTGGAGATAAGTCCTAGACTAGACATTCTGTTTATTCGTTTACAATGAACATGTCCTAGCCTATTATGCCACAACTTAAGAGTATAAGCAGAAGGAGTGATTGCATTAATTACATTGGACTGATTTACAAGCTGAATTTTGAACATTCCTTCGGTATAAAAAGCTTTCCCGAAATATGTTCTCTTAATAGACATCACCATCTGGCCAGCATTGATGTCCATCCTGATGCCTGCATTGCAGAGTAGGCCTCCCGAGATCAGGTTCTTGGCAATAGTAGGTACATGCTTCACACCTTGAAGCGTCAGAGACTTTCCCGAAGTCAGCTTCAAAACCACCGTCCCGATTTCGAGCACTTCAGCTTGTGCCTGGTTTACCACCATTACCACTTCAGAAGTTGGTGTATAGGTGATAAACCACTCCTTGTTGGAGCAGACATGGCAGGTGGCGCCAGTGTCTACTCACCAGTCAGAATCAGCCCCAACCGCTGTGACCTGCGCAATCATAGCAACAACATCAGTAATCATTGAGACCTTACTAGGCTCACCTTGCTCTGATTGCTTGGCCTTGGATTTGCATTCACTTTTGAAGTGGCCCTTCTTGCCACACTTGAAGCAAGCCAAATGGGACTTTGGCTTCTTTTGCTTGAAGGAAGTCCCCTTGACTTTCAGATTGTCAGGGTCCTTCTTCTTGCCGTGGGAAGCCGCCTGCTTTCTCCTTGGTTCCCTCGTATGAACCATATTGGCGTTAGCCAATTGCTTGGACAGTACGTCCACTTTCAGTTGAGCCCGCATCTGGTCCTCAACATAAATTTTCTGCAAGAGATCTTCAAGGCTGATCTCAAGCTTCTTCCTATGCATGTTTGCATAGAACTTGTTCCACCCAGCGGAGAGCTTCAAGACAATCCCTCCGACAACAAACTTGTCGGGGAGGGGCATCGCCTCGTCTTCCAGCTTCTGTCGCAGCTTCAGGAATTCTTTCACCTGCGGCCGCATGGATTTTTCGTCCTCAAAGAGCCATTTGTGATATTTTTCAACCACAAATATATTGCTCCTGTTTTTGTCTTCTTCGTACAGTTTCTCAAGAGACTCCCATATGTCTCTAGCAATAGTCTTCTTACTGTAGGATTCTGCTAGGGAATCCTCCATAGCATTCAGGATAAGCAGCCTGCAAATGCTATTCTCCCTTCTCCACTTGGCCTGAAGTTTAGTAGCCGCAGTGATTGCGGCAGCAGACCCATTATCTGGAACAGTAGGTTCCTCTTCAAGAAGCACGCGATCAACGTCTCTGAGTTGAAGAGTGAGATAAACCTTCCTCTTCCAGACTTGATAATGCTCTCCATCAAACTTTTCTAACATACAAAAGTCAGTATTGAGGAGTGAAGCATTAAAGTTTTCCATCATAGCAATAAAGCTTTGAGATTGTTATTGCCGGGACACAATTTTCGATGGAAAACTGAGAAAATGAAACGATTGTAAAGACAACGTTTCAACTCAACACTTCAAAGAAGGTGCACAACAGAGATCCTAAGAGGATTCTGGATTACGAGAATCCAAAAAGATTTCGTAATCAGTAGCAAATGACAGTAGCACTTCTAAACAGAAGGCACGAATCGAATTGCTAACAGCAGCAGCGATGACAGGCAAAAGATGGAAGATGGCCTGCTGGGGTGAATGATCACCGTTGCTCAAAGCTTTATTCGCCCCACACGAACAGCTTCCAGGAACCAGCAAGTTCGTCGGAGAACTTTGGAACACTCCTGCTCTTCTGACTCCTCGGATCGTACACGGACTCCCGTGTAAAAACAACGTTGGTGCAAAGCTTCTCTTCTCTCTCACAGCTTCTGTTTACTTGTGTTAAGAAACACTTGTAAACTCATTTAACTTTCTGTGTAATCTTCTGTATATGTCCTGTGGAGAGAAGTGACCTTATATAGGCCTGAGTGGCAACTGTCCGATTTTCACAATGTTCGGGACGTGGTAAAAACCACTCCGAACGTGCAGTAACCGCACAGATCATGCACAGGCACGATCTGTAGCAAGTTGCGCCACTCGCGTACCCCGCGCGCCTTGCACACCGCGCGCAGGACGCGCACTGAGCCACTTGCGCCACCTGCGCGCCCTGTGCGTCCTGCGCCACCTGCGCAACTGGGCGCACACCTGTGCGCGCAACTGGGCGCACCACTGGGCGCGCATCTGTGCACGCAACTGTGCACGCAACCAGAGCCGCGCATCCAGTGCCACGCAACCTGGCAGCTCAATCGGTTGCGCAAGTGGCTCGCGCAACGAGCGCAACTTAAGCGCACTATGCGCCTAGCGACGATGCTGACGTGCTAAGTGCGCCAACAAAATGCCACATTACGCCTCATGAGCCCATGAGCCCGAGTCCGTGTCCGAGTCCGAGTCCCTAAGCCCCTACGGAGCTTAGCTCCCATGGAAATAAATTTTCCAAGAGCAAAAAGCATGAATGCTTTCAATTGTTGATTTAGCCTTTTTTTTTCCATTAAAAAAATAATCCCACATGGCACACCCATGTGCACCTCCACACCACATGTGCATCTCTAAAAGAGCATAGCTAATATATAGAGATACAACTCCTTTGGCCTAGCCGATGTGGGACTAAAGTTCCAATCTAAAAAGGCCAAAACCCAACAAATCTTCCCTCTCATTTTCCTTCCTACATTAAATCTTTCTTTCCATTATTCCCTCCTACCAAACATGCCCTTAGAGAACCTCTTGGAACATACGACCATGAAGTGGCTAATGCCTATTGGTAGATTCCCCTTAATAATTTGTCCTGCATGTGGATTGAAGCTTGTGGAAGTGTTAGTACATGATCAGCTTGTTTCTGATATGCCACATGGAGAAAGCAAAAAAAAAAAGGCTTGTACAAAGTATTTGGGGCTAGGCTTGGCACTTGTAGGTACCAACATGTGAAATAATTGATGAAGGTTATTATCATCATTGTTATCACCCAAGCTTTCATTGTCATCATACATTGTTATCATCTAAGCTTTCTCCCATCTTAATGGAAATAATTTGACAGTTTTATGCCTTTTATTTTGGGTCAGCTGTGGAGTGCGTGTGAAAGCTCCACAAAAGAATTGATGAAGTTTTACGACTAAGCTGTAAATTTGATGTGCAAAGGGAATTTCTAGTATATATGATCTCTCACTTAAATCGTCTACAGGTCCAGAGGCAGCTTCAATTAAGGATTGAAGCCCAAGGCAAGTACCTGAAGAAGATCATCGAAGAGCAGCAGCAGCTCAGTGGCGTGCTGGCAGAACCAGGAGCCGATGACATCTCGCCCCGTATTGCCACTGGTCGCTGCCTAGATTCGGACAAGACTGACCCTTCCGCCCCAGCTCCAACCTCTGAGTCTCCTCTCCAAGACAAACCCGCGGGCAATAACCATGGACCATTTAGCGGCCTCGCCTGCACTGACCCTTTCTCGTCTCTTCATGAACCACCGCTCACTCCAGACTCCAGCGGCCGCAACCGCTCCCAGTTCGGCAGCCCAAAGAGCGACCGACCTGCCAAACGGCATCGGGCTGGTGGAACGGGACATGCGAAGCCCGATTTGGTGCTTGCTCACCACCACATTGTGGAGTCAAGTGCTGGTCCAGGTTTCCATCTTCCGAGCTTGATGTTCCCTGGAGGTGCTGACCTCGACTTTGTCTTCAATGCGTGATGATATATGATCTTAGTCAATTGTGCTTAAGAATGCCTCCTCTGTTTGATAATTCTAATTGGTACTAAATCCTTGCAATGGAACAGTGTGGGGTTTTAGAAATCAATTGTACTCATCATATGCATAAATAGTATGTAGAGAATCTTTGTTGCAGTTCTTAAGTTGTTACTGAATGTTGTGTTGCCAATTGAAACTCTGAGCTACATTGCAACTAGGTATTCGAATTTTTCAGACTTGAGATTCCTGGAATTGCAACCCTAGTTTTGATGTGTTTGTCGACATGGCAAGGCTATTGGAATTACAATTTTGCGTTTGGTCGAAAAGTATTCAGTTTACGGAAATTTTATTACAAAGCATCAAAGTTTAATAAAATTGTCGTGAAAGTACAAAGTTTGTTCGCATAACGAGAAATAAAACCTCCATCCTTGAAATTTGTTGGACATTTTTTGGGTGGGATGATAATTAAAAAAAAAACCTGTGGGTTTTTTTTTTTTTTTTTTGGTTGAAGAAACGTCTAATATTTTGGCATATTTTGTCTAAAAATGTCTTACCGTTGGGTATTTATGTTGAATTTTTTATTAGTTGTTAATCTCTCCTTCTAAAGACTAATTTTTCAACTTTCATATAGACGCCAAATAGTAGTAGGGGTGAGCAACGGGTTGGTTCGGTCCAAACCGATCTGTTCCCACCAAAACCGAAAAACCGCCAACCGAAATACCCTCAACCGAAAACCGAACCGAAGTAATTAAGACCGATCCAAACCGAACCAACTTCGGTCGGTTCGGTTATTGGTTCATTCGGTTCTGTGGGCCCTAGTGGGCTGGGTATTATAAAATCAAATTTATAATGAAAAACAATAGCAAAAATACACAAATAACAGTAGGAAAAGAATTTTATTACACCAGCAGTGCACAGAGTCACATTCACATACATCATGTTTAGAGAGTGTTGCAGTAAAAAAAAAAAAAGAACAAGTATGATTAACAAGAGCACCACACATTTTTGCTTATCCAAATTACAAATCAAAATAGACATCAAGGCATCACATACATCATGTTTAGAGAATGTTGCAGTGCATAGAGTCATAGACAGAGCCAATCATGACTCATGTTGAAGACTTGAAATGCTCAGATTTACACTGCTCCGCCAATGGCTGCAACGACTGCCCCGCCAATGGTTGCCAAATCATCATTGCCATGGGCCAATGGCTGCAACGAATGCCCCGCCAATGACTGCAACATCAAGACTGCAAACGAAATATAAACTCAGTATTCAGTGTGACAGTCAAGCAATAGACATCAAGGCTCAAGCCCTTTTTTCCTGAAAATGAAGGCAGCAGTACATTAAGCTTCCAACATCAAGCAATAGATATCAAGACAACCAATTTTACCAGCAGGCAACAATATATAAATTGCAAACATTACCAACAAAGAGGCTAATACTAACTGAAAATAACATAACGATAAAAGAGAGGAAAGAAGATAATTATATGAACTACTATACTTACAGTGAGCTAGTAACCCAATCAAACAATCATCATGAAGACTTCAAGGCTCAAGCCCCTTTTCCTGGACAACAACACAATATAAAGGAAATAGCAACATCATTGGAGCTCGCATTGTCAACCGTTATAGTGAATATTCGATCAATACCCACTCTAGCAAGCACTTCTCTACCGTTTTCCCGATGGCTTCCCCTTTATGACTTGTAATTGGACAAAAGTTTACAATCTTCTTCTTCAACTTCCAATCTTCATTTATGTAATGTGTCATAAGACACATATAATTGACTTTTTGCAACGTTGTCCAAGTATCCGTCGTAAGACAAACTATTTGCTTAGATTGTTTAAAGTATGATTTTAGCTTACTCTTCTCAATAGAGTACATTTCATAACAATCCCGAACCATGGTCCATCTTGACGGAATACGAAAACTAGGATATGCCACATTCATGAAGTGTCTAAAGCCCTCACATCGAATATATAAAATATAAATAACAAATTAAAACATCACACAATTTGTACTTCAATAAAAAAATCAAGAAATACGTACATTGCATGAATATGATGTTGTTGCCATTGATTGGGTTGGTGTTAACTATTCAACATCACACAATTTAATATGAGTAGCCTACTAAGTTACCTACGCTACCTAATCCTAACCTAATCTACATAAATAACCCTAAAAAGACAGTGTGCCAAACTAAGTGCAGGCCCAATCAAATGTTCCAAAGTGAACCAACATTAAACATAGTGCATTGCAAAGTACAAACATAGTCCACTGCAGATTCTACAAAATTTTAACATAAACCAAAATTTTCAACCACCAGCACAGCAAGGGCCCAATTTTAACATAAATCAAAATTTTAAACCAGCAGCACAACAATGTTCCAAACCAGCAGCACAGCAATGTTTCAACAAACGAGATTCGAAATACAAGATACTTATTAGAGAGCAAGCCAGAGTCGAAATTACTTACAGTGAGTGAGAGAGAAGTGTTTGTTGAATGTCAACAAGATTTCAAATATTTAGAGAGCAAGCCAGCAGCACAGCAAGGGCCCAGATCTAGCCTAGATTCCTCCAGATCTATGTTAGATTTCTAGAACATTCAAGAAATTAACAAATTAATTAGGAAAAAGAAATAAAATAAACAAATATGTGTAAAAAAATAATTTTGAGAGATAAAAGTTATTTCTTACCAGATCAAGGCTAGATCTAGATTAGATCTTGATAGATCTAGCTTAGCTCGAGAGATCGAGAGAGACCCAGGGTTTCTCGACAGCCAGATGGACCAGATCTAGGATAGATCGAGTCTTCGAGATGCATATGAAAGAAGGCCCTTAGGTTAGGGTTAGGGTTCTATTCTCCAAGAGATCGAGTCTTCGAGATGCATAGGAAAGAAAGGCCCTTACTAGTTACTCCAGTAGCATAGCACGAGAGAGAGACTCAGAGAAAGAGAGAGCACGCGATTTGGCCCTTAGGTAGTTAGGTTACCATTAGGGTTAGGGTTTTCTTCTCCAGGACTATGAGATCGGCAGCAGCCAAGAAGCAGCGGTCAGCGGAAGAGAGTGAGAAAAAGAGAGAAAATTATTAGGGCTGAAAAATTTTCACCCCTTATATAAATGTAGGGGTATTTTAGTAATTTGACATTAAAAATAATATAGCTAATCGGTTTTCGGTTCAGTTGGGTAACCGAACCCAAAACCCGTTTGCCGACCCGATAACCGAAATTATGGTTTTGTAAAACCGTAACCCGACCCGTAAACTTTAAAACCGAACCGAATCGCAAACCGAATGGACGGTTCGGTTCGATTCGATCGGTTTACGGTTTTCAAACCGTATATTGCTCAGCCCTAAATAGTAGGATGTTTGTTTGAAAAATGTCTAGTGGTATGAAGTTTTTGTTCTAATTTTATAATATTGCCAAAGTTTGTTATTTTAGTCAATTTATTTTTTAACTTTAAGGCTTCCTATGAAAATTTATGTTTAGTTTACTATGGTGATAAAATATCATTTGTGGGATACGTACATATCTCCATATAATTAATTGGCAAAATCCAATTTTTAAAAATTATGATTATCACTGTCGTAGCAATTTAAATGACATAATTGTTGGAAATTAATGCATGTTGATTCATGAGATGAAGAACAAAATAAATGCGGAAGCGTACCTGGATCCATTAATCGGCTTGATGGATCTTGAAGTAGACGTCTCTTTTGGGGTTCGATCTTCCAACATGATACGACCCTTAATGACAAAGGTGAATTCGAATCTTTTGTCCCTCTCTTTCTGTTGATGGGGATGCAGAAGAGAAAAAGAAAAAACTTTCTCTTTGATGGTTGTATAAGTTGGGGACCATAACCCTAATGAATACATATATATTTATATGTTTTAATATTTCTAATTTGGCCTCTCATCAAATTAAATTTATCTCATGTATCTACACATTACTTCCATAACAATTATACCCTTAAGCCAATTTTCTAAATAGACCACTTTAATTTGGCTTAATTATTTAGATAGCCCAACACAATTAATTTTATATATGTGGCCCCTATTATTGAATAATTCTAACAATCTTCCACTGGACCACATATGTAACCTTATAATTGTGTTAACCTTGAGCTCATAAATTGCTATCTTAATCCTTCAGGTATATCAATTTCGTCCATTAACCATATCAATATAGGATCAAAGCGGTCTTCGTCACATTTAGCGTAACTAAACCATCAATGGTCATATATACCAATATAGCTAAATAACATAGATCAATCATGGATGCGTAGAATGGAAATTACACGCAATGTGATCAACACATGTATATTTTCAACTGGTCCTCCTTAACTTCAGTGAGATAAATACTTTAACATAATGAAAACAGAATGAATTGAATTTTCCATATATCTGATCAGATAAAATATCCAAAATAATTTAATACATAAATGTGTCCAAAGTCAAATAGCATCCAAATACATAAAATACAAACTCCCACTATATTTCCATATTCTTAATTAAGATAACACCCATATGAGTAATATGCTCATGAAAGACCTTGGATGATAATACTTTTGTGAGCGGATCCACTAACATGGAGTTTGTCCTAATGTACTATATGGACACTTTAACCATTCTAAATTCTTTCCCTCACAACTAGAAACTTTGTGTCAATATCCTTTGACTTATACAAGTTCTTATTGCTATTGGAATATAGTACTGCTGATTTATTGTCACACCGTAATTTGGGTGATCTTTCAACACCCTCATGTAGGCGCAGCCTTATGGCAAATTTTTTCAACTATATTCCTTGAATGGATGTCTTACGACATGCTATAAATCTTGCTGCCATGGTGGAAGAAGTTATGAGTGTCTTTTTGACACGCATCCAAAATATATCCACCAGTCAGCAAGTAAACATAGCCTGATGTGGATCTTCTACTGTGTTGGCATCCAGCAAAATCAGAGTCGGAATACCTTATGATCTCCTAAATTATCCGATATCCTGTAAAGAGCATATAATTTCTTATTCTCTATTTAAGTAGTTTGGCTGCTACCCAATAATCCATCCTATATTTGCTTAAATATCTACCTAATATTCCAACTATGTACGCAATATTCGGACGCGTACATACTTGAGCATACATTAGACTCCCTACAAGTGATCATGAACGGAAAATTTATTACATTTCCTTAATTTTAAGGCTATTCTTAGGGCACTTGATTGAGACTGAACTTGTCTCCTTTAGCGACATGTGTCACCAGGTTTACATTAAGTACTTTAATCGATATATAAAATCAGGAAAAATATATCTACTCCCAGTGAACTTGTGATACACACAATCTTTAACAGTGTTTATCTCAAAACCAAACAAGATAATCACTTGGTGAAACTTGAAATACCGTTGACGAGAAGTATGATTGAGTCCACAAATAGATTTTGTCAGTTTGCAAACCATATTCTTTGGCTCTTCTGACACAAATTTTTTTAGTTGTACCATATAAATTATTTCGTCAATGTTTCCATTGAGAAATGTCGTTTTGACATCCATTTGATGTAATTCAAGATCAAAATGTGCAACAAGTGCTATAATTGTTTTAAAATTGTCTTTCCAAGAAACTGGAGAGAAAGTCACTTTAAAATCAATCCTTAACTTTTGAGTAAAGCCACCAGCTGCAATACGTACTTTATACCTCTCCATATTACCCTTCAAATCATTCTTGGTTTTAAATATTCATATGAAACCAATAGGCTTCGACCCTTTTGGTAATGGGACAAGTTTCCAAACTTTATTGTCTTACATAGACTTATACTCCTTATTTATTGTATCAATCCACTTTGAGAATTTGAACTTTCTATGGCCTGATGGAAGTTGATTAGATCATCTTCCAATATTCCACAGTCTTTCTCATGTTCCTGGAGAAATATGAAAGAATCATCCGAAATTACATTTCTCCTTTCTCTAGTGGACCATCTTAACATTACCGGTTATTGAGTTTGTTCCTCAGGAATTATTACCTTATCTTGAATGGGGGTGTCGCTACGTTGTCTTGTTAAAGTATCTCAACGACGACTTGTAGAGATAATTCAACATTGTCTTGTTGAGGCTCCGAATTCACTTTTTGATCAATGACAGGTACAGATTCATGTACATCATCAAAAGTGATAGTAGGAATCACAATCAATTTCTCCTCAAAGACAATGGCCCTGACTTTATTTTTCCTCTAAACTCAATATTCTCAAAAATAAATATGACACTTCTCGTCTCAAAAAAAATTCTTTGTGTGGAACCCGTATAATTATTAACCTCTTGATCTGTCAGCATAGCCAATAAAGTAGCTGCTTACAATTTTACTTTGGTCTGTCTTTCCTTTACACATTCAATATAGACATTAAAGTCTATAAAGTCAATGGATTCCAAATCCCATCAGACACAAGTCCTTCAACTCTATTTCTAGATATGTGATCTAATCGCTTATGTCATAATGAGGCTAAAAAAATTATTGTTAATTTAGCGTTTAGTACCACATGACTCCACTTGCAAAATTTTATTGTAAGATGCAATAGTTTCAAGAGAATATAGGTTATCATAAACCTTAAGGAAATTATTACCAATAATATTTGAATTTAAAGATAGACTAAACTTATTGTTTCTAAATGAACAATGATAACCAGATTTGTCCATTAAGAAAATTGAACTAAATTTCGTCTAAAAGATGGTACAATAAAAGTGTCTATTAAATCCAAATAGTAATCGGTTCCTAATAATAACCTAAAATGTCCTATTGCTTTCATTTCTACCGAATTACCATCACCCACATAGATGTATTTTTCACCATCAATTGACTTTCGATAGCTTAGGTAACATTGTCTAGAACACTAATGTGGGTAGTCACACCAGAATCTAACCACCATTAATCTCAGAACAGACCAAATTTAGAAATGTACTTTTCTTTATACGTCATGCGTGGTACTTTATATATTTCTGACTTATGTGTCCTGGCTTGTCATAAAAGAAACAACCCTTAGTTTTATATTGTTGTTTCTTTTAAGTTGGACCCTTAGCAGCTACTGTATTTCTTTTCTTTTTGCCCTTAAAGTTTATCACATTAAACATGGAAATTAAATTCATATTGACAGATATTTTAGCAATATTAACTGTAAAGAGAACAAAACAAAAAATGCTCTAATTAATAACAAAAAATAATAGTCAAACAAATTTAAATAATGGTGAACCACATCTCAAGATACCTAGTATATCGTTAATATCAAGTCTTTGGACAATAATATTAATTGTAATTGGTACTCTTGGTGTAATGATCAAATGTTGACAATAATTTATGTAAAATAATAAGCCTACCTTTGGATCGGGTTATTATCCACATGTAAACCTTATAATTGTTACACATTTATCATCACAAGCATGTGTGCAATTCGGCCAAGTATTAATCTTTCTTTGGGCCGGCTAATACTCGCATTAATGTACACACACAAACATCCAACATCCCTCATAGACTATCTACACAAGAGAGGTCACTTTTGCGACATCTTGTTTCAATGAGTCTATTTAGAACATTAGATAACTATTGCTAGTCACAAAAGACACCAAAATTTAAATGTTGACTAAATCCTTATGTACATGCATATTTAAATTAAATAGTCATAAATTATCAGATTAGATTCCATTGAATATATGCATCAAAAGATTACGTCAAATAATCCATAAAAATTATATCAAAATTTATCTACTACATGATAAACATGTGAATCTTTTGCATGATTTAAAACATGAATTTTAATTTGAACAAACATAGCATTATCAACTTAACAAAATTCATGTACCGAAGACAAAATTATAACTTTTTCGTAGACTAAATCATATAATTATGTCAGAAGATATCTTCTTTAATCATAACCAAAATTAGCCAAAATATGGTGTTAGCAAAATGAATAATAATCTTTATAAAAAAATAGTCATTATCCCTTGCTCAACTATATCAAAATAAAAAGATAACGACAATTTTCTGAAAAATCTTTTCTAGTTTGCTATACTCTATCCAAAAGATGTTTATCGAGCCAAGCAAATTGTAATCTTTTTCAAAATTGATGCCGAACATTAGGACAATACTGTATAATATTCCAATAGTCCAATCTATACAGTAGTGCCACTGTTAATGTATGACAGAGAACAAATACTTGTCTTATAAACCGAGTATAAGAAATTACCAACTCATTAGCAATTTTTAATAAACTAAGCTCCATATGCCTAGCATCAAAGGTTAAACATACAAATAGGTTCGGATTTTGCTGAACCTCGAGCCCAGATTTGAGCATAGAAGAGGTTCTACAATTTTCTTTTCGCAAAGGCCAAAAATGAATCAAATATAGATGATTCCAAAATTTGCACACCACATCATTCTCATGCATTCTCATGTTTAAGGAAGGTGGAAAAAAGTAGGGTTTTGAAGCATCTGAATCTTGACAAGAATAAAAAAATACATTACTAATTTGTTGAAGTCGGTAGTATTGCCCAAAAGAAGAACATGCAATCACATTACAAAAACACGTTTGACACTACTACACCATTCCATAACAATCTTCCTCTTTAAAGGTGAACTAATTAAATATCCTAATTCGCCACTTGTACAGAGGCGCTCATGCATACAATGCATACAAGCTGAATCCACCCAAATTATCCGAACAACAGAAATAAATAAATAAACATCATTTCAATTATAGCAACCAAAACTTTCATTGGTGGATCATAAATTTTGATCTAACAATTGGAACCCTAAATTAAATTAGATTAAACGATCTAGGGTTCCTGAACAACAATAAAAAAATGGATTCTAAAACTTCGACCTCATAAATCAAACATGGAGGCTATGATACCACTTGTTGAAAATTAATGTCTGTTGATTCATGAGATGAAGACAAAATAAATGCGGAAGTGTACCTGAATTCATTGGCTGGCTTGATGGATCTTGAAGTAGACGTCTCTTTATGGGATTCGATCTTCCAACATGATGTGATTTTTAATGACAAAGGTGAATCCGAATCCTTTGTCCCTCTCTTTATGTTGATGGGGATGCATAAAAGAAAACGAGAAAACTTTCTCTTTGGTGGTTGTATAAGTTGGAGACCATAACCCTAATGAATACATATATATTTATATGTTTTGATATTTCTAATTTGGCCCCTCACCAAATTAGATTTATCTCCGATATCTACACATTACTTCCATGATAATTATACCCTTAAGCCAATTTTTCAAATAGACCACTTTAATTTGGCTTAATTATTTAGATAGTCCAATATAATTAATTTTATATATGTGGTCTCTATTATTGAATAATTCCAACAATAATTTGGACTAAATTTTGAAATTGTAGTTCGAGAATTACAATTTCTTGCAACCAAACAAGCCTGAAGATTGCAATTCAGGGTGTTACATGGGCCGGGTTGGCCCGAACCCGCCCGAGCCCGCAGCTAGCCCGGCCCGGTTCAGCCCGCTCGTAGCCCGGCCCGAGCCCGCCCACTAGATCATCCGGTCCGGGCTGGGTTAGCCCGCCCAAGCCCAAGCCCGGCCCGGCCCGGACCGGTTTTTTTTTTTCAATGTAACGTTAGGCCCGGTTCAGCCCGCCCAGGCCCGAGCCAGGCCCGGTCCGGCCGGCTGAACCGAATTTTCCAAATATTTTTTTTTGAATCATAGTTCCCCTTTTACCAAAATACACCCATTTTTTGACCATTTTATGACCGTTATAGGGGGTATTTTGGTCTTCTTAACCAAAATGACCAAAAACCCTTTACAACAACTATATTTTGAGGGTATGGGGGGTCATTTGGCTTCCAAAAAATTATATAAATTGGCCATTAAACTTTCATTTCAAACACAAACAATTCCATCATTCTCACCAAAAAAAAAATCCTCCTCCATCTTTAAGAAGATTTCAAAAAAGTTGTGCTCTAAGTTCCCGCGATCTACGACTTCCCGATCAAGCAAGTTGTGCTCTAAATTTACTAAATATTGGGGTGATGTACCTCTTTTATACTGTTTGTCTAAAAAAATTTATCCTACCATCAAATTAGATGGTGTAGAAGTTTTGTTAGATGGCTATGCAGATAACATGGAACTTAACCTTATGGATTTGAAATTAGAAGTAAATGTAGTTTTAGAAAGATTAGTACTACTTTATGAAGATAATGTTGTGCCGACCCGACCCACTCAAGTTGGTACAAGTAGTAGCTCTGGCGTAGAGGACCACGCCCTTCGTTTATTAAGAAGGAAGAAACAAAGACAATCTTCCCAACCCACTCAAGAATTGTCTTTGTATTTAAGTTCTTATGAAGAAGAAGAAGAATCTTCAAATCACTTCACCATTTTAGAATGGTGAAAAAAATACGACAAAAGATTTTCTATAATTGCATGTGATCTACTAATGGTGCCGGTGTCCACGGTAGCATCAGAGTCTTATTTTAGTACAGGATCAAGGATGTTGAGCCTAAAGAGGAGCCGGTTGAAGCCGGATATCTTGGAAGCTTGTGTTTGCATTCAAGATTGGATTTTAGCAGAAAAAAGAACCCAAAACAAGAGGGATTAAGCTTATGACATCAATGAGCTGGACCTCGGATCGCTTGGATTGGGTGAAGCTTCTGCAACCGAGGAGGAGGAGCAGGAAGAATGACTCAAGTCTAAGGTATGACCCTCCAAAAAAAAATATTCAAACTTTCAAACTTCAAAAAAAATCTTTCAAATTTTCAATCTTTCAAATATTCAAAAAATTTAAAAAATTTAAAAACTTTTAAACTTTAAAAACTTTTAAACTTTAAAAATTAATAATACTTTATTAAAAACTTCAAAAACTTTAAACTTTAAACTTAAAAATAAAAACTTAAAAACTTAAAATTTAACTTTAAAACTTTAAAACTTAACATATAACTTTAAAAGTACAACTTTAAAAAAAAACTTAAAAACTTTAAAAAAACACAAAAACTTAAAAACAAAATTTTTTAACTCTGCCTATGACAAGCAAAGCTTGTCTTGCCGGTCCCAAGCCCAGATAAAAAAGGAGGAAAAAATTAAAAAAATAATTTAATTCAAAATAAATTTAAAAAGATTAAAATTAAAAAATAAAAGAATATAAAAGTTAAAAGAAAAAGAAAATTAAAAGAATATAAAAATTAAAAGAATATAAAAGTTAAAAATATAAAAGTTAAAAGAAAATAAATAACCAACTTAAATCGGACCGGCCCGCTGGACCGGCCCGAACCCGGCCCGCCCAAGCCCGCCCACGACCCGGACCGGACCGGCCCAGCCCTACCCAGACCGGGTCACTGGGCCGGACTGGGTCCTCTGAACAAGAATCGGGCCGGGCCAGGCCCGCTAGATGAACCGGTCCGGACTGGGCCCGGACTAAGTCCAGTCGGACCAGATTTTTGTGGGCTCGGGCCGGTCGGGTTCAGCCCGAATAACACCCTGAATTACAATCAGTGATGGGGCAAAGTCGAGTGAAATTATGTTTCAACCAAATTTTAGTTTTGAAGATAATTTAAAATGTGATTGGCTGCTAAAAAAGTGAACGAAAGAAAAATTAAAGGTTTTTTCTAAGGGCACCACCCTTTTTGCTAGGGGCTAGCCCAAAATAGTTCAAGAATATTACAAGTTTGTCATCCAAAAATTTTGCTAGGGGCTAGCCCAAGCACACCTATAAATACCAATTTTTCTTTTCATTTTCTCTCTCCTTCTTCTCTTTTCTTTTCACCCTCAACTATTTTCTTCTCTCCTTCTCTTAGGTCAAAGAATTAAAACCCTAATTCTTTTCTTTTCTCCCTACATTTTTGGCAAATTGTTCTCTCCCTCAACTCTAGGTCATTGACTTCTCCAATTTTTTGGTAAGTCATCGAACTAAAATATGTTTAATGTTTTAAACAAGAATTTCACATATAAAAGTTGAATTATGTGTTAAATATAGAAAAATATTGAACATGGATCAACCGGGATCATCAAACGTTTTCGCCACGTCCGAAGAACACGTTCCCGCAACGTCCGAAGACAACTTTGATGCATCGGAAGCTCTCTTGGTAACTACATTTGAACTTGTCATCGGATTTAAAATCGTGCTGTGACACAAAGGACTGCCAACAATCTGGCAGTCCAGATCATAGACTAGGACTGCCAGAGTGGTGGCAGTCCTTCACAGAAGAAGGACTGCCAGGACCCTGACAGTCCTGGCAGTCCTTCTTCTGTGAAGGACTGCCACCACTCTGGCAGTCCTAGTCTATGATACCTAAATACAGAGTTTTAGTCAGTAAAGGTGTTTGTAATTTATGAACACCAATTGCTGTACAAAAGACGGTCTTGCTATTAACACAATTTGCTATTTATGGACACCAATCTTATGCACGGGCCTAATCTATGAAACCTATTTGCTTTAGGATGTTGTCTAATTGTACTAACCTTTAAGTTTTATTGTAGGACTTGAGATCTTCCGATTTTGCGGTACCAGCTCCAATTGTAGTCAATGTAGCCCATTTATTTTGGACCGATCTATGTTTTGAATCAAGCAAGGGTGCGGTACATTGGTGTCGAGAAGTCGGACGGGGAAAACAACATTGTTCTAATGATATCCAGATCGGCCCAAAATCGACGGGACGACAAACTGTGGTGGTGGGCTGTGAAAGAGGTGGTGTGTTCAGAACGCACAAGAAAAACACAGTTATCCAAAGTAAAGTTCCAAGAAGAAATGTTGGAACGAGGAAATGTGGTTGTCCATTCACGATACATATTAGAAACGAAGAAGAAGGGAAATGGACAGTAGAAGTAAAGAATGGAACCCACAACCATGAGATTGCCGAGACATTATTGGGTCATCCGTATGTCGGACGGTTGAACAATACGGAGAAGAAGATAGTCGAAGACTTTTCCACCTCTGGAGTTGCACTGAGACAAATATATTCCGTCATACGACATAAAGATGAGAAGAACATGTCTACAATAAAGTCAATATACAACGCCCTAGCTTCTTCAAACGCTGTCCGGACGAAATCAAGAATGACTATGCAAGAAGTGCTCAAGTTGCTTGCCGATAATCATTATGTTGAGTTCCATAGAAGACATCCCCAGAGTAATGAAGTATTATCAATCTTTTGGGCTCATCCTGATTGCACAAATTTGGCCAGGTCTTTTGCCGACGTGTTAGTCCTTGATTGCACGTACAAGACAAATAAGTTCAAGATGCCTCTCTTTCATGTTGTCGGGTTCACCTCTACTTGGAAAATATTTCCAGTGGCATTTTGCTTCATGAAGAGTGAGAAACTTGAAGACTACACATGGCCGTTGGAGAAACTGAAAATACTTTACACTGGTCATACAGAGCCGTCAGTATTTGTTACCGACAGAGAGTATGCCCTAATTAATGCTATTCGCATTATTTTTCCTCGAGCGGATACATTGCTATGCACTAGGCATGTCAATCGTAATATTCAAGCCCAATGTAAGTTGAAGTTTCGGAAGGAGGATGGTAAAATCGACATACAGATTTTTGACAAATTCTACAATGATTAGAATTGTGTGTGGCGAGCATCTACGATTGCCAGTTACGATGCCACATGGTACTTGTTCAAGCAAAAGTGGGAGGCGAGGGAGTCGGCATGCATTTCTTACATCAAAGATACATGGCTTGAACCGCACAAAGAATAATTCATCTTAGCATGGTCGAATGTGGTGCAGCATTACGGCACGACAACTACCAACCGTGACGAAGGAGCACACTCTTTATTGAAGAGGCACCTAAAATCATCTCTTGGCAACTTCATCTCTGTTTGGCAAGCTATACATTTATCAGTAGACCGGACGGTAAATGAAATTAAGGCATCATTTGAGATAAGTTTGAATATAGTCAAGCATGAGCATAGAAAGGAAGTACTCTTAGATGCTTTAATGTGCGTGGTATCTCACAAGACGTTGGCCTTAATAGCTGATGAGATTGAAAGGTCAAAGTTTGTCGGGCTTGATCCCGAGGTTTGCGGGTGTGTATATCGACATACACTGGGCCTCCCTTGTGCACATCAGATTAATGAATATCGTCGTGAATCCATTCCTATTCCAGTAGATGCTGTCGATCAACGTTGGAGGCAGTTGTCTATGATGCCCCTGGTGAAGACGGATGATGATTTCTTCTCTTTGCCACAAGTGAAACTTCTCCACGCAAGGTGGTGTGCCTCAGTAGGAGTGGAACGGATGTCCATTGAGCTTAAAATCTAAGAAATTGCATGTCCGGTGACTATTAGAATGCATGAGCCGTCCGTTTTTTCCAATCCTAAAGGCAGACCTCAAACAAGATTGACTAGTTCACATAAGAGAAGGCTGGAGTCGACTAAGAGAGATCTATCGTCCTTTGAGCATGTTGAACAAAGCTTACAGCAACCTTCGCCTGCACGGAAGGGCAAGCTTGTCGTTCGCCGAAAAATAGAGAAAATGGACCTCCCAAGAAAAGATACAGTTGCAAGCCAAACAACGAGTTTATATATTGATAAATTTCAACATTTGCTTTGAAGTTACATTTGGTCTATTGTCGATGTCCCCGGTGATGGCCATTGCGGATTTCATGCCCTTGCAAGGCATCTTGGTTATGATGACAAAGACGGATGGAGACGGGTGAGGCAGGAGCTGTACGAGGAGTTAGAGACTCGTCTTCCATTCTAATCCCACATCCTAAGCGAAGAAACGGTTGCAAGTTTGTTGTTAAGTATCCCTTGCACCGACAGTGTTACCGAGACAGACCACTACATGTCAGTCCCGTCTGTCAACTATTTATTTGCTAATAGGTACATGATACCTGTTGTACTTATCTCGCCGGATATTAACAATACATTCTTTCCGATGTGCGCTCCTCCGACGGACCACGGAGTGTCTAACCTATGTACTATAGGTCTAATCGGGGATCACTTCGTTATACTAAAGATGATCGCTCATTCTCCGATTCTTCCACCTTCAACAGTTTGGTACAAAAGAGCACCGGTCGAAGCCATCGCTTGGACCACACCTTTCGTTGACCAGATCAACCATTGTAAGAAGTTGTTGAAGATTGAGGAGCCAAGAGACTTACCTGCTGACCACTACGACGTCGAAATCGACTAAGTATAGATATATTTACAGTCTGACATTTTGTATATAGAGGACCACTTTTGTATACAGTGAAATATGAAGTCCAGTAATATATATAGAGTAAATTTTGATTTATATGTGTTTGATTTTTCCTACCTGTGTTATATGTGCCTACCTGTGTACTATATGTGCCTACATGTGTTATATGTGTTTATATGTGCCTACCTGTGTTATATGTGCCTTGCCTACCTGTGTTATATGTACCTACATGTGTCTTATCTGTGTTATTCAGTTTGAGAAACTGTCACAGAGTATCAGTATCAGGACTGCCACACCCATGGCAGTCCTGCACTGAAGTAGGACTGCCAGGGTCAGCAGTCCTAATTAAAACTTGTTGTAACAGCAAGTGTAGGACTGCCATGGGTGTGGCAGTCCTAACTATGAAACTCTGTGTGAATTTTTGATTGTGTGAATCATCACAACAGAGTTAAGAAGTTAGGACTGCCACACCCATGGCAGTCCTACACTGAAGTAGGACTGCCAGGGTCCTGGCAGTCCTACTTCAGTGTAGGACTGCCATGGGTATGGCAGTCCTAACTATGAAACTCTGTGTGAATTTTTTATTGTGTGAATCATCACAACAGAGTTAAGAAGTTAGGACTGCCACACCCATGGCAGTCCTACACTAAAGTAGGACTGCCAGGACCCTGGCATTCCTACTTCAGTGTAGGACTGCCATGGGTGTGGCAGTCCTAACTATGAAATTCTGTGTGAATTTTTGATTGTGTGAATCATCACAACAGAGTTAAGAAGTTAGGACTGCCACACCCATGGCAGTCCTATACTGAAGTAGGACTGCCAGGACCCTGGCAGTCCTACTTCAGTGTAGGACTGCCATGGGTGTGGCAGTCCTAACTATGAATCTCTGTGTGAATTTTTGATTTTGTGAATCATCACAACAGAGTTAAGAAGTTAAGATTCATCACAAAAAAACAATATATCACAAGTCCTGATACAGATACTCTGTACATTAAGATTCATCACAAAAACTTTTCACAACTTAAGATTCATCACAAAAACTCAATAATCCAACTACAATAAAATCATCACAACTACAATAATTCATCACAACTACTTAGTCCCGAACATTCCACATCCAAATTAAGTTTCAAACAAGCAAAATATCCACAATAATCCATTAAATGTACGTAACTATTCCACATCCAACTTAAGTTTGAAACATGAAAAATATCGAAATCCATCTACATATCATGTCGGGCCTTTGAACGAGACTCCATATTGTTCATGAAGGGGAAGTCGACCACGTCATCGATGCGATCAAGCTCGTTGGCGACTGCGACACAAGTCTCACTTTGGCAACCTCTCCGAAGTGTCTGCGCCAATTCCATCACCCTTTGAGACTGAAAATAAAAGTATAAATGAATTAAGTCTACAAACATGAAAATCTCAGTCTTATTACAAATACGGAACTCACCATTCTTACCAACCCAGCATACAAGGCATTTTTGGAAGGAAGAGCTCAACTGCTCCGACGGCCACGGGACTCGGGTTGGTAGGGTTCGACAACCTAGGATGTTCGACCCCCAGGAAGTACTACACGTAGTCCTCGCTGCAGTCGGCCATCTCGATGACCGGTCGTTTTTCAGATTCCCGAAGTACATGTCGTTGCCACTCCGAGTAAAAGTCGGTCACCCAGTCGAATTCTGCCGGTTTGTAACTTAAAGGTTGGGTTCCGCGTGGAGGCTCCAACAGCCGTAGTGTGCGCTTCGGCACAGTTTGCATGAAGCCAAACTGACAAAGTACTCTATCGGGCATGTACGGCTTCGTGATTTCATAGCATGTGATCATGCTATGAAATAAAGAAACTGGTTGGACCTCCCGATTCAGCTCACGTAAATCCCGGTATGGATTCCAAAAAATCTGTAGGAAAACAGTTAACAACAAAACAAAATCAACATAAAAAAGTTAGTCAAAAATTAGTACCTCTTCTGGCACCAAACTGTCTAATACTTCATGAATGGAAGCCAGTGTTTGCCAATTTTTGGTTTCCAGCTGGGATGGCCTCCATCGACACACTCTGGGAAGGTGTTCAAGATACTCTGGGTTTTCGTCAGCCCGTCTAAGCATAGGAAAGTGCTCGTATATCCATGCCTATTCAATTTATAAATAAATAGTAAAAATTAAAACAACAAATTTAAGTATACAAGATTAAATTGTTAGAAGTTTTCTTACATGTAGCAGAGTCTGACAGCCGGCCATAGTCTTAGTCCCGACACGGGATGCGATGCCGAGCTTGCAGTAAAGATTGGCCAGGATACCGCTTCCCCAGGATATATCGATGAAGTCATCCACTTCAGATAAGTTTAGCATGTACCGAGCATGTATCGATGTTCCGGACTTGTCCGGAATGTCAACCGTTCCTAGGACGAACAACATATACGCACGAGCCACCGCGTCGACCGTATCATTGTCATCGTCATCCACCTCCATATCCATGAACTGGTCCACCAGAAATGATAGAGGAATTCCGTACGACTTCTTGAAGCCTGGTAGAGTTGTAAAACTCGTAGCCGGAACTCCAAGGTGAGTTGAGACGAACTTGACGATCTTCTCGTACCATTTTACGGATTTCTCATTCGTATAATGTTCTTTGGTCATTACACGCCCGATCACTGGCAGCTCCAATATCTGGTAGACGTCGTCAAGTGTAATGGTCATCTCCCCTGCTGGGAGATGAAATATGTTGGTCTCCGGGTGCCATCTCTCCACGAAGGCGGATATGAGGGCACTATCCATTGTTCGGTAGGCGTTTTGTGCCAAATTGTGCAAGCCGCTCGGTATGATTTTGCTCTGGACGGCCTCCGATAAGCTTGCAAACTGCCAGGACACGGTTTTCTTCCCGTGACTCACAGCCCTAAGGATACGATATGTCCTCTGTATATCGAACAACAAAAACCATATCAATTATGAAATATATATATATAGTATACTAAACTGGTAGCTTACAAACGTCATGTATATACCGGGTTCTTCTATATTTCATACGTAATGTGGTTCTCAAAAGAAACCAACATTGAGCAACTGGGCGGACGGACAGGCGGCTCAGAAGGACCGGCCTCCTCAGAAGGACTGACCGCCTCAGAAGGACCGACCTCCTCAAATAAAGAACCGTCTTGACGTGATAGGAGTCGGGCAATTGGCACGTCGTCGTCGTCGTCGGAAGGAGGCGTAGGAGTAGGAGCTCGTTGCTTCGACCAAGCTTGACGTGCCGGTGGCGATGTTCGAGACCAAGCTTCGGGCACCGGTTCGGTAATTGTTATCGGACGCTCGAGAGGACGTTCCGCACGTTCCTTCCGTTTTGACACGGTGGGCTGTATTCTTTTGTTAGCGGCCGGTGGACTGCATGACAATATACACTTATTAAGTAATAGAAACAACATGCACTTACCCAACTCCCATATGTCATAACATTAGGACTGTCAGGCATGTGGCACTCCAAATGAAAATTAGGACTGCCAGGGTTGTGGCAGTCCTAATTTTCATTAGGACTGCCACATACCTGGCAGTCCTACTGTCGTGAACCCGAACTCCCACAACGACATCCTACTTTGTCGTGTTCTAGGGTTAGGGTTTCAACATAAATTTTGGGTTTCTTGTGTTCGAAAATTAGGGAAGAGAACGTGCAAGAGATTATAAACCTATTTTACTAAAACTTTTTCAAGAATTAAACAAATTCTAGGGTTTCGAATATAATGTAAATTTTTTTTGAAAAAATTAGGGAAGAACGTACCTGAATTCCGGTTGCTTTGACTTGCGTGTCATCTCTTCGAGAATCTTCGTGGAGGGATTGAGAATCAAATTGTGATGGAGAAAAAGAAATTAGGGTTTAGGAGAGGGAGAGGGAGAGAGCTTTCTTTCTTTTCTTCTTGAGGAGAGAGAGTCAAGAATGGAAATGAGAGTAAATTTTTTGGTTTGGGGGGGTTGGGCTGCCCCTAGCAATTTTTGGGTACCCCCTAGCAATTTTTCCACATTCATGGGCTGCCCCCAAGTAAGGGCTGCCCCCAAGCATTTTTGGTGGTGCCCATAGAAAAAAACCAAATTAAACTTGAACCTATGTAAATGCAATTCCATTATATCAAACGCTTTTGTTTCCTATTTTTTTCACTCCATGAAAGCAAATTTAGCCTAATCTACACCGATACTTTCAACTACATCCTTCTACAGGTGAGCATTAAACTTATCCGAATCTAAGCGAACCGGATAAGAGGTTCAGTTCCATTTAAAACAAATTGGTTCGATACTAAAGTTCTTTATTCCGTTTCGATTTCGATTTTGGATTTGATTTCGTTCAAAACCGACAATTATGTAAATACTCTAAATTTTATACATATTTTGATATTAAAAATTTATATATTTTAAAAATAATAATTTTATGTATATGTTTTGAAACTCAACATTGATAATTTAACAACTAGTTCAACTTTGTGTGGAACTTTAAAATACAACAAATGTGTGTATAATAATTAATATTTTAATATAATTTAAGCACAATTCCAACTTTGAGTCCGACCCATTAAACAATAGAAATATTTCAACCAAACTAACCGAATAAACCGATTAATCCGAATTGTTATTCGGTACGGTTTCAGTTTGGGTTTTGGATTTTTAGAATTTCGGTTTTGACTATTTCGATTGGTTTAAACAAAATAAACCGAATGCTCACCCCTACATCCTTCCATCACCAACTGAACGGTCAGGAACACTAAAAATTATTCTATGTGCCGGACTTACGTTACATGTTATTGTAAATAATAACGCTATGGGGACACACTTTTTTGACACACCTAATAGCCAAGTCGGCCTAAAGGTAATCGTGACAAGCCCCTGGGCTTGGGCAACCCCCGGACTTGGGACAACAGTTCATTAAAAAAAAATTAAAAAGAGAAGATAATAGGTGATATGCTACGATATATTTGTGTTTTTATGGTGATTTGTTATAATAGGTGATATGTTTGTATTGTTTAAACATTCTGAGTTATCTATACTACTGTATAATAGAAAAAGTTTAGTTTCACCATGGAACTTTTTTTTGAAAATATACCCTTGGATATGTTTACTAATTAAAATTGTTCATTAAAGTTAATAGGGACAGCTAGGTAATTACGAGATATGTTATTTGGTCTTCCTAAATAGTCTTGCAGGCAGGTATAAAATTAAGGAGGCTGTCTTTCAGTCTTCCTAAGTAATCTTAATAAAAATTATAATAATTACAACAGTCTTTTAGTCTTTCTAATAATAATCTATAAAATACATACAAAACACGTGCATATATATTAGTATACTATAATATGAAATTCTTATGTTTCTTTTAGTTGGCTTGGTCAAGTCGTTTAGGATGTGTGATAATAGGTGGTGACTCTTATTATCTTCCATAGAAGTTAAAATCTTGTTTGGTTTTTATAATGCAAGATTAAACTTTGGAATTGAAAATTTTAAAACATGTGGCTGATTTTGATCAAAGATGAGGAAAATATTTAGTTGAACTATTCATGACAGATCTCACTTTATTGATTAGTTTGATATAATAAATTAGATAGCTAATATACTTAATCTTGTTAGTTTGATTAATGTCATACTCAAATATTTTTCTAATGCTATCCAAATGCTAATCTTGTTAGTTTTTGTTTAATACGATACTCAAATGTTTTTTTTAAAGCCATACGCTTGTATAGTGCTGGCTTTGGCATTTTGTACTACATGATACTCACCTGCAAATCTGACTTGTCTTGCTTATCGTAACACAATATCACAAAAATATTATTATATGGACAATCAAAATTAGCTTCGACTCGGACAACCTAACCTTCTAAATTGGCTCCGCTAATAGTCACGCCGATGTGACAGTACATTATTGGATGTCCAAAAAAAAACTTTAAATAAAAATAATAATTGATATCCAATAATCTATTCTAATATATAATACAAAAAGTAGGCTTCAGTGTATTTTTTTTCCAAAAAAAACCCTTCAATATTATATTAATTAAAAATAGATGTAATAAATTCCAGTAACAACTATTTAAGAGTTGTACTCTACAAGAAGGGAGCAGATCTGATGTCTCATTTATCTTGTCCCTCCCTATTACATGTGGGCCATGAGAGTAGATAAGTGGATGGTGGCCCACATGTAATAGGGAGGAGGACAAAATTGAAACATAATAAATGGGACAGCAGATCTGCTTCCCTAGAAGAATTAATGTATACGAAAATCGAAACTGGAAATTGCTGAAAAACCCAATTTTGGGGTAGGCTTTTATGAAATGTCCACCCGCTGGATGAGTTTTATGAAATACCCAGAATTAAGTATTTTCACGTTAAATATTCTAAGATTCCCTTTTAAATGCCAACCGCTAGAAACTGCTATTTTTATAATACCGAAACTACCCCTCCGCGCGAATTGGTCATCTATATGTATTTGAATTCAAAAAACTCAGATCTGGATTGCAATTTTTGTCTTCTTCTTCTTCACGAGAAATCTGAATTCCATTGCTCTCATCTTCAGCAGAGATCACAAATATCGTTCGTAGTTCGGTGTGCTTTTCTTCAGTCGAACTCAGATCATCGCTCGTCATCATCATCACCATCATCATCATCTTCATCGTGGAGACATTTGAAATTTTTCGACGATTAGGTCAATTGTGGAGAGAAGATCCTTCTTCTTCTTTTCCATAAGAATTATCATCGTTTTGAAAGAAGAACGAAACTCTTTATTCCTGACAAAAATTTTCTAAAATAAAAATTCTTCGTGTTAAAACCACGGAGAATGACCATTCTCCATTCTCCACCACGGAGAATGACCATTCTCTGTGCTAAAATAACGGAGAATGACTATTCATTGTTTTAAAAACCACGGAGAATGGCATTCTCCGTGTTAAAAACCACGGAGAATGACAATTTTCTATGGGTTTTAACACGGAGAATGCCATTCTCCGTGGTAAAGTGACGGAGAATGGCCATTCTCCGTCATTTTAGTACGGAGAATAGCTATTCTCCGTGGTTTTAACACGGAGAATGGTCATTCTCCGTCTTTTTCAATACGGAGAATGACCATTCTCCTCCATATTAACACGAGATTGGTCATTCTCCGTGTTAATATCACGGAGAATGACCATTCTTCCTGTCGAAAAAGACGGAGAATGACCATTCTCCATTGTAAAAAATGACGGAGAATGTCCATTCTCCGTGTAAAGATCACGGAGAATTATTATTATCCGTGTAAATATCACGAAGAATGACCATCCGTGGTAAAGTGACAGAGAATGGCCATTCTCCGTCATTTTAGTACGGAGAATAGCTATTCTCCATGGTTTTAACACGGAGAATGGTCATTCTCCGTCTTTTTCAATACGGAGAATGACCATTCTCCTCCATGTTAACACGAGATTGGTCATTCTCCGTGTTAATATCACGGAGAATGATCATTCTCCGTGTCGAAAAAGACGGAGAATGACCATTCTCCGTTGTAAAAAATGGCGGAGA